>PVLD010000529.1:0-50000 GCA_004027595.1 Dinomys branickii | reverse complement strand
TTCTCTAAGAATGGCAACGGGATTTAATTCTAACAAATGAAAGGACTGCCAAAGTTGGTTAAAGAGAAATTCTTTTCTTAACTACCTATAGAAATCTCGTGAGAAAGTCCTTTTGGAATGTTGAAACCATCCCAGAGGTAAAGCACTCATAGCATAATTATGAGACAGAAAACAAAACTCAAAAGTTTATACCCCAAGAAGACAGAACACACTTACTGTTCTGTGAATTCAGATGTTCCTGTAGGTACTATACCTAAGTGGTCAGCAGCAGAAATGGGTGTGAGCCCATGAAGTATTTATACAGGATGGGGGTGAATTTTTATGCAGATAATCTCCTTCTTCTTTCCCAGGTGATCCCTTGGTCAGGGTAGGAGCTGTTCCTACAGTCAGGCTCACTAAGGTTCCTTGTCTGCCACAGGAGCACATGACAGTTGCCTTTGTGGCATTAGTATCACTATGTATAAAATAGCATTCACAAAGTAAGCTGTGCAGTAAATGATAGTTATTTTAATAGAGACATTACAAAATCCAAGATCTTGTTCATTTAACGAGTTCCCATCAGGTAAGCTAAGTGTTAGGAGTCACTTCCATTCTATCTGCTAACAATCATTTCTGGAACCATTGTTGGGGAGGGCATTAAAATAATGAAATAAACATATTTCACTAATAAATATCTTATATCAAAGGAAACCATCTTTAATACATTTTAACCCAAACTTGCTGCAATTTTTTAATGCTCTTCAAAAATAATGCATAAAAACTGTACATTGCTCTTCCTACTCAGCAAAGGATACCTACACAGTTATCACTTTGTAGAAATCCTACTTCAGGTCTATACGGAAGAAACTACAAAGGTCCAGGAAAGATGGGGACTGTTGTAGATTCTGTTGGAAATTGTTGATCAGAGAACAGACTGTGTACAAACCCGGTCCAAACACTAAAGGGCTCCATCAGACATGATAACAATTCCAACTACGGAATAACCAGTTCAGGTTTTTCAGTCAAATTCTTTCACCAATATTCAGTCAAAACTTCTTTCTGGTTTTGCTATTAATTTTGCTTCTGTCTTCAATAGCACAGAAGTAACAAGTATAATAATGAGAAACCTAACTAGTAAGTTATGTAACTGTATGAAGTGATCCTCACAGAATTTCCCTGACTAGCAACAACAATGACTTATATAACTATAGGACTTTACAACAGACCTTGTAGTTCTTTTTCACAAAGACATAGGTACATAAGGAACAAATAAACCACAAATGAAGTATAAAGCATGATTAAGATTTAGGTTGAAAATATAACTTTCCCTGTTTAGTTTTATTCATTAACTAGTCATATTCTAGATCTTCTTATGGGCAAAATGATACCCATGAAAGTCATAAAATGTCTCACTCAGCAGTTAGAATGCCAAAAATAAATGTCACATGGAGAAGACCTTTACAAGACATGGCAAATTGTTTATGCTCATCAGTGAGGTTTTGTCCTCACAGCAGCTCTGCAAGGTGTTAGGTTGGAAATTACATGCCAGCCTGATAGTTCCCCACCAAGCAAACCCACTGACATGCTCAAGGAAATAAAGATACCAGTAGTGCCACAGGAAGTCTTAGTGCAGAAGTACTGACTCATACCGTCAGTGTATTGTGACGTGTGCAGTCAGAGAGGGTGACACGAGCCAATGTTTCTCAAAGTTGACATGGTGCCCCATACTTTCACATACTAGGAATACATATACTTCTTTTACAGGTGAGGGAACTGAGAGATGATTTTAAAGATTCACCTAAGACCATCATCAATTGTCAAAAACAGGACATGAGCTAAATGCATCTACTTCAAAGAACTGAGCACTTAATCATATTAGCCTGATTTAAAAAGAGTACCCTGTATCCCAATACCAGCCATTGCTCTCTCATAGCTTGCACACTGTTATACTCTGTTGATCAGAGTTTACAACGCCATCTTTGGCCTCTGTCTCTCTCCTGATGATCACAGAATCTCAGAACTTTATCACTCTCTCAAATTGGAAAAAAAAAAAAACACAGAGAGGATCACTGACTTCCCAGTTTTCACAGCTGATCCATGAGAACTACATCTAGCTCTTGGGCAAACCTCCTCAGCTATTTACCATCCTTAAAATCTTTGCTAATGCACACAAGGCCATGTCCTTGATGGGTGTGACTGGGGAGGGCTGAGTTAATGCCTTGACAGCATAGAACCCGGAATGACTAGTGGGAACATATGAGCATCTTCTAAACCCTGGGGAAATGACAGAAGTGTCCATCACGAAGTATTGGTTTGGCTTTTCTGTAACAATAAGAGGAGGAATGAAAAGCGCGCCAAGAGGAAAAACCATTCTGTGGCCAAGCTAATAACTCACCTTGTGCAACATATGAACGATTAATGCAATATTTAAAAGGAGTTGTAGCCTTGCAGGAGCTGATCTATTGGCTACATAGGTTCTGTGACATTTTGAAAAAGCAAAAGGTAGTAATTGTCATACAAGATTTTAATGGGAGCCCAGAAGGCAGCAGCAAAATCCAGACAGGGAAGCAATGTTAACAGTCTGAACTCTCATCACCCAGCAGCACAGACTGGAACCTTGCATTTTCTTCTGTTATGTCTTAGAATCCAAACCATTTACCAAAGTCCAATTCAGATTTTAGAGCTGGCTCATGTAACAGCTAACTCTGAGTCTAACACAGCTGAGCCACTCAGAGGACCCGTTTCTCTGAGAAAATTTTACATTGCTGCTGGTCTCTAACTTAGAGTTGTAAGCACTATGCTGTGCACCTAAGCTCAATTTACCTGGGCACTTTCCCATTCATCCAAGAGGAAAGAGCAAGGACAAGTCAAGCCTGGAAAGAAGCAGCAGCATTTATCTTTTGGATAAGGGCTGGGAAGAAGAAGCGCTGATGCTCAGGTCTGATATCTTCTTATACAGAAAATGAGCAGAGAGAAAGGTGAGCTGGGTTCCTGCCATGGACGACTGTGTTCACCAAAGGCAGCTAGGAAAATTAAGTGACCACTTTTGTGGGTAAAGTGTTTTTGGTTGCATCGTTAAACTTTAAACTGCAGTGGGACACAATCCTGCATTTCATTGATGAGGGAATTAGGGCTCTTGAAGGAAAAGTGCCTGATGTGGTGGTGCACGCCTGTAATCCCAGCACTCGGGAGGCTGAGGCAGGAGGATTGTCATGAATTCGAGACCAGCCTGAGCTACAAAGTGAGCTCAAGGCCAGCCTGAACTGCATAGCAAGACCCTGTCTCATAAAGACCGAGGGGGGGAAAAAAAAGTAACTTTCCCAGATTTGGAATATTTAAGGGCAAACCACAGAAAACCCAGAATTCTGTTCCACAGTCCAGCATTTCTCTAAAACTCCATGCAATGATTTGTCAGTTATGAAGGGAAGAAAGCTTGTTTACCATTCTGTCTTTCCTCTCTACCTTCTCTCTTTCCTCCTTCCATTCTATTTAGTTATTATTGGGCATTTTCCATGTGCCAGGCATTAGCCTAAGTCCCAGAATCATCACTTATTTTTCCTCCTCATCTTTGTATCCCCAGTGCCTAGCATGCGATAATTATTTACAAGTGTGTGAAAATGTAGCTCTTCTATACAAGAAGGAAAAATCCATCAGTTCCTTGAATTTGATCAATGGAATTTTGATCCCATCAGGGAGTGTTCTCCTAGACACTACATTGGATGGAATTTCTATAGGTAATCTGTATTCAGAATCTAGGGTGGGGCACTGAATTTATCATTCTTTGATAATTGATCATTTATATTTGTAGATAATGATTTACATCTCAAAAAAGTTTTTAAAGGTACAGCATCCCATCTTGGTAGAGTCTCTGTATTTCTAGTAGAGTTAAAAGAGACATTAACCAGTTTTGCATGCTTGTGTCTGGCAATCAGAACAACAAATTTGAAGGCAACAATGCTCAATATAACAACCATTGGTGAATTCCTACCATCTTCTTTGGTGAAGCTCTGTATTGTTTCTAATGTTTTTTAAAATTAATTTTAATTCTCTTTAATGGTTTGATCAATATTGCATATTTATGTCTGGTAATCTGAGCGACTTTGTTGAAGATAACAATATGTAGTTGTTACGGTTGATACATTGTGTCAACTTGGGGAGTCTAGAGGTTTAGCTGAGTGACTCAGCAGGAAGCCAAGGTGCTTACTTTGTACACATCCTGAGCTTGTGGAAGAGGAGGGCATGGAGATTGTGTGAAAGCTACATGCCCCCTGGGTGGGGGTAGCCTGTTTACAATGTAAGGGAGAGAAAGAGGCTGCTTGCCGCCATTCCTCCCTTTTGCTCCTGTTGTTTTTGCTGTGCTCTGCTGCCATGAACGTTTGCCCTCTGCCATGTCCCACTCTGCCTCAGAACCAGCCAAATATGGACTGAAACCTCTACAAACTGTAAGCTAAATAAACCTTTCCTTCCTTCATTTTGGGCATTGGGTATTTTGTCTCAGCAACGAGAGAAAAGTAACCAAGATAGTAGTATAACAACCACTGTTAATTCCTATCATTTTGTTTGAAAACCCTGTATCATTTTTGTGTTTGCTTTGTTTTGTTTCTTCTATGTTGTCATTATTTTATTATTTTTTATTCTTCTTGTAATAAAAAAAGAGACATTAACCTGTTGGACATTTTTGACTAAAGTAATGACCTAACAAGGAGAACAATGAACCACTTAGAACGGCACTTCAATGTACAATAACAGGCGATGCTTGTTACATTTATAGAGGAGTGCCACAGTCCAGAGCCCTCTAACAGAGAAAGTTACAGTGTGCCCTTAAAATTTCAGGACAGATAATTCATCGAGATCAATTCATAATTTGGATTAGGACGATATTATTGCCGCCAGCACTTGCAGCCAGCAGGAATGAGTTTGGTTTGGAAATGTCTTGAATATATTATGTAGACCCAGAGTAGAGCTGTCAGCACTGTTTTTCGTATTTTGGATTAATACAAACTTGGCATTTTCAGAACAATGATGGTATTTGATAGTTAACTGAACACTTGTATTCACTTTTTTTTTTTTGCTTCCTCAACCTGTTTTATTCAGCTCTTTCATTTTCTGTCCTAACAGGAAGTTTTTCTCCTTCTCCTCAAAGGCTCATCTGCCAGCTCTAATTTTAACTTTGATGAAAAGCCATGTGATGCAATGAATAATCAAAGGGCTTCCTCACCAGACATAGCCTCAGTTTAAAAAGTTTTGTTAAGATGGTTTAATTGAGAAAAATGAGCTAGTAAGGTTGGCGAAAAGAGTAGGTCAAAGGATACTGTGGGCCATACATAGATTTTCCTCCTCCCCTTAAGCAGTGTTTACTGTTAAGTGAGATTTTATGACACATTGTGCATCTTTAAGCAAATTTGTACATTTTTAGATTTTTAAATGCTCTAATATTTTGCTCCTGATTCATCTTCTAGCAGTTATCCATCCTCTGAAGTATTTCCTAAAAGCTACAAACAAGTTAAATGCATAAAACAAGAAATCATCTCAACAAAAGCAGGGTTTGTCTCTATAAAGGAATGTTGTGTGGTCATTAACAGTTACATTTTGGAAATCTGTATCTTGACATAAACCATTAATGACAGATTTAAATTGTACTGTAGAATAAAGTATGAGTCTAATGAGAATTACATACAAGTATTGCACATATGTGTATATTTATATTTATAATGTAGAATATTGATAAAAGATCTTTAAGAGATTCAGCAAGGAGTAAATGGTTGTCCAGGATTTCAGGTATATATATTCTTCTGCTTACCTGTACTTCTGATTGTCCTATAGGAGAGATAATCATTTTCATAATAAAACTCAGGATTTTTTTTGGAAAACAAAAGGAGAGCATTCATTTGTCAGGCAGAGATTTTTCTTCTCTAAAATTCCTACTTTTAAAGATAGTTTTACCTATTTTTAATTTTCAATATTAAAAACTTGAATGTTGGCGGAAATTTTTTCTATCATCAGTTTGTATTTTGTTATATCTCTGCACTGTGTAAATTCTGTGAGCTATGGCCTAGTAATTTTATTGGTAATAAAAATTAGTTTACTTCTAACATTTAATTTTTTTTATAATTGGTTCAAAAAAGACAACATAAAAAACTATAGAAGAAAAAATTGTGAGAAAAGTTATGAAAAATGGTAATATCTTACACAATTTATATATAAAAGTTTCCAAGAACTGTTCTAATGTGTACAAAGAATACTAATAAAAACAGAGAGTCAGAATGTTCACTTTCAACAAAATTATTGTTTTGGCCAATTTAATTTTGACCAATCTGTTCTATCTTCTCATATCTATGAATTTGGGTGTCTATTCATTTCAGCATCCACTAAAGGCAGAATCTTCCTGCACCTGAGAGACAGTTCATCAGCATTATTTGGCCAACAGGAACACCTCACTCCGAATATAGTAGCAACTCAAGGTGTAGTTGTACATGCTTGAATCTCATGAACACAAACACCAGCAGAAATGCTAGTAAAGCCCAGGCTTTACAGCACTATGTAAATGTATGCTGGAAAAATGAGAATTATAGTGTTTGAGGTGTGACTTGGGTCTGTGTAAAACAGGAGTATTTATAAACAATAGAACTAGGTAGACTGTACACACTAGCTTTGGCAGTGTAACTCAAGTTCTGAGTCTTTTGTATCGGCGACATCAAGGTAACAACACCAAGCTCATAGGGTGGTGAGGACCGAGGTAACGTAGGTGAAGCGGGCAGAACCATGGCCCCCAAACTTTCCAATCCTTGGAGGTTGTGGCTATGTGAAGTTGCTAACCAGCTGACTCTGAGAGGAAGAGATTAACTGATTATCTGGATGAGCCCTGTGTGATCACAAGGGACTTTCAGTAGGCAGGAAGAAGCAACCCAGTCAGAATCAGAGTATTATAATGAGAGAAAGACTTGATTGGCCATTGACAGCTTTGAAGGTAAGAGGTGATATTAGCCACAGCATACAAGTGGCCAGAAGCTGGAAAAGGCATTAAATTGGATTTGCTCCTAGAACATCCAGAAAAAAAGCATAGTCCTTCCAACACCTTGAGTTTTTGGCCTATGAAGATCCATTTCAGACTGTTCATCTCTACATCTGTAAGATAACAGATGGGTGCTTGAAGCTCCTTAGTTTGAAATAATTTGTTGCAGCAATAGTAGAAAAGAAGGTTCTGGTACTGAAAGATGTGGTGCTATTGTGACAAATTTCTAAAACTATGAATATTGCTTTGGAATTCTACAGTGGAAAGAAGCCAGACAAAGTTTGCAGAGCATGATGATATAAACAACATTAGCTGTGATATCCAGTACCTTCATGGAGCATTAGTAGGAATATGGACACAAATGCCTCTGCTATTAATGACTCTGAAGAAAGTAAGCGGCACAGGAGAAGAAACCTAAACACTCGACGACCTTAACACCTAAATTGTCAGCAACAGATCTATTAGTAGATACAGGTGTGGAAGGCTCTGCCAGTGAAGGCTTTGGTGTAAGTGAAGAACGTCTTTTTGGAAACTAGAGGAAAGAAAAACCGTATTTCATCCTGGCAGGATAAATACCTAAATTGTACCTTGTCTTTACATGGAAAGCAGAGACCATAACAGATAAATATAGATATTTAGCTAAGGGTATTTCTCAGTAAAGTGTTGAAGGCGCAGACTACAGCTGCTTAGAGTACAGTGTGAAAGTTTTCTAATTGCTTCTTATAGTAAAATAAGAGAGGAGAAATTGAAGGAAGAGCTCTGAAGCAACAAGAAATCAGGACTTACTGCGTTCTTAGCTTCTCTGTATTGCAAAGGACACTAAAATGAGAAAATTCACTTTGTGAAAGAAGGCCAGGGATGAGGTTGCAAACCACCTCAGATGGACCCAAAGTTCAGGGTATTGAGTCATAGAGTGGGCTCTCTGAGAAAATTAGTTCTGTCATTCCTGGGTAATTCCTAGGCTCTCCCAAGAAGCTAAGAATTGAAATGAGATTATCTGGGAAAAAAATGTGTGCAAGAGCTTACTTAATTGAGCGGATCCCCTACAGGCTACATGGAAGACCCACACGGTTCTTAAGGAGTACTACTTAGCTATGAAGA
Source organism: Dinomys branickii (assembly GCA_004027595.1). Lineage (NCBI taxonomy): Eukaryota > Metazoa > Chordata > Mammalia > Rodentia > Dinomyidae > Dinomys > Dinomys branickii. The sequence continues at coordinate 41,908 of PVLD010000529.1, read as the reverse complement.
ATGATTAATTGAAGGCATTTGTGGAAAACGGATGCACCTGGAAAGCATGATGTTGAGTGAAATAAATCAGACACAAGAGCTTGAATAACATACGGTATTCCTTATTTGAGTGAGGTAGAGCACAAACAAAGAAAATAACAAAAGATGGACAGAAAGGGACAAGGGGGACAGATCTTGTTCAATAGGGAAATCATCCAAGATGATGAAAAACTGCATGAATTAAACATGCATGAATAAAATAAAAGAGAAATGTCTGTCATTCCTAGCTTGTTCTGAAATGAACAGAGGACATAAAATGAAAGGTTTGTGAATCATTAATATTCTACAAATAGCAAATAGGCTAATACAACTGCGCAGAGGCAAACATATGGTACTTTTCATAGAAAAGGGAGAATGACTCTGAGGTGGAAACTTGTAGGGCACAATCTTGAGTCACAGAAGATTATTCCTAAGCCTTGACCTAAGTGGAGTTTTCTTGGCTTAATTTCAGAATTGCTTGGGACCAGTAAATGTTTTCTTCTAGTATCTTCCTTGTTAGACTGGAGTGTCTATAACTGGTGCTCTGTGTCTGTGTTACCATTACATTTTTAGACCAGATAACTCACATTTTTGAGTTTCTAAGGTTCCAGGCTAGAGAGAACTTGTGCCTCTGCGTACGCCATACTTGACCCATTTCTCATACTTGATTTAATGAATTGACCATGTCACTTAAGTTCTGGCTTCTATCTATTATATTGTTCTAAAATAACTTCGAGGATCTTTGCTCAAGCTGTGGAATCTGAAAGAAGGAGACATGCTACTTTCTCCTTGGGTGAACCAGGAAGAATCTTCTGCCCTTATGTTTGTTTTGCTGTGAATTTAGATAACAACAGAAGGAAGTGTGTAAACAGAGTGATACAGAGGTCTAACTCTTTCCATTAATATTCACAATTACTAAAACGTATCTAAAGAGCCAGGGTGAAAATGTCCCAGAGTGGAGTAACAAGAAAGTGTAATGGAACCTCCAGATGATAATTCATTTCCAGAGAAGAAAAGCCCAGTTGGGTCACCCTCCATAGCTCTGCAAGACATGTGGGTGGGGAAATGCATTGTCCCCTTCTGAAGCGGCAAGAACAGATGGACTGGCTACAGCATATCTCTTTGACAAGCAAAGCTAGCACGCAGAAAATCAAACTTCTCACTTTGGGGGTAGCAGTAATAGCAAATTTTGTAGCAAGTAACGTTTGAATACATAGGTGTAGAATCCACTGATCTGAAGAAGATGCCCCTGGTTTTATCGGTAAAGTGGAAGTCACAAAAAGCAAGTATTTGTGCACGGATAAGTACCTCCTGGTATTGTTAGATATTGCAGGGGATTGAGATGCTCAGGGAATGATTGGGCTTCCCTGCTGCCCTGGATAGAAAAGTGCTCTGGGGTTACCATTGTAGAATGATGTTATTTATTTCTCAGACTAGTACGACAGGATGTTCCCTTAAATATTGTGATCATCAGTAATTATCTTTGTTATTACTCCACGAAGAGAGCGATTTCGCATTATTCGACTGAGGCATTATTGAATATTAACATTTTAAAGCGTTTACACCATCAAGACAGTAATGTAACACCTTCTGACAAGAGATCGGCTGTTTTTATAATGCTTCATTAGGCCTGCGTGCAATACTTCATATGCCATTTTAAAAGCTATTTCTCCATGTGTTTCCAGAAGGACTGAGGACTGTGCTATCATAATTCCTTTCATTTCTCTTAAAATCGCAGCTTCAGGTTATAGTCACTTTCTCCTCTCATGCTGTTCCTGAGAGATTAGTCTTCGTGTTGCGTCAAATGACAGAAGGTACCAGCTACGCATGCAGTCTGCAGCCCAGCACTAGCAGGTGTCGCAGCTGCTTGCCCTTCCGTATTATCCTCCTCTCCCTTCCTTCCTATCAGCAAGCAGTGCTGTTTCGCCAGGGTTGTGCATTTCTGGCTACAATCCAAATTTGTATAATGATGAAATAATGGGATTTCTGTCTGCCCTCTTGTTCCCAAGGTTTCATGCCTATTTCTTTTGTTGCATTATGATCTGGGTTGGGACTGAGTTTCCACATTTATTTCTCAGGGCTGTCCACCACAGGTCCAATACTCTATTTGTGCAAAGAACCATGGCAGGTGACGTTCACGGGGGGGGGGGTATGGTGGATTTATGGTTAGTTCTCTTGCCTTTGGGTTGCTAGTCCCTCCTCCTACTTATGTTCTAAAATTGAGTACGCATTCCAGACTTGAGAAGGGTGCTTTGGGGAAGTGGTGGTGGGGGGAACCTAAGGCTGGGCCACCAGAGAAACAGTGGTTATATGCTTTGCTTCAGACAAAAGGGCTCTTGGCAAAATTTGAGAAATTGTAATTGTAACAGTAACGATAGAACAAGTATTCTTGTCTTCACTGAGTGAATTCTAAGTATTTTCTACATGTTATCTCATTTACCCACCCATTACCCTCTGAGAGTGTACTCCTACAAATGACATCTTCAAGGTGAGGGAATCAAAGCCCAGAGAAGATATACTTGCTCTGCACCACACAGTTAGGAAGTATGGGACATAGGATTCAAATCTAGCTAGTGTGACTTTAAAACCTGGTCTTTTAACTTTCACATGTGTGGGTCACCTGCTACTTGGTAAGCCTGTATTCCATGTACTAGTGATCTTTCATTCTATTCATGAGGCAGCTAAAAAAAAAAATAGTCATTTGGAGTTGCAAAGAGATCAGCCACTCTGCCTACAAACTAGCAGATTCTGTTCTTGTGATTTCCAGGGAGCCCATAGGCACAAACTAAAGTGGTGACTTCGAAGTCTGCAGAATCACAAAGAAATGGAACATCTTGGCAAGTTGTAGTGATTCTACACCAAGCAGACCTGAGTGAGGCAGACCTGAGTGAAACAGACCTGAGTAGGACTTACCAAGAGAACTATATGAGTTGTGTCTAATATTCAGGAGAAGGGAAGAAATCTTGGAGTGCTAAGGTCTGGGTATGTTTGAGTATGTCCCACAGAGGTTTATGTGCTTGAAGCCTGTCTTCTAGTGCGGTGGTACTGAGGTTGTATGACATGTAAAAGGTGGGGCCCAGGGAAAGGCCACAGGGGTCCCCCCCTCACAGGGGATTAGTGGAGGCCTTGTGGAACTCGACTGGTTCCCTTGAAAATGGGTGGTTATAAAAATAGCAAGGTTGACTCCTTCTTGGTTGCTGACTTCCTCTCGTACCATGTGACTTCCTCTGTGTTTGCACCTAGCATGTGATGCTGTCCATCGTGAGGACTTCACCAGAGCCAGTCAGATATTGGTGCCATGCTCTTTAACCTTTAAGGTTGTGAACTAAATAGATTGTTCTTCATAAAGTAACCCGCTGTTACGGTTTAGACGTAAAGCGGGGGTCTACTTGTGATCCGGAAGGACCTATCACTGTCCCTCCCCTGCTCCTTTCAGTGCTTTCTGCTTGCATAAAGTGACCAGCTTTTGTCCACTAGGCCCATCTGCCTTGCTCTCTCTACCTTGGAGCTAGCCAACTATGGACTGGAAATAGAAGCCAAATTAAGTCTCTCTTTCTTTGAGTTGTGGGTTTGGGGTACTGTGTCTCAGTGGTAGGGAAGTGACTAAGATACCAACCTAAGATATTATAGCAACAGAACACAGACTAATACCCGGGCTTTCCACTAACACTTTATGTTTCCTGTATGGGGGAAATGCTAAGTAACTTCCAACAAAATTAAAATCATTATTACTATGTTCTGATTGGAGTAAGAGGATCATGGGTTGAGGGTTACAAACTCTTTAAGAACCTGGTAAAACCAATAGACTTCTCTCCAGAAACACACATGCCAGTTTCCTTCCATGTCCAGGTGTTTTAGGCTACAGAGACTTAAATATAAAAATCTGAGGTAGGAGTTAAACTCACACTAAATAAAAATAATCTAAATGGCTCTTACCATCTTTAGGGCTGGACAGCAGCATTTCTTAAGAAAAAAGGGAGCATCGCGTTTGACTTTGGACTTGGAGCACCATGGTGTCAATGTTAGGAAGAATTCTGGTGATAACCACTCCCAGCATGCACACATCTCACGAAGGTTTTTAATAATGATGTTACACGCAGATTCTCTCACTTATTCAACCAAGCACTAATCTGAAGGACTTCTGCAAATGACTTTTACAGGTATAGTAAAGGCAGGAAACAACTGATCCTAGGACAGGGAGACCAGCTGGGTGAATCTGCCTTATAAAAGAAAGTGCTTTCTCCCTCTGGGCAGAGAAGAAGTCAGACTTTGGAAGGATGAGAAGGGGCAAGGAAAAATGGACCCCATTGCTACAGTTGGAAGCATGGAATCTGACAGCAATGACGACTTTGGAAAACATTTTTTCTGCGGTGTTTTCAGAGGAGAACTCAGACCAGCCAACACCTTATCACCTTTAAACTTGTGATACTCTGTGCAGTGACCCACCAAGCTGTACATAACCTATGGTCTGCAGTGTTGAGCTACTGTATGGGTGTTGTTGTAACCTGCTAAGTTTGTAGCAATTTGTTATCAAGCAGTAGAAAATTAATATACCGCTTCCTCATGGTGGAAAAATGCCAGAATTTCCCACTGTAACAATCATCCAAAGAGAGAAAATTAATTTTCTTTTTTGTTTGTATAGATAGATACATGATAGGCATAATATTTAGAAAAATTGTTCCCTACATTTGGATAACCAGGTTAAAACAGCTGGATTGGATTTGCAAACTATGCAGGAAGAGTTCTTCCTCTGAGAACTCTTACAATTTAAAATATGATGTGTGAATATTGATTACTCATTCTCCTTTTCTTATCAGGTATAATAAAGCCACATTTTTATTCTAAACATGTATTCTAGCTTCTTTCTTATCTTTTTTTAAAAACTGAAATTCTCAAGACCACTCTTTTTATGACACAGCAAAGTATATTGCATTACTAACCTAGCAGCAAGGATTCTACAGCCACAGCTGCACGTTTGGACACAAGGCACAGAGCCTAGACTGTAGCTCACATTCTGCTTCAGTATACCATGAGTAAGTCACTTAACCCTCTTGGCAGCTTATGCACATATAGCAAGTAAAAAGTTGCTATATGTGGTTTAATAATTATTTATTAATTATTCCATCCCTGGTATCTCATGCTATGGTTTGAATACATGTGTCTATCCAAAATTTGTATGTTAAACCCTAATCATCAAGATGACAGTATTATACAAGGGGAGCCTTTGGGCAGTGATTAGATTGTAATGGACTCACCTTCATGAAATGTATTAGTACCCAGATAAAAGAAGCTTCAGAGTATGCTTACCCCCTTCTGCTAAGTGAGGACACAGCAACATAGCAACATCTGTGAAGCAGACAGCACCAGCCCTTGCCAGTAACTCAATTTACTGGCCTCATGACCTTGGATTTCCCAGGTACTAGAAGTATGAGAGATAAATTTCTATAGTTTATATACTTAGTCTAAGGTATTTTGTTATAGCAACAAAAGCATACTAAGACATCCACCTGATGGTCATATTTTAAGAGTACGCACAGCCAGGACAGGCATGAAAAAAGCCAGTGAAATTCAAGTCCTAATTTTTAGGGAGTTAAATACTCGTCCTGACATGTCTCAAATTCTTCAAACTTGTGTACCCTAGAATTTTCATTCTTGCTGGCATGTGGGGTGCATTTTCCTTCCTTCCTCTAGGCCCCCTATCAGCAGAAATGCTAAACGTTCTTCCTGTCCCAGTTCCATGTCTTCACAGTAGAAGGCAATAGCTTCGATGAGCGTAGCCTGCAAATCTACTCAGAGAGTATATGTGCTACACTTTTTAAGTAACAGAAACACTGTGCACTCTTGGTAGAAAAATATTTTGGATATCCTACCTTCTACCTCAATCCTTTTTTATGTCAAATTTAATAACAAATTAGAATCAATATATTTAATCTAATTAAAACAGTAAATTTATTTCATTTATCTTAAGATGGCGACACCTTTAATTTCTGCGCTGTGCCTGAGATACAACCGGGCATATTGCACAGAAATGCTAAGCCCTTAATCAATGCAACAAAAATATTTCCAGATTCCCCAACGTTATAAAATTCATCAATTACTCAGCTCTAATGTAGGTATGGAATAAACTGGATTAAACATATTAGTGAAAAAGTCTGCCTTTTGATTATTGCTGGAAGTTCTCAGAATTAAAACAATCCTTCTTACTCCAGCTCAAAGTTGGAAACCAAACACTGTATGCTAAACTGTTAAATTTTACAAAACATATTCCATAAGGGTAGGAAAGCTTTCAAGCATAAAAGGGAACATTATCTGGCACCAGAAATGAAAATAAATAAATAAAGCTAACTCTTTCATTCTATTCCTAACAGTCCCAAGCTGCTGCACACATAGAAAATTATGCTCCTCTAAAAGCAATAACGAATTCAAAAGCATCTCATGCTCCAAAAATCTACTTCCAGAGCTATTACAGAATTCTGCATTCTACCAAAAAAGCCCTATTAATCCCCCTATCGACTTGCTTCTTGTGGTACTTCTTTAGCGCTATTGTAAGGGCACAGTGAAGCATTTAAATATTTTATGTAAATAAATAAAAGAGGACTGGGTATGGAGTGGTGTCAAAGAGCTTTACTATTTGGTAGTGCTAAATGTGTGTGACAGCTTGGTTAGCCACTGAAAAATCACTCTAATGATATACTCCCTAGAAATGTCCCCAGTTGCCTTAGGAAAAAAAAAATCCAACTAGAAAAAGCTCAGTGTCCAGCACCATCTTAAAAAGAGTAGTCTACCGCTGAACGGCACATGTAAGATTATGTGAAAATGTTTACAGATGAGGAAAATGTCTTGAGCAGTGTCAAAATTGGAGGTAGAGGAACTCAATACTGCTTCAAGAAGAAGGCCCAAATGGGATTCCTCCACTCAACAGATGTCAAGCCCTTCTATTTACCAGGTGGAGGTTACAAGATGAATGAGACACAATCCTTGGAATCTTTGTGCCAGACTGTTAGAACACATCTCATGTTGAGGTGGTAAGCTAAACAAGATGGAAGAGAAGCTATATGGGGTCATACCAAGGAAATGCGCAGATGGACTGCATTTTTGAACAGGTCTCACTGTGAGACAAAGTTTAAAAGTTATGTGGTACCTCAGTTCATGAACTGAATTCTCTCCATGATTTTGGTGGCAAGCCAAACTGAATGAGAGCTGAATCAAATTTCTCCTATGGTCAACATTGAACCTTACCATTGAATTTGATTCTGTTCTCACCCCATTTGTGACTAGAATTGTGGAAAGAATCAAATTGGTGAACCAAGGTAGGACTTCATAAAGAAAAATGAAGAAGAAAATATCAGGTCTGGTACCATTTTACTGGGACCTTTTGGCCTCAATATGAGGCATAAGAATATGGGTATAGGAAGCTTGGAGAAAAGGTCACACTGGGCTGCATGCAGGCCAGGAAATGTGAGGGGTATACTGAGTGGGTCTGTGGGATTTATTTACCTTCAGGTTTAGATTTTCATGGAGGTAGGAAGATTCATGAAGATCTGCTTCTTTGGCCCTCAAACACTGGACTCTAACAGCTTACCATGGCTAGCAATTACTCAAACTGAGTCACTTAAGGCATTCATTCAAAATACTTGTACAATCAGGTTGAATCTGCTTCTAATGAGGAGAGGCAGATTGCTAGTTGTGGTGACATCTTTTGAACCCTGACAGCTCATTTTGCATGGAGAGCCCCAGAAGCTGGCTCTGAGCAACTGCTCACATTTTGTATTGGATTAATTATAGGGAAATGTCCTAGACTTTCTCCCTGATTTGCTTTAAAAACTAGTGGCTCATTTTGGTGAGGTGCTCCAGTAGGAAAAACAAAAGGGGATCAAAGAAAGATGAGGGAAGAAAGTAAAAGAGGAAACAAATGTATAAAGATGGAGAACAAAGGGAGATGACTTAGCAAATGTATCTCTTATCAATTTTAATATAAGATTACTTGTATTTCAAGCTTAAAATTACTTTGATTTGGTTTTATGTCTTTCTGATTCACATCCCCACTCCAAATAAGAGATTTTATGAAATCAGTGAGGGGGGTTTTCTGTTTTCTTGAAATCTGAGTTTTCAAATGAACTCTGGGCAAACCAATGGGCACTCATATGTACACTATTTGGTGTGGTTTAGTTCAGAGGCATGGCTGGAAGGTGTCCTGAAACTTCCTCTAGCTTTGGCAAATCCATGGTTGTGAGAGTTCTTTACTTATCTGGGCACCCGTTTCTCGGGAGGGTTGGTTTTCAAGTTCACTCAAGGTTCTAGAATTGTCTGATTCTCAGTTCTGGCCAACTAAACATCACTGGTATCCTTTATCTTTTATAGAAATTATGAGCCTTTGCTTTGGTACAGTCATTTCTTGCAGGTCTCAACAATACGTTTTGTTGCCACAATACAACACTGAAGAAACTTAATCCATGGTGGATTTAGAGTATTTATTTATCATGAAGCTTATGTACGACTGTAAGCTTCATTTAGTTGAAATGAAATTAAAAGGTTGTGGGAAAATATATTTTTTTCACCGTTTGCACAGGCGTGCTTTGATATGGCTCCACAACCGCCCATGAACAGGGGCCAGCTTTGTTCAAAATTTGTAACATTTGTAGTTTAATGTTCTAAGCCCCCAAACAAAAGCCAAGATGGAAGGCACGCTCAGACAAAGAACTATGGGAGAAAGAACACTCCAAGGACAAATTCAAATGTAAATTTTTGGGGGATTAGCTTCCCAGGGGAAACGTTTTTCATGTTTTCCACTTTTGAATAATCAAAAAAAAAAATCTTTAAAATTACACTGTGGCTAATTTTTTTTCTTCAGAGAAAAACAAAGAAAAAATCAAAAGCGTCCGGAGGCAGATCTATAGCGACGGTGACAATTATGAATAGGTACACAGAATCCTTCAGGGCAGATTCCAGGAACTGAGAACAGTTCAGGAAGAGCTTGAGCTTGCAATTAATTATTTAAAAAATGCTCTCCTTGCTGCTAAGTAAGCACATAATGTTCCATGGCACAGGAATTAGTTTGAATTCTCAGCCCTGAAGCTAAGGGGTCAGACAGGACTGCTGCCTGCATTTCTAACTACACAAGAAGAGATTCCCAGAAGAGGCGCCCCAGCTTTGTAGCATGACCCTACTGTAAGGATCTTAGCCTGAGGAACAGGAAGGTGGTTGGGTCTTTTAAACTGATGGGGAAAATGCTGACTAAAAAGAATTGATTAGCAAGCTTAAGCGCAGGGTAAGTGGAAGACATAAGCATAACTATTAGCTCAAATTTCTCACTGTTTCTCAGAGGAAAGTCATTATTAAGGTGAATAACCCTGTGCTGAGTTTTTGAGAATGCTTCTGCTCAGGAGGGGACACAGTTACCAAAAGGGAGGCAGGCCATCCAGGAGGTGACTGTGAACACTCGTTGAGCTTGGTGACCTGCCCCAAATACAGTCACATGGAGCTCAGGAAGGAGCAGACACCCTCCTGAAAGTCTGACACTCTTGAGTTTCAGGTCTGCCTATAATACTGACCTGTGGCTCACAGTGGTTTATTCCTGTAGTTTGAGATTTCTTTCTTTTTCTTGACTGATTGAGAATTTAGTAACTGCTAGAAATCTTATCAAGGTTGTGTACAAATTTTCACTTATCTCGATAAACAAACTTAGTTTCAAAGGTGGCTAACGGGTCTCTATCCAAATAAGATGTGTGAGGTTATCATCCCTGGTTCCTTATTTAAAATACGTGACTTTCCTGATATCTTTTCTCTGCATTTTTATTTTACCCAGTGTTTACCAACATACACCTTACCTGGTTTGTAGGTTGTCTTCCCCACTAGAATGTGAGCTCCTTCAAGGAAGGAAGTTGGGTTGCTTTTTATGTGCTGTATCCCCAGCACACAGTCCATATAATGGGTGTTTGCTGCACCCTTGATTAATAAAAACTACACTGAACCTACAAGTATGCATATGTCTCAGAGCAACAGATATGACCATGTAATTTTAAAGACATATAGGCAAGCAAGTGCTAGGTATAGCATTTGGCTAAAGTAAGACTATGTTCTTGAGTTTAATTCCTGCACAGAGTAGAACTGAAAATTTAAAGGCAGAATCACTAATATTTTAATATTGTCCCATCATTCTAATATTGTCTCAACTCTACCATACCTGTGCTACTTTGTCAACAAAGCAGGTTAATTCTTTCTTTTTTATTTTTCTTCCTGAGCCCATAGAAGGTTCACATTAGAAAAGACTGGCTCTTTCTCCAGCCATGTTGCCCATGTGAGGTCCCTGGCTGTCTACCAGCTGTTGCTGGTGCTTTTTCCCCAAGACAATCTCTCCATCATTTTTAATGTATTCAATGAATCACTACCAGTGCTTTTTGTCATGAGATCTTCTTAGGATCTGAGAAGCCAAAATAGTTCTTCTTCAGCCATTTGCCAGTGTTTGAAATGCATAATCTTTTAAAGCTGGGTGAGATTTGTAGGACACTTAGTTCAAGAGACAGAGAGAAAAAGACAGGAGGGTGAAAGAATTTCCTGTGGAAGAAACTAAAATGTAAAGGGCAAGAGAATGGAAGACAGGGAACCAGCCAGTTCTTGGAGTGACACTCCAGTGAAAGTGTGTCAGTGGTTTCCAACTTACTACTTAAGAGCATACCCTGGCAGCTTTAGGGAAAAACAGGGTGGTGCAGTATCCACATATTATGATTTAATTGGTCTAGAGTGAGGGCTGGGGGCCAACATTTTTATAAACCACACAAGTGATTCTGATGTGCAGCATTGAAAACCACTGAATTGAACCCTAGCCATTCTTAGTGCATAATCGAGATATGGCCATTTCTGGATCCATTGAAATAATAGATTTCACCTACTTATTTATCCTGTTGGGAGAAAAGACAAATCGTCACATTAATATCTGTGGATTAAAGCTATGTTTTTCATGGTTGGTTCCTACTAATCATACAAACCAGGAAAAATGTCAAGTTTATTGTCAATGTTGAGTACTAGGCTGTTACTCCCACAACTACTGATTTTATTTTTTCTTTATCTTTAAAAGTTCTAGAGAGAAAATATGAGAGAAGAAAAAAATAAGCAAAAAATATGATAAGTAAGCAAAAGAATTGTAATTGTGTAGCTGGGAAATCTAGCATGGAAGGGCAGCAATACCTAAAAAGAATTTTTAAAATACCACTGGAATACAGATAGTTCTTGGCTTACAATGGTTATACTTAATGATATTTTAACTTTGCAACTGTGGAAAGCAATGCACACTTAGCGGAAACTGCATCTTGAATTTTGATCTCTTCCAAGGCCAGCAATTTGCAGCCTGATATTCTGTCATGATCCAAGCAGTGGCAGCAACTCCACTCTTACTGGTTATAGGCTCATGAGGGTAAAAAAGAGTTATTATATATTGTGCTATGTTACTAAGCTATGATATTCAGTATGTTAGTTGACTTGAACGCATTTTCTGTGTATAATATTTTTGATCTGTGATGGCTTTATTGGGGCATTTTCCCATTACAGAGTGAGAAACATCTGTATGTCATGAGCCTTCTTACTTACTTTCCTCCAAGATGGAAAACCTCTTTAAAGCTACTTGAGCATACTTACAGTGGCACACCCAATATATAATCTCTTAGCACAGTCAAGGAAGAATCTGCAACTTATGTTAATAAGAATAGCAGTTAAATTGGGTACTAATAATGCTTTGGGCCAGAATCAGGAAATGATACCCATCACTAATATGCTAAGAGTAAGACTCAGGTTGAAAGAAGCACTCTTTAAATGCCAGCCTTTCAGCTGGGCTTGGTGACACATGCCTGTAATCCCAGCACTTGGGAAGCTGATGCAGGAGGATCACTATAAATTTGAGGCCAATCTGGACTACACAGTGAATTCAAGGCCAGCCTGAACTACACACTGAGATCCTGTCTCAAAATAAGCAAGTAGACGAACAAACAATAATTAATAATAATAACAATAATAAAGCCAATCTCTCAGAGGAATTCTGCAGGCATTTAGTGTATAAAAATATTTAGTATTTCTCTTCATCAACATGGTGAATATAACTTCTAAGTCAACTGACTTAATCCATTACATTTCTGGGTTTGATCCATTGGATCGAACCATTTGTCACTTACCTCACTGGCTTTTACATTGTTCTGGCCTCAATCCTTCACCACATTCAGCTTTGAGCTTTAGGTTGTGCTACAGTTTGGGTGATGATTGTTCTCCAGAGGCCTATGTGTTAAAGGGTTGGTCCTCACTTTGACATTCTTGAGAATGGTGGAACTGCTGAGAGGTGGGAGCCCCTTAGGTCACTGAAAGGCATTGTGTGATTCCTACACATTCATCTTTGTTGATCTGCTTCCCAGCTCATGCAGTGAACAGTTTGGGCTGTTACCTGCTCCCATGATGATGCGCTGTCCTTGCCAGAGGTCCAAAGAAATGGGGCTGCTTGAGCTTGGACATGCACCTCCAGACCTTTATGCCAAAATAAACCTGTTCTCTTTGTAAATGAATTACCTCAGGTATTAAACTACAGCAAAGAGAAACTTACACATAGAGATTTCTTCTTTGACATGTTTCTATCTAGTCCAGAAAATTTAAAAAGTTCCCTAATAGTAACCTTTTTTGTAACCACGATCCCCTTTATCATATGCCAAACTTTGTCTCAGGTCACTGGGATGAGATCGGCAATTTAAGACAATGTGAGTGAAATACTACCTGTGAACTGAATTTGGATCTGACAATGAAAAACTTTGAGTTAAATCTAAAAGTCTATCTTTCTAGAACATGCGCGCATACTTCTGGAAGCTGCTTTTGCACTTTCAGGTCTCTAGGGTACTAGGGTATCAAATGCTCTGGGCCCCATCAGAATTACTTTGAAGCTTTCCGAGCTCTCATTTTACTCCTAAGGATCAGCAAATCTTGGGAGCCTTAGGTCCATGTGTCACTCTGCCAACTCAAGGCTGCAAAAGCATCACTCACCAGAAGGGCATTTTCTGTGAGACAACACCACCCCTCCGTGGCTGCTGAGCTGTCAGAGGTGACATGTGCTCCCAAAACAGGCTTTTAGGAAAAATCCATCTGATGACACCACTGAAAGGTGGGTGCCTGAAGGCCTGAGGTGAAAATGCAATTTTATTAATATAGGCCGAAGTGTCCACAAAACAGTGTCAGGCTAGAAAAGCCACAAATCCACCTAGTTGCTTGTTACCTTCAGTTTTGACAGCCTTCACTTGACCTGCTGGTCCTTTCCACAACAGAGCTACTGCTTCCTCCTTTCACAGCCAGATTCTCAGACTTGACCCACATGTGCTCCTCCTCCTTCTCTTTCTTTGGAACGTTATGTCTCATCATGATTGAGTTTTACTTCTGTTGTCACGACTCTTTGCAAATTACATTTTATGAAGTATCTTTACACTGCTTTACCCTAGTCCAGTGGGTTGCACACAGCGGAAGTTTAATGAATGTTTTAATTCAACAGAGGTTTTAGTTGAGGCTTTATATTATCAGAGGACACTCCTGACTTCTCAGTCAAACTTCACTGAGTCTCTCGGTGGTGCTATCTCTTCTCATTTTCTTGAAACCATCTTTACCTCCATGAGGTGTTGAGTCATATGACTAATAGAGGTAGGTGCCAAATAACATTGGCAATAATTAACTCAGCACTTAAAGCCTGTGTGTGACTTTGGTGGAGTGAGTTAAAAGTCTTTCTAATCTGTCTAATTCCATTTTCTCTCATAATTCAATTTCTATTTGGTAAAACTGGGGTAGAGATGAAAAGGACTCATGTTAAAGTACTTTGTAAAGTAACCAAGGTACATACAAGTGTGTGTGATCTATACACCGGCATATATTTTAAGTGACCTTTTCTCATTGTGCCAAGGGAGGATAAAATTAATGATAGTCATATGTGAACATTCCTAAAACCTCCCAGGTCTGGATGAGAAGGGGGTAGTCCTACGTCCATTATTTTTAGTCTCGCTGTTATTAATTCCCATTCTGATCTTTCTAATTTCTTTCCTTCTACTAGTTTTGGGTTTGGATTGTTGCTTTTCTATTACCTTGAGGTTCATCATTTAGTTATTCGTTTGGGATTGCTCTATTCTCTTAATGTGCATGTTCTCAGCTATAAACTTCTCACTTAGGGGGCAACTAGCGAAGCAGCATCACATAAGACAAGGGCACATATAACAGAAGTGACAAAATGAGGGGCCAGCGAAGTGTGAGGGTAAAGATCAAGAGCAAGATGGTGCTGGAAGATGAGCAGGGATGATAAAAGACACTGGACAGAAACTTGTAGAAATGTGGGTGTTATCCCAAAGCACTGGGGTGACATCTGAAGGTAGGAACTAGGCAGTGAAATGATCTCATTGAGTTTTTAAACATGGAAGGACTACAGGGTGGGGAGTAGCTAGCGGTGGAGTGGGGAGATGAACTAGGGAGCGCTGCGGGGAAGCCACTGAGGGGGTGAAAGCATTTAGGTGTCTGTTTTTGAGGAGTAGTCATCGAATACAAAAGCTTTCATGGTCATTTAAGATGGGAATCTTTATAATTTGACTACCATCTGCCCTTTTTAACTTGAGTTTGTATTTTATTACTATGTATCCCTTGCAGTTAGTCAACCTTTGTGCATTAAGCTAATAAGGAGTTAATCTTCATACCTAATAACTAGTTAATCTTTATAACTAATCTGCAAACTTTTTCTTGGTAACATGCCTTTAAAACATGCGGATATTTACTTTATAGACTGTACACAAGTAGAATATGAATTCATATGGTAATAGTAGCAAATTCTTAAAAACATAAAATGCGAAGGTAAATGAAAATTCTAATTATTTCTGCCACTCTTGAGGTTGCCTAGTGTTCCACACTCCTATTAGTGTAAATGCTTGATGAACATATCCCTGGATCATCAATTTCTACCGACTCTTTAAAGTTAATGCCTTCTTCCTCGTGTCATGATGGGCAGCAAGATGATGTCTGCCAGCCCGGTCGTCCAGGCAGTCAAACCACACACACCATTAATAAGGTTTCTTGTCAGAAGGGATAATCTTTAACCCAGTGCGTTCTAAGGGGAGTAAATCACGGGAGTTGCTGATGCATCCAGGTCCACCAGACACTGCAGAAATAATGAAAAAACTACCTCAGAAGTATAGACAGAAACTAATACCTCAAGAGGAAATGGAGTTTATCCAACGCGAAGGTCCAGAGTAATGATTGTGGCTGCTGTTTGTCATCAGACAAAAGACCTATCTTTATAATGAAGGACTTCCAAGATGGCATATGCAAAGTTGTATATTAAATAACCTTAATCAATATCCTGCAACAAAAGGAAGAAATATAGAAAATTTAGATGGATACCTGGATCTTCTCATTTATATATCCCGGTCAGCTTCTCCACAAGCTTGCCTAATTGTTTATAACTTTATACTTACTAAAGCACACATTTCGAAGTGCTAGTCTATTAATTTACTCTTGACTTTCAAGTAAAACCAGTGACAAACTAGGAAAAGGGCACAATGTCTAGTGAACTATAGATTTCCTATGATCTCACTTTTCTTTTTGATTGTTTAGAAATAGAAAAAAATCTTGCTAGATAGAGTCACTGCATTAGGGAAGTAGTTTTCCTGAGATTAGAATAGGATTGGTAAAATAACATCAAGGTTATTCTTAATTCTGTAACATTTTTCATTCATGAGGTGCTGGGTTAACATGGCATAAGCATATATTATCATAGATGATCAGTATATAACCAGTGACTGAGATGAAGACCTGGGAGACAACTCAAAAAAAAAATGTACTTGTAATCTTTATTCAGAAAAAGTCAGTATAAAATGGAAAATAAGAAATCAAAATGAATATAGACAGGAATAAATGTATCACTGGAAATTAAAAAAAAAAGTAATGCCAAAATACTTTCTTATGAAATCTCCCTAAAGTTTCTTTTCCTCTGTGTCCTATAAACATTTAAATTCTACCACCTTAACTAAATCTAACATTGATCACAGCTACAGCAATATTTGTTCACTGGAGGAGGGATTTAATAATTTAAAAAAATCCTTCTTAATCATTCATTAACCCAACAAACTATCCATTGTGAACCATGAATCAAGTAGTGAGGTATCAAAAAGGGACATGATCAGTAATTCTTCTGCTTCTGTAGAACTGATCTTCAAGGGAGGCCATGGTAGAAAATAAATAAATCATAGACTAAGATAACCTTAATTGAAGAGTGATAAGTTCCTATGGAGAAAATCACTTAATAGGGATCCTGATTGGTTGATATCATGCATGAAGGTCAGTAGGGACTTGCTCGTGCAGTTCTCTGTCCTGTATGATAAGAAGTCTCAAAAGAGTTAAGCTCAACAGGGATGAATTACAGGTGTTTGCCTTTCTAGCGATGTGGTTTACCTGTCATGACCTGTTTGACTTTATCCCTATCTCCAATGTGATTAAGATGATTCAAAATTCATTGGTCACAGTAACCAATTCAAAATTTGAAAGGCTAGCTAGCTCATAATGTGTAAGTCAGTAGAAGAAGTCAACAAGGACAATGTTAACTGACATAACAAACCCTCAAATTTCAGTTCCTTAATACGTGAGAAACATATTTCTCGTTTACATAACGACTCAGTGTGAGTGTTCTTTGTCAGCAGATGACCTTGTGAGACCCTAGACTCCTTTCTTTCTTGGCTTCGTTTTCCTCTGAGACATCAGAGTTCTCCACTGTCGGCTCGCGGATAGGGACAGAAAGGGAAAGATCATGTGTGAGCCTGTGATGCAAGTGGCGATACACACACTCCAGAGAAATGAAGCTATGTCTCTGCAGAGGTAACTGGGAAATTGCTGCGGACTCACATGGCTCTCAGGGGTCCGAGGGAAAAATGGTGAGGGGGGTTTAGAAAGTAAAGCCAAGAGAGGAAAAGCTGAGGGGAGGTGAAGGGCTCTTTCGAGAAGGCTAAAAAGGACTGAACAATCACAGTAGGGGTGTTTATTTATACACTCAGGAGGTTGATGTCAATCTCACCCTCTCTGCCTAGCAACCAGCATGCAAGCTGGAACAGCTTGTTTACATGGCTCCAGGAACTCTCAGTGTTTTAGGTGGGCTTTGTCTTAGCCCCGCAGGTGTGATTGATTTCCAGCTTCAGCTGCTCCCAACAGGAAATGTCTTCCCCCATGGTTTTGGAACAAGAGAAAATGGGTTTTGTGAAAGGATGGTGAGTTTTTGGTCACAGACTGCTTCTCCAGTTTTCTCAGGTCAAACAAATGTTCAAATTTATCTATTGTCTCAAAGCCGATAAAAAGTGAGTGTGGTAAAATAGGAGTGACTTAATCTCCAGTGATTATTTTCTCGGATGTATTTAACTTTTCTGTAGTTGACTTCACATGCCCAATTTGCCCTCACACCCTGTCCTATTTTCACAAATCTAAAGAATAAATCATGATGCAGTGATAAATTACAAATGTAATATTTCAATGCAAAACTTCCTGCCATGAGTAGAAATTCATAGCATATACTTTCCAGCTCATTAAACTCAATCCCTCAAAATAGGTGGAAGCAGCATCTCCTCTGCAGATAAAGGGATGGTGGCTACCCTAGCTGTGAGAGTGACTGCCAAGGAAATGTGTAAATTCACTCAATCATAAGCTCTTTGCCCTATGGTGGTGTACAGTAATCCTTGTTGCTTTATTGCTATATGCAATTAAAAAAATCAGAATTAATTCTTCTACTTGGTCATACGGCTAAGCCTTTATTCATCACTTCTCAAATTTGACAGTGTGTAGGGGAGATTAGTAGCTTGAGAAATCTCAGTGCTTTGGCTTTTTAAATTTATTGTGTAAGTTTTGCTCATACTGTAACTTCCAGATTTTAGGCACTATTGATCATTCTTGGAAGCTTTGGAATTGTATTCTGATGCCTTCAGTTTCCCATTACCCCTGCATTGAGGGAGAAAGTCAATTATGATATTAATTGTATTAGATGTGAATAGGAAATCGAGAGAGTTCAGTAGAAAAATAAGTATAAACTTTTCTAGCTCTTATGTATGGGAATGGAAGAAGAGAAGAGTTGGTAGTCAGAGAGGGGCACGCTGAGTCTCAAACTCAGCCAGAGGTGGCTTTGGCTGAGGTCACCTCAATCAGGGAAGCTGGGAAATTAGACAGAGGCAGAAAGATGAAGCTATATTTATTTTATTTTATTTTTTTTGCTGTACTGGGGATCGAACTTAGGACCCTGCGCTTGCTAGGCAGGCGCTTATTCCACTGAGCTATATCCCCAGCCCCGATGAAGCTATATTTAGAGAGGAGGAGAAACGTTTGGGGACCGAGGACGCAAAACATGAGATCGAATCTTTTAGAAATTCAACTTGAGCATAGTCATTAACAATAGATTATTTTTTCCCTTCTGCGTTCTTCCTTTTCAGCTTTTCTTTGCAGCTTTGTTTGAGTTTCCATAAGCACTGCTCTCTTTCTAAAGCTGCCCTCTCTGTATAGCAAAACATTTGGGCAGAGGGCAGGGTCTCCTCTGCTATAGCTTCCTATCATGTTCATGAGGTAACTACTCATTATTTACTATGCACACTTAATTTAATAAAATGTTTGTTTATAGCCATGTTTCCTAATTTAGTCAATTATTTATGGTGTACACTTCTATCATGCATCTTTTACATGTCAGCTCCAGGTATATAAAAATGCAGTAATGTAAAGATATTGATATCAAAAGCCTTATAATCTAAAAGGAACAGACAAGCATGTAAGTGAACAATTAAACAATTCAACAACTCTATTCAGCGAGTTTTACTAAAGAAATTCACTTGGTGTTTTCCACAATACCACTGAAATGACAGAAAAAACAGAAAAATAAATCATAAAAAAGATCAATTAAAACTACTGGGCATACCACTGGGCAGAAAAAGAAATATCACTTAATCATTTACCTTTTCTTTCTTTAATTAGTACTCGTTTTTAATGCATAATGTTGATCTTCCTTGTGTAGTGTTGGAACATGTATATAACAGATCTTCATTCCATTTATCATCTCCTTTCCTCTCCTCTCCACCTCTTCATCCCTTTAGCATTTGAGAAAGATCTAACAGCACGTTTAAAAGGCATGCTCAACAGGCTAGATATGCTAATGAATTTCTGGGAGACACAGAACAGATGGAATTGCACTGACAGAGGGATGCCTGTGACCCAGAAAAGTGAAAAGTGTATACTATGTAAGTGTGAATTTTCCCTGCTGAATAGAAGGCGAAGTCCCAGATCAGAGATTCAAGACTTGCAAAAAAGAAATAAGCCAAAAGATGGTCAGTGTGGTGATTATCAAAAGGTCTGAAGTAGCATTTGCTGCAGTTTATAAGCATAGGAAAAATTCTTAAAACAAACGGAATAAAAATTCAGCGTGGGTATTGATTTCGGGGCAAGGGTGGAATGAAGCGGTAAGGAAGAGCTCCCAGGCTCAGACGGCAGCTTCCGCTGCTTGCACCCTCCCACTACCCCGACCTGCTGAGGAAGCGGAAGTAAAGTGAGCGAGGGCAAGAAATAAGTTTTCTGATAGGAATTAAGAATTGGCAGAGTGGGAAGAAAACTAGAACAAGCAAACAATAAAGATATAGACATGCTTCTTTCTATAGGAACATGTTTCCTTCCTCTTTTTTCCTCTCTACCTCCTCCTTTTTATCTATCCATAAGTCCACCCACCCATCCACCCATCCATCCATCCATCCATCCATCCATCCATCCACCCACCCACCCATCCACCCATCCACCCATCCATCCATCCATCCATCCATCCATCCATCCATCCACCCATCCATCCATCCATCCATCCCAGAGAAGAACAAAAAATTCAAAATGCTTTTCTCTGGGTGGAGATATTACAAGATATTTTACATTTTATTTTTCTGTATTTTTCCCTAACATATCTTACTACCTCTGCTCTCCACTTTGACTAACACCACCAGCTTATGCTTTGTGCCAGGTTCTGGCCTATATCTCTATTAGGGTTTGTCAGAGGGACAACACCAAATATATATTACATTAATTATGTTATATTATTAAGTCTGATCTTGAAGAGGAAAAGTCTCAATGGCATCTGCAGAATCCAAGATGGAAGAATCTAAAATGCCCATCTGTGCCCTGCAAGAATGGCCCACACAGTAGCAGTGAAAAGTCAAAAGCCTGAAAGCTCCTTGCAGTCACCAGCGTGAGTCTGTTGGAAAATATCCCCACTGGAATGGCCAAGAGGCTGTGGGGCAGACTGAAGAGTCTGTACTGCAAAGCCATTTGGCCTTTCAGGGCAGCCTGGAGACCAACATCCAAAGGCAGTGATAAAGACAGGACCTCTTCTGAAAAAGAAAAATGGAAGATTTCCTTCTTCTTTCCCTTTTTATTCCATCAGGGTACTACTCTACTAATTAGTCCCGCCCACATCCAGGATGGGTCTTTGCTTCTCAGCTTTTAGCCTACATGTCAATCATCTTCTGATGCACCCAGAACTTTACTAAGCTGCTAGGCAATTCTTAAGGAAAGTTGATATATCACAACTAATGATGACAATATTCTTTCCACAACAATTTATCTTTTACAGTACCACTTTAAGGAAAATGACACTAAAGTGTATTATGTACCTAATTAAAATAGTAACGAGTTATAACTTAACCTCTGTTCAACTCAAAGATCTTTTCTATAATGCTCTTGTTGCTGCTTTAGCCTTTTAAGAAGAGGACACAGTCTTTCAACATCAACTCATTCCTTTGGTGGGGTTTTTAGGATAATCTGTTAGTTTAGCTTCTCTGCAAGTTGTTCTGGGTGTTGTCCTGCAATATATCATAGGCCATATCAGCTCCTTTTAATATTTGCTATTTCAGAGTAATAAAGGTGATGTTGGTACTGCTTTTCAGTTTTACAAGAGTTTGATGAAATAAACATAACAGAGTCTAAGGAGGAGAGTGTTTTAACATTTCAGAAAATGAAAGTTAAGTGGATAGTTCAGGCAGAAGCTGCTTCACACAAAGAGGGTAATAAACATGAAATGAGTTACTGGAGAAAGAACCTGGAGAAAAAGATTGTAAATGAGATTGAGTCACTTAGATTTATTTTTCAAGGAGAATCAAGGATTACTGGGAACAGAACACGGTAAGATTAAGATCAGTTGACAAGCTCGGGCCAAAGCTACGGGAACTCAGCTATGCTTCTCAGGTCCCCATTAAGCCCAGGCCAGATTGTGTCCCTTAGTAAACTTGGACAATATCCACACCAAAAGAAGTATTGAGGAAAATTAATGTATTTACAAAAACATCAGCATTTCATCTCCAGCCATAAATGTTCACAGCAAGGGTTACAAAGGTTAGCACTTATGCATAATGAAGAAAGAACAAAAACCTTTTTTGTCAAGGCATGTTATATATATATATATATATATATATATATATATATACACACACACACACATATATATATAATATTGATATAATATTGTCTTTTTGAGACAGGGTTTTTCTATGCCATTCAGGCTGGCCTTGAGCTTACTTTGTAACCCAGGCTGGCCTCAAACTCACAGAGATCCTCCTGCCTCAGACTCCTGAGTGCTAGGATTATAGGCATGTGCCACCACGCCCGCTATGTTCTTATTTAATCCTCACTTACTTTTTCGCTGAGATTAGTTTGCCATTAAATGCTTTCCTGTTAAGGTAGGTGACAGCTGCTTGTGCCAGCATAAAATTCAAACTTAAGAACTTAAAAATCTGTACTATAGCTTTAAGGAAATGTAAAGAATGCACAGCGGCATATTTTCTGTGTTATTCCAAGAAAATTGGCCCCAAACATGACTTATCTGAAGTCACTCTATCTTGATTAAGTGGAACTCAATCATTCCAGTTTCTCAGGCCAAAAATTTAGGTTTCCTCCATTCTCCTTTTGCCTTATACTTTACCTTCAAACTACTGGAAAATTCTATTGGCTTTGCCTTTTAAAGGGATCCTAAATCTGGTCTCTGCACACTACCTCACTTGGCAGCCTTCTGGTCCACACTATCGTCACCTTTTGCCTACATTTTGTCATAATTTCGTGACTATTCGCTGTGTCTGTTCTCCTCATCCTGTGCTGTGAACACAACGGCTAGAGTGATATCAGGGTTTGCCATTCCCCTCATCAAAATCTTGTAGGGCTTCTCTTCTTAGACAAAAAGCCAAAACTTCTTTCCATGGTCTTCAGGATGTCACATACTCTGACCTGCATTACCCTCTTGTACTCTAACCACCGAACCATGGAGTTCTTGAATGTAGAAGGACAGCACAGGAACAGTCATCCGACAGCAGATGTGCTCTCCCTCTTCCTAGCAGTGATGGCGTAGGTATCACCTTACACCTAGCTTGTTTAAATGACAACCTTTTCCAACACACTCCAGTCCTTCACACAATTTACTTTCCCCAGCAATTCTTGTCACCTTCTAATACAGACCGTAATTTGTGTTATTACAGTCTCTCTCAGTTGCAATACAAGCTTTTTTATTTGTTGGGTTTGAATTCTGTTTTTTATAGCATTATATCCTTAGAATAATTCTTGGCATATACTGTAGTGTGACCAAAAAATTCTTCATAGATAAATGTTGTTTATGAAAAGTACAGTTTCAAAAATAATCTACATAACTTTTTTCAAAACCAACAGTGCTGTTTTTCTGGGTCTCACTTGGTATAAAATGGCACAGTATGTGATAGGATGGTAAGATTTGTCATGGTGGTCAGGACTTTAATTGATAGCCAACTTCCCATTAATCAAACCTCAGAAGAGCATTGCTGACTATGAAGACAGAAATTACTTTAGTTCATCATATTTTAAAACAATTTGTACTATGTATTTCATGTATGTTTGCCTTCCTGAAACCAGAAAATTAACTGAGATGAACTAATCTAGGAAAAAAACCCATGCTGGTATATACTTTTATACTCATATTTGAAATTTCATTCTGATTTTAAGAAATGAGAACAATCAGTTTAGAATCAGGAGAAGTCTCTTGATTCTACTATTTGACTTTTTCTTGACTACCTAGTGGTCAGTCCAAAGGTTAGAATGTCAAGAATTTAAGATTGTAAAGGTTCCTGGTTCAGGAAACCCCATATCAGAGGCAGAGTTAAGTCTCTCTTGGCAGTGTTAGCTAGAACATAAAGGATCAGAAGGTAAAGTATCAGTTATTTGGGTAGAGTTTGGGAAGCTATCTTCCTGGAGAAATCCAAAGGGATTTTGCGTTTAGATGAAGTTTATGGAGTTGTTTACAAGATGATAGCTTTATTTCTAAGTCTTATTTAAAGTGAACAGATATTAAATGACTAAATCATAGTCTAGTTGCCCAAATATCTATTACTTATGTTTCTTACCTCACTCTATCAGTTTTATTGACTTTTCTGGTCTTATAGTCATTGCCTCATCTTCCAGGGAAGCATTTCCTGTTTCCTCCGAATCTGTGTTTGAAGCCCCTTCTCGGGTCTTCCCTCACATCTTGCACTTCTACCTTCATCACAGTGTATGAATTCTGATTGTTCTTTAGTAATTCTGTTCCCCATGGATGGGTGTGAGTGGCTCTGGAGGAAAGAATCACGATGGTATTGGTTCTGGCTGGATCCTCAGTACCTGGCACACCATCTGACACACTTGAACACTCAAAGGTTTTATGTTTCATAGGTTAAAGGAGTGAATATCTTCCTGTGATTGTCTTAATCCTGAGATGGAAAGGGAAGACAAGCTTATCTAGACAATAGTTAGAAATAGAGGAAAGAGATCCAAAAAATTCAGCAACAAGCTATTTACAATTTAAAAACTTACAATCACTCACTAGGGCTACAGCAATAGTGATGTTTCCAATTCCTAGACCCCTAACCCTCCAAACCAGTTCCAAAAAGAATTTCTTGTAAATAGAAAAAAATTGATAAGTAAGCTATTGGTTTTATATTACTAGAAACGAAATGGAATTGAAGTTATTTGTTTTGGTGTTTCTTGATTATTCTTGCTGCCTCCTGCCGATAACAGATACCTATCAGATGTTGCTGTGAGTTTGATTTCACCTACAGATATCCTTTTCTGAATGCCTTTAAATTGTTCTCTTCTTTCTCCTTTCAGCATTATGCTTTTAGTTTTCAGTGGGTTAGATTAATCCTTATGCAAAAGCAGGGGGAAAAAAAGAACAAGAATTCAAAGAAATGTGTCCCTTGTGTGCAATTGATTCCCAGCAGTTTGTTATTAAATCTTTAAATAATTAAATACAAGAGAAAACATTAAAGCGACATTAAAAATCCAACCATATGTTGAAAATATAAAGGGGGAGGAGGGAAGGGTGTGGAGACGGCTAAAAAAGTAAAACTCCTTTTCATTAACCTTGCCCTATGTACCTATGCTGATCATTTCTATGCCAGGCCAGCCTGCAGGATCCTCTCTTGGGGGTAGGTTGAGCTTTGGGGAGGAGGAAAGTTCTTTATCTAATGGTGTTTGCCAAGAGGAAAGTCAGTGGGAAAGGAGATACAAGCAAAGACAGAATGAGTGTAGGAATGAGGAATGGATCATTAAAGGATTCTTTAAACAAGTTGTTCTGTTTGCATTATTGTCTAGAAAGTTCCTAAGGTAGCTCATCTTCTTCCTTCCCTTCTAGAATGCAAGGCCTGAATTGGAAGGTGTCAAGCGAGCAGAGATAAGAGAGTAAAAGGTTGTTATAGGTGATTCCTGGGTGTGTGTATGTTAAATTTGAGCTAGAAAACTGAATACATAATACAAGGAAGAAGAAAGCAGGGGAAAGTCAAGGTCCTGGACATGAAAAGCATGAAGAATGACATGCAGCATGGCTGTGTTCTTATGATTTAAATGAGTCTCCCCAAATTCATAGGTTGCTTTTAATCCCTTGAACCTCCAAATGTGACTTTTTGGAAGCAGTGTTGCTATACATGGAAGTAGATAATATGAGGTCATCCTGGGTTGGCCTGGGTCCTTCACTCGGTATGGACACAGATTCAAATACAGGCAAAACAAGATCAAGGCAGAGATTGGGATGATGTTTTATAAGCCAAATGATGCCAAAAGTTGCTGACAACTACTACAGACAGGGGCATGGAACAGATTCTTCTGCATGTCCCTTGGAAGGAACCAACCCTGGCAACACCTTGACTTCAGACTTCTAGTCCCCAGAACTGTAAGACAATACATTTAGGTTAAGCGCTTAGCTTTTGGTACTTCGTCATGGCCCATTACAGTGCAGATGAGCATGATTGTGAGGACCACAATGTTTGTGTGATGCAGGTGGCACTCCACCTAACATATTGTTGCTGGTCAGTCAGCACATGCAGCCAATATCACACTGCTGCCTCCCAATTAGCCAACACTGTGTTGCTGTGCATCACATGGCAGGCATGTCTGCCACTCCTATGAGCATTCAGCACTGTGCAGGGGACTCAGGGAATGTGAATAGTATAAAAACAATTCTTATAGTTCATGGCAGAAACCAAATATCTCTGAGAATAGAATACGCTGAACAGTAAGTGCCCAAGCAAAGGCCCACAGAGGTTGAGATAGGACGCTTGGGAGGAAATAGCAAGAGAAGCAGCACCCAGTCGTAGAGCGATATACGTCAGAGATGACTTCGTTTATCTGTCTGCAACAACAGCCCTGTGCACTCAGAACATTAGTTAAAATAACACTGGCGGGAACCAGGCTTGGAGCTCATATAAACTTGCCACAGTCATTGTGGCATTGGAACCCCAATGATGCTTTTATGATTTGACTGCAGATGTATCAAACTAAGTTGGTTTAGAAAAAGGGAACTTTTGTGTTATAGCGCTGTGTAGATGATGACCAGTCTGCTCTAAATTCTACAGTTACAGTGGTTTTGAGACTCAAATTTGGCCTGAAGGAATTACCTGGAGATAATTTCATCAGAGGATGCTACTATTTTTTTTTTCCCCTTGAAGAAACTGTCACTGTGGGAACTGAAATGAATTATCAGCTAAATATGGTTGTTTTACTTTTCCTACTCCCCATTTGGCTCTTACTTACCCCAGTGATCCAGAATTTCCATGAGATCAGCCATCAGGTCATATGTATTATGAACTCAATAAATAAATGTTTTGGGAAAATAATGATAAGTTTTATTTATTTAATTCCTCCTTTCCCCACATGAAAACCTGACCCTATCTTGAAGCCATTCCTTAGTCATTTTATTCTCTACCTCTCACTCCAAAATACCCACAGTCCTGTTAGCGCTACCTTGAAAAGGTGCTCTGAATCACAACATACACCATCGCCTGATCCAGTCATCACCTGTGCTTGTCTGCCTCACTGAAAAATGCTTCTGACTGGTCTCTCTGTTTCCTTTAAAGAAGGGCAGGTCATGTTCCTCCTCTTTTCAAAGCTCTCTGACACCTCTCCATCGTGCCCAGAGCAATCTCCAGAGTCACTGTGCTACCACTCAGACTGTTTGTTTCAGTATCTCTGACGCTCACTTACTGGACTCCTAACTCACCGGTCCCATTTTTGTGGCTGGAAGGTACTGAACACATCCCTTACTGGGGGCTTAGCATTTACCTCCTCTCTGTAGATGCTGCGTCTCCTGAAATTCTCATGACCGTTTCCCTTTCTTCCTTTAGGATCCTGTCCAAATGTCACTGTGTCAGAGAATGCTTCACTTGCTACCCTTAGGTATAACCTCATTTTTGCCCATAAAAACCCTGCATTCTACTTTGCATACTGCTTCATTTTGTTTATAGAACTTCTTGTTTTCTGCTCCACTAGCATGTAAGCTTCACGAGGGCAAGGACTTTGTTTTGATCACTCATATATCTTCAACACCTAGAACACTTCCTGGTACATGGGAGGTATAAATGAATGAATGAATGAATGAATGAAGTTCAGTAGTTGCAGGACTGTCTGCCTTACCTCTGTGACTATCAGAGTATAGCCATTGCCTTAAATAGTGGAATTTCGGTTCATGAACTTAATTCTTTCCATGATTCTCTTTGCAAACCAAATTGGATAAGAACCAAATCAAATTCAATGGTTAGGTTCAATGTTGACCTTATGGGGAAATTTGATTCAGTTCTTATCCAATTTGGTTTGTGACCAGAGTCATGGAAAGAATTAAGTTCATGAGCCATGATATTACTGTATGTAGGTTGCATTTCAAAGCACTTTCATTCACTTGGACTCATAAAGTTCGCAGAATATCCAAGAAAACCAATAAAACATATGTTCACTCTGGGTTATACACAGATGATGTAACTTGCTCTAGGTTCTATAGTTAATAAATTAGGAGTTAGAGCTGAAAACAAGGTCTATTTTTCCATTTAATCCAAAGATCTTGTCACAAAGCCGTGAAGCCCTTTGTAAGTCCTGAAAAATCTGAAAAGTGATTTCCCTATCTTTATGCATGTTTGTTTACTATGTTGTGCTGTTAATGTAAGTTGAGGTAGTGAGTGTGGATTGAAAAAGTAACCACTTAGAAGATTTGACTTGAGATACAACCTTCAAACAGAGTGTTCTTGGAGGTTTGCAAAAAGATTTGCATTTTTCAGATGCTGCTGCTGGAGGGTACTTGGGACAAAGAGACACTTTCTTAGAGAAATCTGTGTGTCACTGAGCATGCCCTCTCTAATGTCTTCATTTGCACCATCTCTAGACATCACTTGGCTGAGATAAATGTCTTTGGAAAAAATGAAAACTCAAACCTTTTCCTGTTAGCTATCGCAAAAGGTACAGGAGATAAATCAAGTGGCAAAATATGATCTTCTATACTAATGATTTGAGAGACTGAGTGCCAAAGTGAAACCCAAAACCCACTTATTTATCTCAAAGTGTCAACACTGAAATTAAACCCGAATTCTGGGGTTTTAGTTTAGAAAAATTAACTCTACACTAACATCTTTTGTCTTAAAAGCAAAGCACAATAACATGCATATCATAGATTGGCTTCCACTGTCTTATACCATCAGGAAATTTCCAAGGAGCCACCAAAATACAGGATTACTATCCAGGAAGGGGAGGGGTACAGTTCCCAGCCACTCCCAGGGATAAACTAGAGGAGAGGTGAAAATCTGCACAGAAGAACCAGAAGAGGGAGGAGGCAGAAGAAAAGCAGAAGCTGGTTAGCTTCAGGACCCTAGAGGAGGCCCATACCATATTTTCTCTTGAGGTTTGTGGGTTTACTAAGGACACTGATATCAAAGATTCCTCTTGCCTGCTTGTTTACTACTCTCAATTAGCTAATAAATATGGACTAACCATGCTCAGAAGTTTTCATGGGTTTTGGAGGATGCACAAGACCTATGAGTCTTATACACTGCCCTTTAGAAGTTTATAATTGCTACTACAATAGGAACTTCCTACACAAATTATAAAAGTTGGCATTCTATGTTGAAATATGTTTCTCAGAACTTCTTTTGAAGCCCTACCACTTGGGTACATCCATGGGTCTTTTTAGCATCTGACTCAGTTTTTCTCCAATTCAGCACTAAAAGGCTAGGGTTTGTTCAGCATCTGCCTATGGGTAAATCCTCTGTGTCTGCTATGGTCCCAACACAATGCTGAGCAAAAACATACAGGTTAGGCAGACCCTTTCTCGGAGGCGAGGAGCTACTTCGGGTCTCCCTTGCCCTATGTTCTCTGCTTGTGCTGGGAACTGTGCTTTCCTGCCTTTTAGTAAACACAGGCGACAAATCACCAGATACCCATGGAACATTTTCTGTTCCCCAAAGCTATAACTGCTTGACAACCAGGCCAGGAGCCGAGAAACAGACCTGTCCAGCAGTCTACATGTGGTGAAGAAATTTATTACTATTTCCTAATTCTTCCACAGGAAAAAGAAGAACTATAGCCTGTATTTTGACATTTTAGGAAGACTTACTGGAGTTATGCCACATCAAATGAAATGACGTTATGACATACTGACACTAATGTCCAACAAAGCACATTTATTGCAGAATTTAGAGGCTAGTCACATACCTCCAAGGCTGTTTTATTACTATTATTTCTCCTTTGGCCTGCCTGTCTTGAGGTTTGCAAGGAAGGATACTCTTTGGCTTTATTCTTTAGAATTAAACTGACGTGATACACTTTGCGCATAGTCTGTTATCTGTTTGCCAACGTGGCTGATAAATCATACATGGGCCTGTAATTATTTCAGTACTTTTCTTCAAAGGATAAATCAAAGTATTCTAGTTTCAGATCCTAATATTAAATACACCTCGAGGAAAGTGCAGTTTGTGCTTAGACATTCAGCGATATTTTCTTGTTTTGCTCTGCTTGGGTATCCATAAAGCACATTTTCTGTTGCAGAGAATGAGCTGCAGCTGTTAAAGTGCCCGCTGCCAATCAATATTGAGCATCTACTTTGTGGTCCTCCCTGTGGAGGAATTCAGTTCAGACCAATAACACTTTGATGGGCACCAGCCATGTATACAACCCCAAGGCAGTTGCTACAAGGCACATAGAGACTCACTCACCATCCAAGAGAAAACAGAGGATGTGAACACAAATAACTTGTATTCAAAGTCAGTGTCATAAGAAAGGCATAAACCAAGTTCTCTATGAGTTCAAAGGTGTAAATCTGTTAGACTGATGCTGCCTGAAATCTGCCTTGTGAGGCACTGTGTCACAGTCCCTTTCTCTGGCAGTTGTACGATTGTTTCATTGTAATTACTTTCTGGTTGACTGCATTTTCATTCAGAGAGGAAGGTTAAGGATCAAGGTTAGACAGGGCTCTGAGGCACAGTTTGAGTTGATTCTTAAAAGAGGGTGGTGCTTGACAGCTGATGAAGGTAACAGGAGGGTGTTACAACTGGAGGACAGTGGGGGAGACAGACACGTCCAGCCATGGACAAAAGATTAAACAGAGGAGCCCACATAACTCCCTAGGGATGGACATCAGGGATTGATATTCTAAATGTGTAAGGATCACCTTGAAGAGTCTCTGACTCAAGCCCTTACAGGAAAAGCCCCTGTTCTGTATTCATGTCCACTTGCTGCATGACTTGCTTCCTGATTTGATCCTGATTTAAACAATTTTACCTGAATGATTTTTATTGGTTGACCGTAGTTTTGTCCCACCTCATGCCCACCTTGTGATTTCCCATTTTCCCCCTACCTTGGACTAACCCTACCTCATGGTTTTGCTCTATAAACATCCTTGGAAAAGACAGATTCTCAGAGCAACCCACTTGGGCCCTCTTCTGTCCCTCTCTCGGACAGAAGCTTTCTTTCCCTCAATAACTATGTTCTGATCTTAAAAAAAGGGAAAAAAAAGGAAGTCTATGGAATGAAGCTGGCAGAGTTTGACTAATGTATATAACAAATATGTACAGGGGAGTAATATAAGAAAAGATCTGTCATGTTTGTTGGGACAAAATTACAGTGGGCCTGCATACCAAATATGGGGTTTGAATTTTATTTGTAGCATTAAAGAAACATCAAAGTATTTTGAGAAAGAACTTGGTGTTTTCTGAACCATGATTTAGGAAAATTAATATGGCCTTAGCTCCTAAACTTAGATGTATAAGAAGAGTCATTGGAAGATTTTCAGCCACAGAGATTTTTATACCCTACCCAAGAACCAGTGAACTAGTGTATCCAGTGTCTGTATTCACACCAAGTTTCAAAGTGACGGCCAACTCGGCAGTTCCTAGAGTTCCGGCTTATGTGTATCTGAGGCCAATTACCAGAGCAGGACATGGGGAACTGGATGATGCAGCAAGATTGCCCTGTCATAGGAATTTTCTGTGAGAAAAGGAAAGGGAGGTAGAGAGAAAGGGAAGGAGGGGAAAGAGAGAGTTAGTTTTGAGGTCAGAGTCTATAGAATCCCGTATCAGAAAGGTGGTGACCAAGCTTGAGTCAAGAGTTGAAGAATATGCTTGAGTGGAGAATTGGTGCCTAAGAATCTATAGGTGAGTGTCTGGCAACATGAGTGGTGGGTAGAATGAGCAAGCATAGGTCGAGGCATGGTCACCAGGAATACAGCACATCACCCTTCTTATCGACCTACTAGGTAAGCCCCATGGATGAATATCCCAGCAAGCGAAGGAATACTTCAGTCACCATGCCACTTTTTCAAAGTATTCATTTGTATTTGGCACCTAAGTGGAGATGTTGTGCTTTAACTTACACGCACTCAGATACAGTACTAACAGAAACAGGGGGAAGGGTTTCTAACCATTGAATTATTTTCCTAACTAAAGAAGCCTGCAGTACCAGTGCAGGATGGCTTAGCTTTATTTCCAGGGCAATTTAGAAACTGTAATTTGATTCTGCAATGTAGAAAGTTCTGCACCACTTTCTGAAGTCATAGCACAACTTTCTACATGTAATAAAAGAAACATGAAATAAAACTAGGGAAGTAAAAGGGCCCTAAAAGTTAATAACTTTTTGAAATATTATTTGAAGCAATATGTGTTTAAAAGTAGGGAAAGGTTTGAAAATGGTAGGGGGATTACCCCTGAGATTTTAAGAAAAATTTATTTTGTGTTATTCACTTTAAGTGGCCAACAGTTTATTTAGAAAGCAAGGGCCACATAAGTCCAGTTTTGAGTTGAGAAACTTGAGTATTGTAAAACAACAGAGGGAACAAAGCACAGGGAGTAAGAGAACTACTCATATTATAAATAACAGCAGCAACAATTAAAGCAACGATGGTACACTATTTAGTGACTCTGTATCCCAGCTACTGTGCTAAAGCTTTACATGCATCACTTCCTGTAAGCCTCACAGCAAACCTGAGCAGTTGGTATGATTACTGTCTGCATTTCACAAGGGAAGCTGTGGTTCAGAGAGGGTAGATGACATTCTTATGCTTAAACAACTCCTGAATGGTGAGAGATGGTGCGGCCTGCATGTAAATGCACGGTCCTAACAGATACTTATTGGCTTTACCGGTAATCGGTTGAGTTATCGTGTTCCGTACTAGTCATTTATTGAACTTTCATAACAACCTTAAGAGTTAGGTATTGTGCCAACTTTATTCCCATTTTACATGGTTCCAGTTTTATTCATGAGGTCACTGAAGCTCAGGAAACCTTTTCATGTCATGCAGTTGGCAAACAGAAGCTAGAATACTGCAGACTTACAGTAATTACATTGTGGATGGCACACAGGAAAAAAAATCATCCCTTTTCCTACTCTGTACTCTCTTATCCAGTGGGTATCAGCTAGATGGCCTTTGATTCGCTCCAGTTCTAACACTATTTACTCAGAGATGGTGTCCGATCCCACAGGTAAAGACTCAGGCCTGCAAGACTGCTCTCTATTAAGGTTGCAAATAAGAAATGAAAGTGGTCATAACTCAGGGCTGCCAGGACCCTTCCTTGATTAATCTGTAGAACAGCTCATTCCTGAACTCAGGGAAGCACTTGCTTGCAATTACTGGTTTGTTATAATGAATATTAAAGGGTAATACGAGGAACCACATGGGAGAGGGATATAGAGTGAGGTGTACAAGAAGGGGAAATGGTGTTTCCGTGACCTCTTGCAGGTCACTACACTCCATGGAGGTGGAAGGTCCCCAATATTTGTTCACTTGGGGTTTTAGGGAAGCATTATTATGTAGACTTAAGTGATTACGTAATTGGCCATTTGTGATCAGTTTGAGCTTCAGTCCCTCTCTTTTCCTTGAAAGTACCAACCCTCTAGCCAGGCCTTTGTCTTTCCAGTGCCACGTCTAGCTCTGAAGGTGGCTAGAGGATTGTAACTCCAGTCACCACTCATTTTATTTGAATAAAGGGCACTTTTATTAACTCAGAAATCACCATGGCTTTAGGAGCTTTTTGCCAGAAAACAGGGACAAAGATATCAAATATATATTTAACAATTACATGCAGTAGGTGACTGGTTTGTATTTCAAGGAAAGTCTAAGGGGTGGATGGGAAGATGAAGCCTCATCCAAGGATATATGAGATAAACCACAGGCCTTATTCATGAATTAAAAGGCACATCTACCCAGTGCTATAGGATGGAGACAAGAAAGAGATGAGGATCTTGTTTTCGGGGATCATAGGAGAATTCTACCTGACATTAAGTCAGTGTGAATCAACAGTGGTTAATAGCACTTTGCTCCTGACTCCTCAACAACAACATAAGAAAACTTAATGCCAATTTAAGGCAGTAATAGGATCTTCCTGTTTGGAGCTAATCAAAAGAGATATGGGGTGCTGGAGTTTGGCCCAAGCATGGAAGTGACAGCAAGCTAGAAAGGTGAAAAGTATCTTAACATTGTGATAGAGGGAAGTGGAAGAAACTGCACATATTCAGCTAAAAAGAGGAAAAGAGACATGAGAAGAGGGGAAGAGCTGCTTTCACACATTGGAAAAGGACTCTCGAAGAGAGAATATTGAGTGTTTTATTTTATCCTCAGGGCTAAAAGTAAAACTATAAGTTAAACTTAAATTCAGTTCAATAAAGAGGAAGATCTTTCTACAAGTTGAATCTTCAGAAGGATAGAATTGGTTGCATCACGTTTGAGTCACAGACATTTTCACACAGTTTAGCTGTTCATTAGAATTATGCCTGTGGCTAACACTGTAGCTACCCAGGCCCAAACTCCAGGAAGATGAGGGAAGAGAAACATTCTAAACTCCCTGGCTGATGTTCTATTATGATTAAGAACAAGTCATTATTTGATGGATCATGGTGATAGTGACAGTTGGATTGGTGCTGTGTATAGGAATTATACTGCATGATTTGAAATGTACAATTTCATGTCATTTATTAAGATTCTAATAAAGGTACTATACTCTTATTTTCTTGATTAATAAAATGAACCAAATTAAATGATTTGTCCAATGTTTCCAAGAATGATAGAGATAGCAAGGTAAGTATTTTCACCTGGTTAATAGTGTGATAGAGTTCTTAACAGGTAAAGATGCATACTTAAAACCAGACTGGCCGAACAGGTCTGAGAATTAATCATTCCATGTTGCTTTGTGGTTGCAATGACTGGTTGTAGTTAGTGACATTAAAGAGGATTCCAAACGGAAAATTTTACAATGCTGTTGCTACCAGTTTCAACACAGGTCATAGCTTATGAAGATAGTAGAGTTTAAAAGATCCTAGTGAGTTGGAGATAACTAAGCCATATTATGGAAAAAACAGATGAAATATAAAGGCAGCTGTCACAGGTTAATAAAATTATCCCTGGAAGCAAAATTCTAGGAAATAAGAAGATTTGATAGAAGTTGGGGGGGGAGAAGGTTCAAGAAAGAGTAATCTCCAGAATGTTTACTAGTTGGATAAAAATGATTCTCTGAGAAGCCCCAGAAGAGTAATTGTGTAAGAAGATCAGAAGTGGAGATGGTCCCTCATCAGATGTGATTGGCTTGAGGGACAGAAACTGGAGATGGCTTTCCCTGAAACACAGCAAATGAACATGACAGCTGGTTACTCCAGATTCATGCACCGCTGCTCTCAGTGCTTGAGCAAACGGAGAGATTTTTCCTCATAAACTCCAGCTGACAAATTTTGGCAAAAAATTTTTTGTGGATTGGGCTTGAATCATTTACCCCTCAGAAAGGGGTCATCAGAAATGTAACCAAGGGGCATGATATATTACTGAAAATGCCAGGAGAATGTTGAGGGGCTGCTAGGCCAACAACAGACATTATACTTAACAGTAAAACACTAAGGACTTTCCAATTAGACGTAAGAAAAAGATATAGAAGTTTCTTGTTAGCACTATTAATACTACTCTGGAAGTTCCACCTAGTTGGCTAAGGTAAATAAACACTGAAGAGAAACATAAACCGTGAGTATTGGAATATAAAC
The DNA here is from genome assembly GCA_004027595.1 of Dinomys branickii. Lineage (NCBI taxonomy): Eukaryota > Metazoa > Chordata > Mammalia > Rodentia > Dinomyidae > Dinomys > Dinomys branickii. Next base: position 7,087 of record PVLD010000529.1, on the reverse strand, counting down.
ATATTTTTAAGAGATTAATGGAGGGAAATATACCTTAAAATATCAAACAATCCTGCCAAGATATACTGTTCTAAACAGTGTAGAAATGGTATAGGAACAGGTTCTGGAATGGATCTCTCTGTGTGATAAAATTGACATTTTTGGATTGATAGAAAGATGATAGTTTTAGGCTAGTATAGTAAATGTGTTTTTTCTCCAATTGTGAGGAGAAAAAATAAAGATGTATCTCACATCTTATATAAAAACTGTTTTTGTCTTTTCAAGACAGAGTCTCACTATGCAGTTCAGGCTGGCCTTGAGCTCACTTTGTAGCCCAGGCTGATTTCAAACTTGAAACGATCCTCCTGCCTCAGCCTCCAGAGTGCTGGGATTATAAGCATGAAAGCCACTTGAAAAAAATTAAAACTTCTTTACAGTGAAACACAATATAAACAAATCATCAGAAAGAAAATGGATAAAATATTCAATTTGAACTCCTCCAAATAGCGTTCCTAACTTATTATACATCCATCTGGACACTACAAATGACCAGAATTTTAAAAAGAGTAAAATGTAAGAACAGACAATTTATAGAGCAATATAAATCTTTTTTAAAAATTAATTTTATTGGTAAATTTCAGGTATACACAGTGATCACATTCATCACAAGGAATTTGTACCTGTACATGTTAAGTCTTGATTATTTTTTTCCCATTTCCCACCTGCCTTCAATCTCTCTTCCCCTTCTTATTTACTAAAGGTTTGTTGCCATTTTTCTTTCTTTTCTCATTTTCTTCTTTTCCCTACCTTCCTTTCTCCCTCCACCCTCACTAGTTCCCCTTTCCAATTTGAACATTTTCTTCCTACTTCACACTATCTACTATACCTTTTGGTCTTTATTTACACTTTTGGTTTCTTACACCAGAGACACAATGCAGTATTTACATATGTTTCTGATTTATTTCACTTAAGAGCATGCCCTCAAGGTGCATCCATTTAGCTAGAAATGTCTCCAGCTTATCCTTCTTTATGACTGAGTAGTACTCCATTGTATAAAAAAATCTTTATTCATTCATCAATTGATGGACATTTGGGATGTTTCCGGTATTTAGCTATGATGAAATGTGCTGCTATAAATATGGGTGCACATATATTGCTGTGGTATGATGCTTTTTATTCTTTTGGGAAGATACCAAGAAGGGAAATAGCTGGGTCAAATGGAGACTTATTGCTGTAAGTCTGGAGTTGTTTCTGCATCTTCTAATCTGTTCCATTGATCCTAGTGATTTTTTTGGCCAGCACCATGCTGTTTTCATCACAGTAGCTTTGTAGTGTAATTTCAAGTCAGGTATTGTGGTGCCCTTGTGTTGCTTTCATTGTCCAGAATTCCTTTTGGCTTTCTAGGTCTCGTCTGGTTCCAAATGAATTTTTGGGCTGTGTTCTGTAATTTTGAAAGATATATGCTGTTGGAATTTTGATAAGAATTGCATTAGGTCTGTATAGCAATTTTGGAACTGTAGCCATTTTCAGTATATTGTTTTTTTCTACCCAAGTACATGGTATATCTTTCCATTTTCTGATCTCTTCTTTGATTTTTCTTTCTTTTTATTATAAAGAGGAAAAATAACAATAAAACAGAGTTTCAAAACAGGTTTTAGGAAAACTATAATAATAAATATATTGAGTATTGTTGTTTACATAGTAGCTATCCATAGTACAAGATACAGGAATGATATCTTGTCCAAGCAATGTTAGCACAAACTTTTCTTTTTAATGAACTAAGAGAAGCTAGGTGTATAACTATCTTAACTATCTTGTGTATAAATATATTTTTTCTTTTTACCTTCCTTTCCCTTTTCTCACATCACAGTTTATCTTTTCATTTGAACAGTTTCTTCCCAATTTACAATATTTACTGTACTTTTTAGATCTTCTTTACTCATTCAGTTTCTCCCACTAGTGACACAATAAGATATTTACACATATGAGTCTGATTTATTTCACTTCTCAGTATGGTCTCAAGTTGCATCCATTTGCCTATAAAAGTCTCCAGTTTATCCTTCTTTAGAACTGAGTAGTAGTCCATTATATTAAAAAAAAACACACATTTTTTTTTATCCATTCCTCAGTTGATAGGCATTTGGGTTGTTTCCAAAATTTAGCTATTACAAATTGTGCTACTATAAACGTTGGTGCACATATATTGCTGTGATATGATGTTTTAAATTCTTCTTGGAAGATACACAGATGGGGGGATAGCTGAGTTGAATGGGACCTCTAATCCTAGTTTTGTGAGGAAACTCCACACTGATTTCCACAGTGGTTTCACCAGTCTACACCCCACCAACAGTGGAAAAGAGTTCCTTTTTCTCCACAGCCTCAACAGCATTTGTTATTGGCTAATTTTTTTGATGATAATCGATTCTTTCTGGGGTGAGATGGAATCATAGTGTGGCTTTAATTTGGACCTCTTGAATGACCAATGATATTGAACATTTTTTCATATATTTATTTTTCATTTGTATTTCTTCATCTGAGAAGTGTGTATTATGTTAGATGCCCATTTTTTGATTGACTCTTTGAATTTAGGGTGTCTGATTTTTTTCTGTTCTTTATATGTTCTACATAGAAGTCCTTTGTCTGAGGGACAGCTAGGTCTAATTTTTTCCCACTCTGTGGATCTTTGAATTTGGGGAGTGAATTTTCCCACGCTCACCTCATTGGTGAGTTTGTTCCTTCTTTTCACTATGTTGATGATTTCTTTTGCTGTACAAAAGCATTTTAATAAAGTGAGATCCCAATGTTGATTCTTTGTAGTATTTCCCTTGCAGTCTGGGTTTCGTTCATGAAGTTTCTGCCTACACCTATGTCTTCAAGATTTCTGCCTATTTGATCTTCCAGTAAATTTAGTGTTTCTATTTTATTTAGATCTTTGATCCACTTTGACTCTAGTTTTATTCACAGTGACACATATGGGTCTATTTTTACTCTTCGGCACATAGAGAGCCAGTTTTTGCAGAAGAGACTATCTTTCTTCTAATGAACATGTTTGGCTCCTTTGTCAAAGAGAAGGTGGCTGACTATTTGCATCTACATCTTCTGTTCTCTTCCACTGATCCTCAGGCCTGTTTTTCTGCCAATATCATGCTTCTTTTACCACAGCGGTTTTGTAGCAAAATTTCAAATCAGGGACTGCGATGTCTTCTCTCTTTCCTTTGTTTCCCAGGATTGCTTTTGCTGTTCCAGGTATCCTCTGGTTGCAAATGAATTTTTGGGTGTTTTCTCTAGATCTGTGAGGTATGCTAATGGCATTTTGATTGGAATTGCATTAAATCTGTATAGCAGCTTTGGGAGTATGACCATTTTCACTATGTTGGTTCTTCTTATCCAACAGCAGGTGATATCTTTCCATTTTCTGATTTCTTCTTCAATCTGTTTTAGTGTACTGTAATTTTCACTGAAAGATCTTTTACATCCTTTGTATTGATTCATAAGTATTTTATTTTTTAGATGCTATTGTGAAGGGTGTGCTTTCCCTAATTTCTCTCTCTCTCTCTCTCTCTCTCTCTCTCTCTGTGCATTTGTTCCTTGTATACACGAATGTTACTGATTTTTGAGTGTTGACTTTGTATCCTGCTACACTACTGAATTTAAATATTAAATCTACAAGTTTTTTGGTGGAATTTTTGTGGTCTATGTAGAATATCATGTCATCGATAAATAATGATAATTTAACTTTTTCCTTTCCTAACTTTACTCACTTTTTTTCTCTTGTCTAATTGCTCTGGCTAATGTTTCCAGAACTATATTGGAGAGGAGTGGTGATAATCGACATTCTTGTTTTGTTCCTGATTTTAGAGTGAAAGCTTTCAGGTTTTGACCGTTTAATATGATGGTAGCTGTTGTTTGTTATAGATGACTTTTATAAGATTTAGGTAAAGATCATCTATTCCAATTTTCTGTAGAGTTTTTCTGATGAATGGGTATTGGACTTTGTCAAAGGCTTTTTCTGCATCTGTTGAAATGATTATGTGACTTTTGTCTTTATGTTAATATAGTGTATTAGAATTATTGATTTGTGTATGGAGCCATTCCTGCATCCCTGGGATGAATCCTAATTGGTGGTTGTCTTGGTTACTTTTCTTTCGTTGCTGAGACAAAATACCCAACACCCAAAATGAAGGAAGGAAAGGTTTATTTAGCTTCTAGTTTGTGGAGGTTTCAGTCCTTACTTGGCTGGTTCTGAGGCAGAATGGCACATGGCAGAGGGCAAACTGTTCACGGCAGCAGAGCACAGCAAAACCGACCAGCCAAAAGGGAGGAATGGCTGCAAGCAGCCTCCTTTTCTCCCCTACACTGTAAACAATTTACCTCCACCCAGGGGTCGTGAACCTCTCACACAGTCTCCATGCCCTCCTCTTCCACAGGCTCAGGATGTTTACAAAGTAAGCACCCCAGCTTGCTCCTGAGTCACTCAGCTAAACCTCTAGATTCCCCAAGTTGACACAATGTATCAACCATAACAGTGGTGATTTGCTGCATTCTGTTTGGCATTATCTTATTGAGGATGCTTATATTTATGTTCATTTGGGAAATTGGCCTGTAGTTCTCTTTTTTGGTTGGATCCTTTTCTAGTTTTGGTATCAGGGTAATGCTTGCTTCCAGGATTGAATTTGTGAGTATTGCTTCCCTTTCAATTTCATTACACAATGTGAGAAATAGTTGCATTAACTCTCCATTAAATATCTTGTGGAATTCAGCAGTGAATCTGTGAGGTCCTGGGCTTTCCTTTGTTGGTAGGTTTTTAATTACGTGTTCAATTTCATTGACTGATACTGATTCATTTGGAATTTTTTATTTTCTTATTTCACCTTTGGTACTTCATATGTATCTAGGAATCTGTGCATTGCTTCTGTGTTTTCCATCTTATTAGAATACAGGTTCCTGAAGTAGGTATTGGTGAAGTTCTGGATTTCGACGGGATCTGTGTGGGATTTTCATGCCTCATCATATGGATTTGGGTCTGTTCTTTTCTTTTTATGATAATGTTGTCAATTAAGCGTTTGTCAACTTTATGTAATCTTTCAAAGAACCAACTCTTCTATTCATTGATTCTTTGTATTGTTTTCTCAGTGTCCACTGCATTAATGTCTGATGTGGTCTTGAGAGTTTTCTCTCTTGTATGAGTTTTGGGCTTGAATAGCTCTTATTTTTTTAGAAACTTGAGGTTCAACAATAGGTTGAAACTACTCACTGTGTTTTTAACTCACTGTGTTTCCTCTATAAATTTAAGAAATTTAAATTTCCTCTATAAATTTTCCTTATAGGACTACATTCATTGTATCCTATAAGTTCTAGTATGTTGTACTGGCCTTTTCATTTAATTGTAGAAAATGTCTAATTTCTTCTTCAATTTCATATGTGATTTGTTGGTTGCTCAGAAAGGTGTTACTTAATTTTCATATGTCTTTGAAGTTCTTGTGGTTTCTTTTGTCATTGATATGCAAGTAAAATTAAGGCATTTGGAACATTGTTTATTAGACCAAACACTTAGAGGTAATGTAAATGTCCATTAATGGGAAATTGATAACAATATAGCCCCTCCAGGTTATGGACTACTCTAAAGTTTTACAAAAGCATATAAGTTTAGTGTGAAAAGTGTTTATATATATATATATATTTCTTTGATGAAATATGTACAGTATTAATGAATAGTTATTAAAAGTAGAAAACATGCATGTAAATATGTATGCATATTTATACGCATGTAAGATCTTTTAAAATCCCAGGAAGCTTTCCTTGTGTTTTCTGCAGAAGTATGTGATAAATGTGATTTTATTTTTATTTAAAAATACGGTTTTTTGGAGAAGTGGGCGGATCCTGAGAGCTGGGCGCCTGAGGGATCGGTACTGTGCTTGGGCCGCAGCTCGGTTCAAATCGCGTACAGCCGAGAGAGCGATTGCGGAGGGACGGACGCCTCCAGCTCCTGAACCTGATCGGCTCAGAGGTGGCTATAACCAGGATTTGTTGGAGGCAGCGGAGCAGAGGAAACTCAGAGAACGCGCTACTGGGACACACTGCTCCAATCTGGGCAGCGGTCCGGGATCCCGCTCAAAACCCGCCCCCCCCCCAGCTGGCGCCGCCTGAGCTGGAGCAGCTGAGATCGGCGGGATGTCTGAGTCCTGAAAAAGCTCCATCCAGGGAGATACATCTGAATGGCATTCCTGTCTGCAGGATCCTAGGGTGAGTTAAGTGGGCGCTCTAACCGGTTTTTCCTGAATCGGGAAGAAGCTCTGCCCAGCTAGTGACATCAAAGCAGCTTTAAGGACTGTAGGATCTCCCGGGTGGGAAGAGCTAGCTAGGCGACCCGACGGGATTTGTGAGGGGGGAAGGAGCTCCACCCAGGGAGGAACACCTGAGTGGCCTGTCTGCAAGACTCCTGGGGCGGTGAGCTGTTTGTACACCCCAGCCAGGTCTTGGGGTAGGGAGTAGAAGCGGAAATCTCAGCAGACAGCTTAAGGGACATTCTCCCAAAGAGAAGGGATAATTCGAGCAGCCTCTGCAGCAGACCTTTGCCTGCTGAACTGCCTGGGGAATTTATAGCTCCACTTTTTGAATCTGATACCCAAAAATGGGAAAACAGAGGAACAAAACGCAGTCTCAAAACTCAACCCCACCCAGAACAAGTTTTGAATGTGAAGATACAGGGGAACCAGGAAGTCACTTACCTTCAAGTTATGAAATGATTGCATCCGAAATGAAACAACTCCAACAGGCCATAAAAGAGCTTAAAGCAGAAATAAGCCACATACCCGCAATGATTTGTCAGACAAAAAACGAGCTGAAAACAATGATGGAAGAAATGTTCCATTCACACAGAGAAGAAATAAACAAAAGACTAGAAGAAAGTAGGAAACAAATAGAAACGTTACAAGAGCAATTTAGGAATGAATTACCAAGAATGAAACAGGTCCAAAGAGAATGCCAGGATTTGAAAACTAACGCTGAAAGCATGCAAAACCGTTTAAATGAAACCGAAGATAGAATTTCAGAACTTGAAGACAGCATGGCAGCTTATGAGCGTGAAAGGAAGAATCTCATGATATCA
>PVLD010000528.1:139955-274618 GCA_004027595.1 Dinomys branickii | reverse complement strand
ACCACCACGCCCGGCCTTTTTGGTTAGTTTGGCATGGTTTGGTTAGTTTTGGCATAGTTTACCTTTAAAATTTTTTAAAATCATGGTAAAATGCATATAAAATTTATCATCTTGACTACTTGTAAGGATCTAGGTCAGTAATGTTAAGGGCATTTACATTGTTTTTAACTGCTCTCCAGAACGCTTTTCATCTTGCAAAACGAAAACCCTCCATCTGTAAACAACACCCTGTTCCCTCTGCCGCCGAGCTCGGGCACAGCCCTTCTACTGTCTCTGGAAATCTGACTAATCCAGGAATCTCATAAAAGTGGACTCATACAGCACTTTCTGTCTGGTTTACTTCACCTACTCAGTGCCCTTCAGGTGCGCTCACGCTGTGGCACGCGTCAGTCCCCCTCCTCGGGAAGGAAGCCTGTTTGCACCGTGCGCACAGATCACACTGCGGCTAGCCGCTCATGTGGCGTGAACCCCTGGGCGGCTTCCGCATTTTGGCTGTGGTGGACAAGGTTGCTATGAGCGTGGCCTACAGCTACCTGTTTGAGTCTGCCTTAGAGTGTTTTGGGCATATGCTCCAAAGTGAAGTTGCTGAATCATATGATAATTCTATATTAAAAATTTGAGGATTATGCATGCGTGTGCTCCTAACACTCAGAGGCAGAGGCTGGACCATCACAAGTTCAAGCCCTGAGAGATGTTGACTTAAAATAATAAAATTTAAAAAAGGAGAGGCTGTGGATTTAGCTTGGTGTGGAGGCCCTGGGTTCAATTCCTAGACCTGAAAAAAGAAAGGGGGAGGTGAGTTGAGGCATGGTGGGGCAAAAAAAAAGGAAGGGAAGGGGGTGGGAAGGGAAGGGGGAGGACAGGGAGGGGAGGACAGGGAGGGGAGGAGAGGGAGGGAAGGGGAGCGGTGGAGAGGGGAGGGGGGAGAAGAGGAAGGGCTTGGAGCAACGCCACACTCTTTTCCACGGTGACTGCACCATCTTCCATTCCCCCTAGGCAATGGCGCGGGCTCCTCCTCCACATCTCTGCCAACACTCGCCATTTTCTGGGGTTTATTTATTGACTTATTTACTGCGGTACTGGGACCTGAACCCTAGGCCTTGAGCATGGTAGGCAAGCCCTCTACTTTTGAGACGCATCCCTAGCACATTTTCTGGTTTAAATTTTTTTTAATAGCAGCCCTTGGACGGGGTGTTAGACAGCACCTCGCTGCCATTTTGATTTGGGTCTGCCTGCTGACCAGTGGACCTGGGCCACCTTTCTCCACTTGTCGTTCACCTGTGCGTCTCTTTTTCTTGGTACTGGGGTTGGAACCCAGGGCCTCATCACGCCGGGCAAGCACTCTGCTACTGAACTACATCCTCAGTTCTTGTATATCTTTCTGTGGACAGATTGACTGTTGAAGCACGTTGCCTATTTTAAAGAGTTTTTTTTTTAACTGGAAAGCGAACTTAGGACCTTGTCTTGTCTGCCAGACCCCGTGCCACTGAGCTGTATCTCCAGCCCAACTTTGCCTGTTTTAAAACCAGGCTCAGGCTGGGGATAATGCTCAGGGGTACACTGCCTGCCTGGCAAGCAAGAGGTTGTGAGTTCGATTCCTGATACCAAAAAAAAAAGTATCCAAACAACCAAACCAAAACAAAGCAAAACCAGGCTGATTGGATTTTTGTCATTACTGTTTCTGAATTATAATTCTTGTTATTAAACTTGTACTAGATTTATAAATTTCTCTCAATGATTGCCCTTTACTCTTACCTAGTTTGCCTTTGTCTACACTGTTACTTTTAGTTTTTTAAATCCTAATATCCTAGGGGTTTTTGTTGTTGTTTTTTTTGTCTTTTTGAGAGAGGATCTCACTATCCAGTTCCGGCTGGCCTTGAGCTCATTTTGTAACCCAGGCTGGTCTCGAACTCCTAATGATCCTCCTGCCTCAGCCGCCCCAGCCGCCCGAGTGCTGGGATTACAGGCGTTCACCACCAGCCCAGCTTCCTAATATCTTACTTTTCTTTTCTGGATAATAGTCTATGGATAATTTTTTGTTTGTTTTTGAGACAGTGTCTTCCTATATAGTTCAGGTTGGCCTTGAATTCACTATGCAACCCGGGCTGGCCTTGAATTTGTAGCAGTCCTCTTGCCTCAGTCTCTTGAGTGCTGGGATTAATTATAGATGTATTATTCCTCAAGGCATTTTTCTCCCTTTCTTTTTTCCTTTTTTGAGATGGTGTGTTGCTATGTTGTCCATATTGCCCTCAAAACCATAGCTCAAGTGATGCTCCTGTTTCAGCCTCTTGATTTTCTTTTATTTTTGCATCAGGAATTGAACTCATGGGGCTGGGGGTATAGCTCAGTGGCATAAGCGCTTGCCTGGCAAGCGCAAGCGCAAGGTCCTGAGTTCGATCCTCGGTACCGGGGGGGGGGTAAGGAATTGAACTCATGACCTCATGCTTGCCAGGCAGGCGCTGCACCGCTGTGCTGTGTCCCTGGCTTTCAGCCTCCTGGCTATCTGGGACTACAGGTGTGTGCCCAAGTGCCCGGTGTATGATTACCTCTTTGCAGCGTGCGCACAGGTTTTATTTCCTCATATAGTTGCCATTTCTGTTTTTCTTCATTCTTTCCATTGGGATCTTTGCCCTTGTGCCTGCAGAATATCCTTCAGTGCTTCTCTGACTCTAAGTTTGCTAGTGACACATTTTCTCACATTTCTCTCGTTTTTTGCATTTTTGTATGTCTAAACTGTTTCGAGTTTAGCTTTATTTTGGAAGACCACTGAAGTGAGGGTTTATACTTGGGTGCATTTTTGAGAGTTAAAAAATAGCATTCAATTGTCCCTATGTCCACTGTTTTTGTAGAAAAGTTTGACAATTGCTGTGGCTTTAAGGCACTTTGTTGCCAGATGTGGTGGCATACTACTGTAATTCTAGCACTCTGGAGGCTGAGGCAGGAGGATGGCCACAAGTTCAAGGCCAGGCCAGCCTGAACTGCATAGAGAGACCCTGTCTCAAAAAAAAAAAAAAAAAAAAGCACTTTGTTGAGGTCTGTTTGTGTTTTCTGAGACAAGCTGGGCATGATGGTGCATGCCTATAATCCCAGCACTTGAGAGGCTGAGGCAGGAGGATCACTGTGAGTTTGAGACCAGCCTGCGCTACAAAGTGAGCTCAAGGCCAGCCTGAACTGCATAGTGAGACCCTGCCTCAAAAAGACAAAAAATAAAATAAAATAAAAATATTTTCATGAGAGAGCCTCACTATGTAGCTCAGCGAGTGCTGGATCACAGGCATGGGCCACCATGCCTGGCTCGTTAAAGGCACTTTGGCTGCTATGAAGATTTCTTTCCTCCTTTTGTTTTCTCAGTAGTTTTGCTAAAACAGCCTAGATTGGGCTTTGTATTGACCCTCACAAGGTTCTAGCTAACGTCTTTCATTACTTTTTAGAAGCTCAGACTTACTACCTTTCCATTTAGTTTTGCCCTGTTCTCTTTCTCTCCTTCTGCGGCTACAGGTACATAGATTAGACTTTATGACACAACCCCTCTTCTCCTCCCTTTTGTGTCTTCTACTGTTTAATCTCTTTATACTTTCTTCTTCTTTTTGTGGTATTAAGGATGGGACCCAGTCCCTTCCCAGGCAGGCACTCTATATACTTCTCAGCTACATCCCCAGCCTTTTTAAAAAAAAATTGTTTTTTAATTTTGAGATAGTCCATTAAGGTGCTAAGCTACCCTTGAACTTAAGATCCTCCTGCTTCAGCTTCCCCACTAACTGGGATTACAGGGATGTTCTCCAGTGTTTGGACAGACTATTATAATTTTACATAGAATGGTGAGAGTGGACCCACTGGAATGAGCAAAGGCTTGAAGAAGGCAAAGATGTGAGTGGTGTGGGTCCTTAAAACACATGCCAGGAAGGCGGAAGCAGCTAAATGGGAAGGGAGGCGGCACAGGTGAAGAGATGAGATCAGAGAGATGAGAAGGGGCACACAGCGAAGGACTCCAGCTTCCCCTGACTGACAGGAGTAGGAACCAGAGGGTTGTGCGCGGTGTGGCAGCCATGGTAGGAGCCCAGGAGATGATGGACTGGGCTGGCACAGTGGTCGCGGAAGCACTGGGGGCAGTCTGCTCCTGGATACACTGTGAAGGCCAGGCAGGTTTGCAGCTAGCCTGAAGGTGGAGTTTGGGAGGAAGGTCTGGGGCGGAGTGGGGCACATCACGCTGAAGGACACGTTTGCAGGGAGTCCCACGCTGAGCTCCGTGTAACCCGGGCTCCCGTCCCAAAGATGAAGTACGAAGCCCAGGACATGGCGGCGGGAACCAAGCAAGTGCGGTCTGTCAGAAGGAACAAAGAGCTCTTGCTAGCCAAGGGCCCCCAGCTCACGGGTTCTGTGTACTCTGCCGGGCCGTGTTGGTGGGGGTGTGAAAAGGAGACGATGACACAACGTAGCTGCTGCTTTGAGCTGGACTTCTGAGGTCAGGAGGGGGGATTTCCCTTCGACCCCAACTTTCCAGGGCTTATCTCAGTTTACCCAGGCCCTTGTCCTTTGAAACAATGTGGCTGCTATTTTTAACCAGGCCTGGGACCTTAGGAAACCTCCCCTCCCCCAGGTTCCCACAGCATCCTTCGGTGAGCCGCTTTCCCTGGTTCCCATTTTCCCAGGGCTTACTCATTTTGCTCAGGTCCCTGTCCTGGCTGCCTGCTGTTTGGAGCGTGCCCTGCCTCACGACCTGACTGTGCTGTGGCTGAGGTGCCTGAGGGACCAACTGGAGGTGCCAAGAAGCTGTGGCACAAGAGCCTGACGCTCAGAAGCTCTGCACTGAAGCTGGAGGTCTGGGCGTCCTTTGGTGAGGATGGAATTTAAACCCTTGGAAGAGATGACCACAGGGTGTAACTGAAGAAGAAATCCCCAAGGACCGAGCCTTGACCTCTTTAAGTAGTCAAGGTGACATCCTGCAGGGTGGGGGAGGGAAGATGCGGGGAGGAGGCGGGAAAGCTGGGCTCTGTGCTCCTCAGATCAGAGTTAGAACAGAGCCGAGCTCACCGCCACCAAAGGCCTCCTCTCCCCTACCCCCATTCCTGTCTGCTGACCTCATCAGGCTGCGCAGGGTCGGAGCAGTCTGAAGACAGGAAGGGTAGTTTTTATCAGGCTTCAGAGTCTGCTTTCATCTCCACCCACCTCTCTTGTCTGTACTTAGGTCACTTAATAAAGACTCGCCAAGTGTCTCCACGTCAGGCCCTGGCCTAGGCACTGTGGAGCAAGTTCGAGGAGGCCTGCACCCCCAGGGAGCCTGTACTCTAAAGGGAGTGGAGCAGATAAGAAGGGACAAACACTCAAGAGAATTTCTACCGCTGGCAGGAGGCAGAGTGATCTGTTTTGCTTAAGGGGCTCACAAAATTTCTCTTGAAGGTCACCTTAGAGCTTGAGGCCGGAATGAAGAAAAGATGAGGTCTGTCAGGGAGATCTGGGAGAACAGGATTCTTGCTGGCAGGAAGAAGGCCAGCCTGGCCCCATCCTGAGGGAGAGAAGGCAAGGTCACTCACAGGAGCTTGCAGCTACAGCTGGGAACCTGGGGCGTATTCCAAGTGTGGGGGGAAAGCGTCTGCAGCTGAAAGTCACACGATGGGATTTACATTTCACATGTGCTGCTGGATTCGTGGGATGGACAACACATACGGGGCAGAGGGTGGCAAGAAGTGAGGAGGCACTCCTAGCTTAGGCAACAGGTGCCGTCTTGGGCCAGGACGAGCCAGGACACACACTGTATCAGGGAATCACACAAACTCCACCTTCCTCTGCGTCAAGACCTCTGCCAGGCAAAGAACGCCTACCTACCAAAGCAGCACGTTCAGGAGGCACAGTCCTTGCCCGTGGTTTATTGGTGTTTATTCATAAAGAAGCTCAGATCTCACACTTAACGGTGCCACACAGCCAACTACTAAACCATGCATACTGGTGGCTGTTTCAACAGGGAGCCGGAGGAGGAGAAACTGGGGTACCCGGGAGAGAGGATGTTGGTGTCTTCCGTAGTCAGGAGGGGCCCTCCGTTGGTCAGCAGCAGATGAGGGTCTAGGGGCACCGACTGCTCCACCCGACAGCTTCCAGGAGCCTCCAGGAACCAGGTTTCTGGTCGAGTTTCCCAACTTGTTCTGAGCTCCTGGGGAGGGAAGGGTGACTCGGGTCTTTCCTGACCCCCTCCTCGCATACCTCCTCTCATCCTGCCGGGAGTGACTCTTTACCTGCTCCCTGCCTCTGTGACCCCGGGGCCAGTCCCTCAGTGAATCCACACCCGCTCTAGTCCTCGGGCTCAGACAATTGCGGAGTGAAGTTTTTGGCTCCCTTAGGCAAGACTCGAGTCTGCAACCGTTCAGTTCCTCCAGTAGGCTTTGGGTAGGCTCTAGCACTGTGTACAACCTCAGGGTCTACCCTGGGGCCGAGGCCCTCTCTGCGTGTGTGTGTGTGTGTGTGTGTGTGTGTGTGTGTGTGTGTGTGAGAGAGAGAGAGAGAGAGAGAGAGAGAGAGAGAGAGAGAGAGAACGTGTGTGAGAGACAGAGAGAGAGAGACAGAGAGAGAGAACGTGTGTGTGTGAATGGCAGTGCCGGTGAGTTCGTCTAACTGTAGACCCATTTAACAGCTCTTCTTACAGAACACAGTTGTAAACTTTGATGTCTCGGAGAGCTTTTTTAGGGGTGAGGGCTGCTGGGGATTGAGGGCTTCCCACATGCCAAGAGGGAAGCGCCGAGCCACACCCGCACCCCGAAAGTCGTGTTTTCTCCTGGACATCTTTTGAACATCAAAACTTGATTAGGCGTGGGGAGGGAGAGGGAAGCAACCACAGCGAGTCCCGGGCCACCGAAGGAGACGCTGCAGCCTCCGGGGAGACCGTGCGGCGGGCCGACCGGCTGATACCCATTTACCGGGGCGCCGGGGAGAGGGGTCGTCTGCGCCACCACGACAGACGGGCGTAGCGAGGCGAGAGCGCGGCTTTGCCGCGGACGCCCGCGAGGTCTCGCTTGGAGCCCAGGGCCCGGCGCCAGTCGCCTGCCTCTTCCAGCGCTCGGCTCCGCGACGCCCTCCGCTTCCAGGCCCCTGCTGGTGGTCGCCGCCCGCGAGGAGCCGGTCAGGTGGACCGCCGGGGCCCCAGCCGCCCCCGCCCGGCCCCTGCCCCGCCCCGAGTCTGCAGCCGGCGCCCCGAGTTACCTGCCCCGGGAAACCCCGCTCAGCGGCCGGTCCGCGGAGCCGGAGCCACATTCCTGGGGGCGGGGGCCCGCCCGGAGGGTCGGCGACCCGGGAGCCGGCCGCAGGGCGCCGGCGGCGAGAGTCGGAGTGAAGCGGGGGTAAAAGTTGCCTTTGGCTCGTTCTCTCCCCCACCCCCGTTGCGCTTCGCGGCCGGCTGACTCGGGACCGGGGTGCGCTCAGCGCCCGGCGCCCGACGGCCCGCAGCGCCGGGCTGGCACCGAAGCCCTTCGCGCCGCGCGGGCGCCGGGCGGCCGGGGCGAGGGGGCGGGCGGTACGGCCGCGGGAGCCCGCGCGGCTCGGCGGAGCCGGAGCGGGGCGCGGAGCGGGGCGCACGGGGAGCCTGGGGGCCTCGGGCTGACTGGGCGCAGACGTGGGGTGTCTGCGGGGCCGGGAGGTCGCGGGGCGGAAGGAACGCGCGCGGAGGCCGCGGCGGGGGGGCGAGGCCGGGGCCACGTTTTAAAAATGGGGCTGATTTTAAATGCGAACGCCCGCCAGCGGGCAGGGCGCGGGGCCGCGGGCGGAGGGGCCTGCGGCGCCCCGGGCAACTTTCCGGCGGGAGGCGCGGCCGGAGGGGCGGCGCCGGCGGCGGGAGGCGGGAGTCGGGGGCCGAGGGGGAGTCACTTTAAAGGCTCTTTCTTACCCATAATGCTTTGTGGGGACGTTGACAAGTGGATCCAAGATGGCGTAGAAAGTAATGACAGGTAAGTCCTGACTTCTCCCTTCTCTGTTCCCGGGGCTGCTCCGCGAGGCTGCGGAGCCCTCCACCGAGGGGCTCCGATTGCCCTGGGGCTCCAGGGGCCCCGCGCGGCGCGGCCCTGGGGCGGGCCGGGGACACTGGCGGCCCGCGGCGGGGCCCGGGAAGCGGGGAGCTTCGAGGCGAGGCCCGGACGCTGGGGCTGTTTACAGCGCTTTACCCTCCTCAGTCCCCTTCCCCTCCGCTGGGGGCCGCGGCGCCCGGGGCCCGGGCCGAGGCGGGGGCCTTGCACATTCTGGCCCGGAGCCTCCGCGAGGTCGCCCCAGCTCAGGCCACTCCGGGCGGGGGCGCCGAGCTTCCTCACGAGCTCCGCTCCTTCGGGTCGCGGCTGGGGCTGGGGAGCGTGCGGGCCTCCCACGCCCCGCTCCATTCCGCCCGCGGGGCGCGGACTTCCACGCGGCAGGGGCGGGGGCGGCGCGTGGGGGGCGCCGGGAAAAGTGGGTCAGGGGCGTGCCCCTCCCCCGCGCGGGTGCGCGGAGATTCACCTCGGCCCCCCGGACCGCTCTCCCTTTCCACAAATGCTTAGTGGCCCCCAAACGGATCGAGAAAAATAAAAACACACTCTCCCCTCCCGGAGAGTCCTCAAGGGTCCTCTTTTCAAGCGCTCGGAGGCTGCAGCGTTACCGAGGGAACTTTTGATTCCTCCCCCCAAATTACAGTGTTTGAGTCCGCTGCCCCTTGGAGCTCGCCGAGGATCCTTGGACAGGGCCGGAAGGGAGGGTCTTCGGGTTCTTCTCGAATTGGGACCCTTAGGTTTTGTTGGCACTTCAAAAATTGTCATTTCTTTTTCCTTACAACTTACACTTTTCAGGCAAGTCATTAGTATAATAAAAGTGTAACTGTAGAGGTAGTGGATTCCAGGAGGAACAGGAGGGAGGCATTGGCTTGGCTGGTTCTTCAGTGTGCCTCCTAAACTCACAAACGAAGCTTCTTCTTTCGGGTTTTTGAAAATAGGATCCCTGAGGGCTGAAACATGACTTTTTTTGATTTTTAAGAGTATTTTCCATCTTTTGTCTTTACGGAAAGAAAGTGTTTGTGTTTTAAGGTAGAAGAAATCTTTGCAAAGCTGCATAGTGTACCATTTTTGTAACTTTTCCCTTTGAAATTTAGACGCCCTCACACTTCAGGCTGATAAAATGTTTGCCACTGATAATGTCTGTTTCTGGTATTGTATGGTATTATTTCTGTTTGCCTCAGGAACTGGATGAAGTAATTGATCACTAATGAACTACGGTGCTGGTGAGATGTGTAAGGTGAGACTGCGGTTAAAAATGATTTCCCTTTTTGCTACTTTATTTTAATCAACTCTTAAGGACAAGACAGAAATTTAGTAATTTGATGGGGCCATCTTTATTTTCTAAATGTACTGCTCAAATAGGATATGAGATGGGCTGGATTTAGAAATGAAAAATATATCAAATGTACCACTCTTTTTAGTGGCTTCAACATATTCAAACATAGTAGAGCTTATCCAGAGCCAAATGTTATTTGCAGTTACCCTGGATAAGTGTCTTCTCCAGGGGTAATTATAGTTTGTCTCTTCAAATTTCCTTTTGTAACTTTAACTGGATGTCTTAATTTTGTTTTGATGTCCATTGCTTACTTTAAACTGAGTATAAGTGATTGTGTATATGAGTTTGTGCACAGTTCGTGGGATTCTTGTAAAGTGTACGCTTTTTATTGGGAAGAATTATTTTTAGGCAATACCATCACCCCAGTTCTTTTTCTTTTTTTAATTTTTTAAATTTTTTTGTCTTTTTGAGACAGGGTCTCACTTTGCAGTTCAGGCTGGCCTTGAGCTCACTTTGTAGCCCAGGCTGGTCTTGAACAATGACCCCTTGCCTCAGCCTCCCAAGTGCTGGGATTATGGGCTGCTGGGATTGCAGGTGTGGGCCACCACGCCCGACCAGTGTTTTTTCTTAAATTTTTAATTTTTTGTAATGCTGGGTGTAACCCAGGACCTCTCGCTTGTAATAGCCAGGTACTGTACCATTGAGCCACATCCCCAACGTCTTTTATCTTCTTAAAAGTGGAATAGTACTTGTCTCTGTGTACAGTACTTACTTTGAAATAAAAATGGTAGTATTAGGGATAAGACTAGTTGTCATTTTCTGGTCACACGTAGTGTGTGAATTCTAAGTATTGTTCTGTTTAGTTTTTTTGGTACTGGGAATCAAACTCAGGACCTTGCGCTTGCCAGGCAAGCCGCTGAGCTATATCTGTAGCCCAAAGTAGTGTTTTATTTACTCTAATTTGTAATGCTTTGGTTTAACGGACTCTATTGATAATATTGTTAGGGGATAACTTGTCTTCTAGGGAGAGAGGGGTTTCTGATTTTACATTTTTCAGAACCAGTTTCCTCAACTTTAAAAATAACTTGTAGTTGCTTTTCAAAAATGTAAATAATTATGATCAATTAATTGGTTATTGCAGTTTTTTTCTGTTAGTATCTGGGTCTCTGGATTTTTAAATGCACTCACAAATTTTCTATGTATTATAGCATCTGCTTAAGAATAAGCTATGCTTTTTTTTTCTAGATTGAGGCATATAGCTGACATTTTGCCTTTAAAACACACACAGGCCAGGGGTGGTGACGCAGATCTGTAATTCCGTCACGGGAGGCTGAGGCAGGAGGGTGGCCATGAGTTTGAGGCCAGCCTAGACTACATAGTGAGTTGAATGCCAGCCTGAAATATATAGGGAGACCCTGTTTCAAAAAACAAAAACAAAACCAAACACACACACACACACACACACACACACACACACAGACGTGTGTGTGTGTGTGTGTGTGTGTGTGTGTGCGCGCGCGTGCGTGCGTGTGCAACACTGGAAAACGAAGGTGAACATAGATCAGTATTTTTTAAATAAATACTGCATTTTTTTTGTTTGAAACTCAGCAGGGCTTGTGTGTATTTCATACAATTTAAATTTTTATTCTTGGGAGAGCAAATATGGAATTTCAAAATTTTCAAATTGTAGATAGATATTCATACCTTAGACCTCCCAGATGGAACTTTTTATCTTGTTTCTTTAAAAATCTATAGATTGTTCTATGGAAAGGACTGGTGATCTGCTTTTTGCCTATGGAGATGTTCATTTGTAGTCTAAAATTAGGTAATCTTATATGGCTAGTATAAGATACATACACTAGTTATTGATTGGCCTGAATTATGTCAAGATATTTTCCATTTTTCACACATGTAGACAAATGTAGTATTCACTTCAAAGTGAAGCTAGTGGTTGACTACCAAACAACACGTTAAACAAAGTACTGTATTCTAAATTGAGAAATACCATAGTACTGAAGGGTGTGCTGGAGTAGAAGTTGTGTGTTTCAGCTGAATAAAGACATAGCTTTTCTACTCTGAGCTTTGGCTAGGAAGCTAGGACACTATTTTTAGGTAAGGTGATTTTTTTGGGGGAGTCAGTAAATACAGTCCTGTACCTCTCTGTCAGCTGTTAAGGTTGAGTTTTGCACTTGCTAGCAAGAAGTTCATTTTGTAATGGCATAAACATTTAGTGTACATTGTCTTGAGGTCTGTATAAATTCATAGATTGTCCAATTTTCACAGGAGAGGGGAATGATGCCAAATCAACAGGAGAAATTATTCCTTCTTACAAAGGGCTCTGTGTAATTTAAAAATCTACAGCATATTTATGAAAGGCTAAGAATAGTGCAGAGGGATCTAGAAGTAAGTAGACCAACCAGACCTTTCACATGCATCTGTGTCCGGGTACAAGCCGGGCGGCATGAGTGTTGAATGCAGGTTAGCCTGTAATCGTGTGTCAGACTGTATTTAGGATCCAACTACAAGCTCTATATAAGAAATAAGGTCCTGTATTTCTTGTTTCAAAGTATAAAAGTTCTGGGGCTAGGTTATCGACAATAATTACTCAAGAGAGGAGCTACTTAAAATATTATAAGCAGCTTACCACAGTTGTTTATTTTCATAGATTTAGGTAAATATGGTTGCAAATTTCTGAGTAATATTTTGAAATACATTCTAGAAGTGTATCAGTGGAGAGGATGGCCATACCATCATGTAATTCACTTCAGTTCATGAATGTATTAGGGCTGTTTCTGTCACCTTGAGTAGAAGAGGCCTAAACCATCATCATCCCCTAATGAGGGTGACTGAGATAATACTTTTTAATAATCCTGAATCTAATAGAGTTAGTAATCCTCTCTAAAAGAAGTATTACAGATCTAACACAAAGACATATATATGTACTATATATAAACATACATTATTACTGTACATAAAAATTGTTAATTTTTCAGTATCCAAAGGAGTGGAAAGTTTCCCAGCCCAAGCTAATAGTCATACCAATCTGTTCTTCCTTCCATTTTTTTTTTTTATTATAAATTTTACTGGGTGCATTTTTTTCTTAAGAACAGAAAGGTGTCTGGTAAAACCAGAATTTATGTATATGTCTTGTTTTTGAATAAAAACTGATTCATGATCAGATTGTTCAAAGAATGCATGGCATAATTTTTGACTAACTCATTCTGAAGTATGAATGTTTGTGATTTTTATTTCTGTGCCATATTTTAGGTATTCTTGGTCTGTTTGAATTTGCCTTTTTGTTTTCTTCTATGGAAATTCTCCTTGTTATGGTAGAAATATTTCTGTAACACAAGCTTTCTTTTAGGAGGCAGTATATTTAACTAATGTGGTTTAAAAATTATCTTTATGCAAAAATCATGCATGCTTATGATAAACTAATTTGAGTAGTTCTTAAAGTAAAAAACGAAAAAAGTCCTCTGTGCTTCCTCCATCTGTAGTTGTGCTCTCCTTTGCTTTTGGAAAACCTCTGTTTTCCCAGCGTATACTAGCAGTAGTGAATGTAGAGTGAGAAATTGGGAGATGCATGGTTATTGAACTTGTGCAGACTGTTCTGTTCTTATGGTGATGTTAATAGTGATATTCTCAAACTAGCATCTGGTTAAAATAACTATAATTGAATTGCTAAACACTGAGATAGTTCAACTCTAGTTAGGGTGGTAAAGTTTTGATTTGTTGGTATTCTAATGAAAATTTTTTTTATTTTATTAGTATTTTTTTTTGAGACAGGGTCTTGCTATGCAGTTCAGACTGGCCTTAAACTTACTTTGTAGCCCAGGCTGGCCTCAAATCTAATGAAATAGTTGTGAATCGAATTTATTGTAATCTGGTGGCAAGGGAAATGGTGGTAATGAGTAACCATCTGTTGAATTTTGTGATAAGCTGCACAATGTATTTACTATGGGCTTTTTATAACTCATTATGACAACTTACAAGACAGTTGTTAGTTATATTTTGCAAAGGAAGAAATTTAGGTGTAAATGTGAACTTAAGCCACAAGACTAGTAAGATAGTAGAGATGATACCTCTTCTGGAAAGTTTGTGCTCTGTTATCTCTTGCCAGTGCAACTTTATTATTTTGTACATGAAGAAGTGTAGACCGGGAGAAAGTGACTTGACCAAGGTCACACAGCTCACTGGTAGCAGCATCCAACCAAACATTTATCTCTGGAGGCCTATCTCGGGAGTTCTGGTCCACTGCTGCTTGTGCTGCATTTGATTGAATTACTGTGGGCCAAAAAACCAGATGCTGTGAATGGCGGACACAAATTTCAGAACTGATTATTAACCAATGCTGTTTTCTACTCAGTACTTAAAAGCCTTCTTCTCTTTCAGAAATTATAAAGAGCTCTGATGGGCTATTTGGGTGATACCCAGTGCAGTGAACTGCAGGTGAGTAAAGCTTAGGAGAACGGTACAGTACTTAGAAAAGGAAAACTTGATAATGCCTGACAAAGGGACAAGAAAGACTTCATCCCATCAAGAATGTCCAGAAAAGATGAGATGGGACAGAGGGGAGTGATAAAGGGCAGTAGTGAAACTGGTAATCTGGGGATGCAGGACTTAATTGGCTGCTTCTAAAATGGACTGAATGATGAACAAACTCTGAAGAGATGTTGCTTGCTGCTTTGTCAGACTAGTCTGAAGAAAAGTGAGGGAGATTAATCTTCCATTTCTGTTCTGAATGAGTAACGTCACAGACACTCACTTTGTCTGCGTGTGATTGGAACTTGAGAGATCCTTCAGCTTTTGTGTCACCATTCTGGAGTGGTGATCACCCTGTTCCCTGATGAACTTGGTTAAGTATTGAATTGTGTTATCTATTGTGTATACGTACGAGTACAGAACATGTGAATGGAAACAAAAGGTTGCACTTTTCCCTAATGATGCCTGCATCTGTGCTATCAGTCCGCCAGATTGTTTTTTCATAAAATGCCTGCTAATTAAAGACAACTTGGTCTAGAGCATTTTTTATTTATGGTAATTAATCTTGGTTCTTTATAATAACTTGGTCTTTTAGTATTAAAATTAGAAAATGGTAATAGAGTACTACAGAAAAAGAATTGAGAGACTTCTAATATACTTGTGGGCATCAGTGCTAAAATTCTTTATTTGGGTGCTGGGGATTGAATGTAGCTCTGCTACTGAGCTATACCCTGCACCTAAACTCATTGCTTGATGTGTTCTCAGAACCAGTCCTTTGTTAGACATCTCCGACTCCAGAAAGCTGCCTACTCTTAGTAAAATAACTTGCCATCCTGCCTTTTGGGCTCTGGCTAGTAAGATTGATAGTAACATCACTAATTACTTTTTATGCAGCTTGTTTAAGCTGGAGTTTTTAGTCTTTTATTCTTTGTAGTTTAAAAGCTTTTTTCTTTCTTTATGATTTTTAACTATATCCGGGTTTCCTGGACTCTACTTCTTTGATTTGTCCATGACTCCTTATTCTCTTTCCACTGACACAGCTCACTGCTGAATTAGCACGTTGGCTTGGAGAGTACACAAGCTTTAATATGGCAAAGCTGTAGATTCACGGCCAACTTTAGGCTTGGTTACTTGCTAAAGGTTAGTGTAATATATGACTGCAGTTCTTTTTTTTTTAGAACAGGTCTTTGTAGTTCAGGCCGGCCTTGAGCTCACTATGTAGACCAGGCTGGCTCCAACCTCGTGGTTATTCTCCTGCTTCTGCCTTCTGAGTGCTGGGATTACAGGTAGTTCCTTTTTTCTTTTCTTTCGTCTTTTTTGAGACAGGGTCTCCCTATGCAGTTCAGAC
The DNA here is from genome assembly GCA_004027595.1 of Dinomys branickii. Classification (NCBI taxonomy): domain Eukaryota; kingdom Metazoa; phylum Chordata; class Mammalia; order Rodentia; family Dinomyidae; genus Dinomys; species Dinomys branickii. Next base: position 259,515 of record PVLD010000528.1, on the reverse strand, counting down.
TGGCCTTGAGCTCACTTTGTAGCCCAGGCTGGTTTCAAACCCACAACAACCCTTCTGCCTCAGCCTTCCAAGTGCTGGGCTTCTAGGCGTGCGCCACCACACCTGGCTAGTTCCTTGTTTCTTGAAGGGTTTTTTTTTGTATGATTTGTTCCCCGTATTTTCATGGGGATGATTAGAAGACCAGTTGTGATGAATCGTTGGTCCTTGAAAAACTTAAAATAATGAAAGCTGTCAGATAAAGCCAGAGTGAGCAAGAGAAGGCACTGATGGTCCTCTTCTTGAGGCTTTATCAAGCCTGTATCCTGCAGCCCCTTTGTTTCTTTGAAACGCAGGAACTTTCTTCTTTTCTTTCTTTTACACTAGGCCTTAAGCCACATGTGATCTACCACTGAGCTACATCTCAGCCTCCCTCGTAGCTAGGATTATAGGTGTGTGCCACTGTGCCTGGAGGGAGTTTACTGTCTTAATATTGAATAAGTTGAATTTTTTTTTGAGTATTTTTTTGGGGGGCGTTTTGTTTTTAATAAATTGATTTAAAATAAATTGTTAAATTTTAGGGTTTATTCTAAAACTGATTCTCTTTTAGGCATTTCAAAATACACATACTTTTAATTCATATTTAATTATGGTGTGTAATGATTTAATATTGAAAAAACATCAGATCATGAAACATTTCTGCGTAATTGGTGTCATAATTAGTTTTAGTTCATATGTGGAAATATTGCAAAAGTAATTTCATAGAGTCATGCTCCTATAATTTACCTCTTTTTATAGTAGTTACTGATGTTGGTAGTTTTAATGTACATCATTACTCTTTTCTATCTCTAGGAAAGTGTTAGAATTCATAATGTTAAAGGATATGAACATTTTTATGGCTTTGATGTATGTTGTCATTCTGTTTTCAAGGGTGATACCAGTTTATACTTTTAACAGATACATGGGGCTGGGATGTGGCTCAGTGGTAGAGCTCTTGCCTTGCATGCACAAGGCCCTGAGTTCAATCCCCAGCACCACATATGTTAAAGATCCAATAATAACAGTAATAAATAAATATATTAAAAAATTAAAAAAAAACCAGATACATGGATATACCTGTTTCACTTTAGATAAGTTAGGGTGAAATTTAGTTTTTCTTCAGAAGTGTTTTGCTAATTTGATAGTATAAAATGGCACTTACATTTCATTGATCTATAATAGTAAATTTAACTGATGGTTGTTTGTTCAAATCTTTTGCTGCATTATGTCATAAACTATTGAACGGTAAGGCAAGTACAACCAGCTAATAAATAATCATTAGAAAGATAAAGATACTATATTTAGTGAAAATGTTCATAAGCGAGTGTGGTTTAAATGGTAGGTGATGTTGGGGATAGTGGCTGAAGGGGAACAGATGTATTATTCTAAGATTCAGCTCAACATTTTTGGGGGTCTACTGCCTGCCATACACTGTGTTGTATACTCTGAGTGCTTCTCAAGTTATTGTAAGGCATGTAGTGGATGAAGGAGGAGACTGATTGAGGTTTAACCAGTGAAAGGTTCTGGCTTGTCTCTTTGTGGCTGCTTAGAGGACTGAGGCCACTTAAGTTACAGGAGGACATCTTTAAGTCATTTGTGGCATGTCAGTGTGCCAGGACTCTGAGGAATGGGAAGGTAAACAAAACATTGTTCCTTTTGACAAGGAGTTGATCTTCTTTTTTTTTTTTGGCCTTTTTTTTTTTGAGACAGGGTCTCGCTATGCAGCTCAGGCCCACCGTGAGCTCACTTTGTAGCCCAGGCTGGTCTCGAATTTCCAACGATCCTCCTGCCTCAGCCTCCCGAGTGCTGGTGTTATAGGCATGCGCCACCATGCCCGGTGGAATTCATCATTTTATACAGAGCGTAAGGGAACAAAAAAATGAAGGAACTAGTAGGAATTTCATAGGTGTGTAAAAGGGATTAAGTGGGGGATGGGAAGGGAAACCGCCCTCTTGCGGCTATCAGGGAACCTTTCAACTGGAAGAAGTAGCATTCAGATCTCAGGAAATGAGAAGCAGTGGAAAGAAGAGGGCGCTCTAGAGCGGTGTTCAGAGGTGGTTTGGGAAATGTGGATGTTAGGAGACAGCATGTGCAACTAGCTGGGTCCTGAGATACATAAAAGGAACAAAGCAGAAGGTGAGGCTGCCGGGGGTCACGACTGGGTTTTGGGAGTATTACATGTCGTGCCAAAGATGAATATAATGTATTGGTAGGGAGGAGAATTCAGGGGCCGGGACCCAAGTTGGGTTTATGGGAGATGGTGAGGCTCTGAGTTGAATTGGTGGCCTTGGAAAGGAGATGTAGAGATTGAACAGAGAGGTCTGACTGATGAGGTGGGGCAGGATGGGTGGGGAGCGGTCAGTTGTATATCTCAAGTCAGATGGCGTTGCTTTTGTTAGGGTCCGGAGTGTGGAAGAATGGGGCATCAGGAATAAGGAAGTGGGGGGAGGATGGGCCTTAGGGCTTTAGTGTAGAGACATGATGAGTTTGATTTTGACTGTGTTTAAGGAGCTAGCAGAAAGCTGAAATCAAAATTCTAATCCTAGAAGGAATGTGAGAGATACATTGGAGCAACAGCTAAGGAAATTTGGGCCCTGAGGACTTAGCAAAATCAGTTTCATGTCTGCTAATGACAGTTTCATAGGCAGTTAAAGCAGAGCGAAGACGGGCACTTGCTGATACCTGGTCTAGGACTTGCTTCTCTGCGCTGCACTGAGGAACGCTGGGGAACGCTCATCCCTGGGGCAGCAGAGTTAGCAGTGGCATAGTTGTTTTGGGAAATGTGGATGTGGGCTTTTTTTTTAATTAAGAAAATATTAACACGGACACTTTGAAACATATAAATAGGTAATCAGTCCCCCACACCTGCTGTCTGACCTATCATCTGCCAGGGCTGTTTCATGCGTTTCTTTACCTTGTCATCAGTTACACTGGAGCAGAAGGAAGAAGTCTTTCATGAGCCTATGTGTATCTGTAAGCGAGGAGAGTTGAATTGTTTTTTTGGGCGTGTTCCTGTACTTTTGGAAGGGCTTAGGACAGACAGAATTAGGGTTAACTCCAGAACTTCCTGGACTGCCTCGGCTGTGTCTTCGGGCTAATTATTAAGTCTCCTGAGATGGAGTCTTTTTGTTTTTCATGACAATGAACCTTGTTGAAAATTATAAAATACAGATGACTTTTTTAAAAAGTCTGTCATCCTACCACCCAAAGATATCCATTCTTATTTCTTAATAAACTTTTAATTATGGAATTAGTTTAGATTTACAGAGAAGTTGCTAATGTAGGTTAGAGTTCTTACACTCTTTATCCAGGGTTCCCCATTGTTAGCATTGTATTTAAATTTCCATAGCACATTGGTCAAATCTAAGAAACCATCTTTGATACATTACTGTTAACTAATTTTCTTACTTGGATTTCACCAGTTTTTCCACTGATTTTTTTTTTTTTTTTTGGTCTGTCCTAGAAGCATATTGTATTTGCTCTGCCTCATTCTCCTTTGGACTGTGACTGTTGGTGAAATGTTCTTCGTTTTTTCATGACAGTTTTGAGGAATGCTGGTCAGGTATTTCCTGGAAAGTCCCTCAGTTTAGATTTGTCTGATGCTTTCCTCATGATTAGTCTGGAGTTACAGTTTTGGGGAAAGAGGTGCTAACTTAAAAGTTTTTTACTCTCCCTTTTTTATAAAATATTCGATGCGTATAGTTATCTGTTTTATAAAAAGTGGAGTTAGAGACTGTATTAATTCATAATCTGCTTTTTTACTTTACACACAGGAATGAATATACATGTATGGTCTGGAAGTATTTAAAACATCTGGTAGATGGAAGTTAGTCTTTAAGGATAGAATAGTGATGTTGGTGTTGATACACTTTTAATGATGTTGGCTCTTTTATATTCGCTTTATTTAAAAAGTTAAATTGTGAATTATGAATTATGTGATTACATGTCTACACCAATACTCTAGAAGGAAAAATGATGAAATACAAAAGATGGAAAATGTTTTATAGTAATGACAAGCAGTAGCCCCTTTTAGGATTCATTCTTTTAATATCATTTGCTTCTCAGAAGTTTTTGTTTCTTCATAGCTTTATTGATTATTGAACCTGTTAAATGATTTGACAGGAGGATCAAACTCCTCAGGAAATGACTTGGAGTTACTAAGAAGACTATCTCCAGAATTGCCAGCAGTTCTGAAAAATGAGTCAGGAAAAATCAGAGTGATAGATGGAAAAAATCTCAAGTTTAGCCATTGCTGAAAATTTATTTTTTCTTGTTTTTACCATTTTAGTCACTAAAACAGATGGTGTAAGTTCTATCAGGGTATTTCTTCCATGTATTTAAAACATATTACTTTGCAGTACTGAAGTCCGCTTATTTTGGAGTTGAAGAATTTACCTTTTTATGAAAGAGACTGTTCAAAATAGAAAATGGTTGGTGGTCTTACTTTCTAGTTCCCTCTCAGTAGGCTTAATCTCTCCAGATGCTTCTTGCATACTTGGTGATTCTTTTTTTTAAAGAAAAAATGCAATTCTAGGTGAATATTAAATATAGTACAATAAATAAGACTTTGCAGAGTATTTTGTGTTTCCCATAGTACCATTATGGATTGCAGTTTTGAATAAAATGGATAAATTGAAAGATAAGATAGCATTCTTCTTTATGACATGGCATTCTAAGGAGAACTGAATTTGGTACAGTTTGGTTCTTGGAATGCTTGGCATTTCAGTTATTATAGGTCATCTCTTTGCGAAATCCAATTAAAGTACTTACTAAATGGTTTAAGTGTTAATTTTAAGTATGTTTGAGGGTTGTTGTCATGGGGATAGAAATGGCATAAAATATGACTCATTTATAATATAGTTGTATTGAACAGGAAAACATGATAGGCAGTATTTAATTAAAGATAATATGGTTTAAGAGACTCTCTTGGTTACTTTTCTCTCATTACTGAAACAAAATACCTGATGCCCAGAATTAAGGAAGGAGAGTTTTGTTTAGCTCACAGCTTGAGGTGATTTTGTCCATAAGTGGCAGGCTGATTTTATCCGTACAAGGCAGGGTGGCGGGGCTGAGGGGCAACTGCTCACCGGTGTGGTAGATGGAGAAAAAGCGGGGAGCAGAGAGAGCGAGCCTCTCTCCCTCCCTTACACTGTGTGCAAACTCCCCGCCCCAGGGCAGGGCAGCACTCGCATTGGACCTCGGATCCATCACAAACTCTAGAAGCCCGCCGCATGACTGCTTCAGGCTTTGGGGGGACATCTAGATACAAACCATATCAGAAACCAAAAGGTACTTTTTTTTTTTGAGACAAGGTCTTGCTGTGTGCCCTAGGCTGGCTTTGAACTTTCTGTGATCCTCTTGTCCCAGCCTCAGCCTCAGCCTCAGCCTCAGCCTCAGCCTCAGCCTCAGCCTCAGCCTCAGCTTCAGCCTCAGCCTCAGCCTCAGCCTCAGCCTCAGCACTGGGATTACAGGTGTGCGCCACCACGCCCAGCTAAGATGCCAAATAATTCTGTAGGAAGTAATGCTGCTTTTGGGAGGAGAGCATTTTAAAGAAGTAGGCCTTGAAGAAAGGGTTCATTAAAAGCTGGGCAGGATGTAGGTTGTAGGGAAGAGAGGAAAGGACATTCTGGTGGAGAGAAGAGCACCGTCAGTCACTGTCCCTGGGGTTTGTTTGGGAAGTGGCAGGAGGCTAGACTGGATGTCCCAGCCACCTGGTGATGAGCCTGAGCATAATTCTATAGGCGTTTTGGAACCCTTGTGCCACTTCTAGAGTAATGTTCCTAACTTTTTTCCTCCCAGAAGAAATGTGACACATGTTAGCCATACTGTCTCAGATGGCCCTTCTGCTACTTGGGCAGGGGGAGTTGGGAAGGGCATGTTCTGATAAACTTTCCTCACTCCACTGGCTTAGATCATGCGGTTATTTTAGTAACTGATCAATCTGGCTTTTCTTTCTGTGGTCACAGGACATTTACTTTCTATAACAGTCTTGTTTCAGAATAGTAATTGAGTTTCCACAGAGAAAACAGCAGTATATTAGGCAAATTAAAGACAAATTACTAACTTTGAAAAAAAAAATGACTCCTGTTTTTTTGGTCAGTAGTCCTTCTCTTTTGAATCTTTTTGTTAATTATATAGGAAACGTGCACTTTATTTATTTTTAAAGTTCTCCTGTGCTTTTATTTAGTCTAATAAGTAAAGAAATGTTGGGGGTCTAGTTATTTCTGTCAAAGGAGAGTGGTGATATTTAGCACAGCCCATTAGTTCTCTGAAGCCTTTACACAGTTTGGGTCATTCCACCTAAACTAATTATGAGGTAGATTTTGTCCTAAGAGAGAGAAATATGTAAGAGATGCAGAACTTACTCTGAATTTAGATTGAAGAAATTTTACTTACCACAGTACTGCTGGCTTCTGCTATTTGATCACTGTTCATTTTTCTTTAAACCCTATCTCTAATCAAATAAAAGATGCAGCTATTTTGAGATCAAGGAGAACCATGGCTGTACTAACAAGAGAAGTTAATTTAAGAAATATAAATGCTATTTAAACAAAAGTAAATTTGATGACTTGATGTCAAGGTGGTCTGGTGGTGATTCTACTCTTATAGACAATTCCACAGTGAGAGGAGAATGATGTCTTCTTGTCATCTACCGCTGGAAATGTTTTAAGTCTAGGCCAGTCTAACTACTGCTTCTGTGGCACACTATTGATTTCATTTTTCTTCCAGTATTTACTTTTGGTCCTGGGCCAGCCATCTAGCTAATGATGGCATTCTTCAAAAGTATCCTATATTTTGTGCCAGTGAACTCCATGATTGTTCTATTTGAAAATGTTTTTTCTGTATTGTTTTGTTTTGTCTTTTTGAGACAGGGTTTCACTATGCAGTTCAGGCTGGCCTTGAACTCACTTTGTAGCCTGGGCTGGCCTTGAACTCTCAGTGATCCTCCTGCCTCAGTCTCTAGAGTGTGCCACCACACGCAGCCTAAGAAGATGTTCTTTCTGAAGCACTGTTCTTGCTTGTAAAACCTATATATAAGGAAGGAAAGTATGAGTTTTCTATTTATTAGTGACACACTTAACCTTCTATATCAGCTTTCAAATTTTTAAAAGCCATGCTGCTTGTCACACAGATTCATATTTTGAGAGTAATCACAAAACATAGTAACTTCAACGTTTTTTGGTGAACAGTTTTACTAGTTTAACACATGCACAGTTTGTACAACCATCATTAAATCGGGATACCAAACAGTATTATCACCCCCCAAACCCCTTCATTCTCTTCCTTTATAGTTCTGCTGCCTGATTTATGACCCTCAGCAACCATTGATCTTACTTCTATTCCTATAGTTTGTTTTTTTGAGAATGTCATATAAATGGAATCATATAGTGTGGAAGTATTTAAGGTTGGTTTCTTTTATTCAGAATAATTATTTTGTGGTGCTGGGTGTTGAACCTAGGACATTGCACATGCCAGGCAAGTAGTATTCTATTCTGAGCTATGCGGATAGTATTTTTGATTCATCCAAGTTATTACATGTATTATAAGGTTGAGCCTTTTTACTTCTGAGTTTTTATATTGTAGAGAGATACCACAGGTTGTTTATCCATTGACTTGTTGAAGGACATTTTTTTCCCCAGCGACTAGCAATTTGAGTGGCAATAAACGTTGTGCAAGTATAGTTTTCATTTCTTTAGGATAGTGGTCATGGGAACAAGAAAAGTTGGGTTATATATCATGTAGTACATAGTTGGTTTTGTAAGAAACCTGCAAACTCTTTTCAGAGTGTCCTTATTGTTTCATATTATAGCTATGCAGTACATGGGAGTTCCATGCATCATTTGGTTTTACCAGTATTTCATTATTAATACAGTTTGTGATTCTGAGGACCAAGCTTAGACCTTTGTACATACTAGGTGAGTACCCTGCTGCTGAGTTACACCCTTAGCCTCCCAGTATTTAAAATTTATCCACTCTAATAGGTAGGTAGTGGCATCTAATCATGACTTTAATTTGCATTTCCCTGATGGCTCCTGATGTCAGAGATCTTTTTTTTGTGTGTGTGATTTTTCTTTTTTGATCCTGCGTCAGCCTCCCAGAGTGCTGGGATTATACACCCAGCATTGCCCAGCTTTGTTTTTTTTTTTGTCTTTTGGAGACAGGGTCTCTTGCTATGCAATTCAGACTGGCCTTGAGCTCACTTTGAGGCCCAGGCTGGTCTCAAACTCACAATAATCCTCCTGCCTCAGCCTTCCGAGTGCTGGGATTACAGACATGTGCCACCATGCTCAGCTCCAACTTTTTGAGTCATTTTCTTATTAAGTTTTAAAAATTATTTGTATATTCATATATATATCTTTTTTTTTGTCTTTTTTTATTTTAAAGACAAAAGAGTGGAGACATATGAACCAGAAAAGCCATAAACAATACAGAAAATACAAAGTTATACAGAATATAGTAGGGAATTAGCACTGGATGTTGTATTACATAGTTATCTTCACATTAGTTAACACAAAAACATTAAAGGAAATACCAAATTATAAAGAAGATAGTAGGGAATTTACACTGGATGCTGTATAATATAAAGTTATCTTCACTTCTGTTAATACAAAAACGACTGAGGAAATACAGAATTATAGAGAACATAGAAGGGAATTAGCTCTGGATGCTGTCCTACACAATGTTACCTTCACCTTTGTTACTCAGTTACACAGAAGATGGCTCATTTGATCATTCAATTTTTCTCCTCCCTCATCTCCATTGCCCTACCACTCAATCAGTCATCTTCCCTGTGATAACTGTACTCCTGGGTTTATCTATATCCTTGGACTCTCGCCTTGGGAAGAGATATAGCTGCCTCAGACTATACTATAACATACATGGGTGTATACAAACTGCCATGGTTGGAGGTGGGAAAACACATGCTCACAGCGGACTGCCCGGCTCCACCCTGTTGTCGTGCTATGGGTGGGGGCGGGTCCAGTCCATGAGGTGCCCTGAGCGGGGCCCTCAGCGGAGCAGCCACCGGGCCCACTGCGGAGCAGCAACGGAGCAGCCAAGGGGCCCACAGCGGAGCAGCTGTGGGGCTTTTTTTTTTTTTTTTTTTGTCTTTTGGAGACAGGGTCTCGCTATGCAGTTCAGGCTGGCCTTGAGCTCACTTTGTAACCCAGGCAGGCCTTGAACTTGCAATGATCCTCCTCCCTCAGCCTCCCGAGTGCTTTAGGCGTGGGCCACCACACCTGGTTACATAAACTTTTTAAGATCTGTGAATTGCAAATATTTTCTCCCAGTTTTTAGTTTGTCTTTTCATTATTATCAGTGTCATTCATATCGCAAAAATGTTTCCTTTTGCTATGGTCCAGTATATCGGTTCTGTTCTTTTGTTGGATTGTGCTAAAATAGTTGATTTTAAAACAAGTTCTATTCTATAAAGTGGCAAGAAGTAACAGTGATGGGAAAGTTCTATAGAACTGACTTGTGGAAGAGTGCACAGAAATGATATATCCACTTTATGTGATGACACTAGTGTGCACAGTCTTGGGTTGCCTAGGACTTTTTCTTAACTAGAGGAAGTGATTAGCTTAGGTTTGTGTGTGTTTTCCACTTTTTAAAATAGTAATCACTAATATTTACTTTTATAATTTAGTACTGTGTAGGAGATTAAAGTTGTTAACCGTGTTCCAGAACTAAAATGGTGACGTTTTATAGTTTCCTTTGCTGCTTTGGATAGTGGTTGGGTTCTGCCCACTGTATTAGAGTGGCATTATAACCTTGATTGCTTGTGGATTCAGAGTTAGTATTAGGTAAGAGCTGGAGCTGTGTTAAAACATCCGGATTTGAGTCCTGCCTCTGTCATTTACAGGTAGTTGGGGGTATATATTTTTAAATTTGAGCCTCAGTTTCATCATCTGTGAATGGGTAATGATAATAACAATAGTAATATTCACCTTTTTGGGTCATTATGAGGGTTGTTAGATTTCATAAATTAGTCTGTTCAGCAACATGTAGCACATAGGCATTCAGTAAATGCTTAGTGTTACTGGGGCAGCTTTACAACCAAGTATTGAAACAGTGCATTAGGGTTCTCTTTTCAAGAGGTCAGATAACAAAATACCTTACTACATTTGTTGCCTTCTTTACCTTATTAGTTATCAATGAGTTATGGCAAGTATTACAAGTAATCATGTATAAATATTGTTTTATAAGACAGTTCATTTTTTCCCTGTGTAAATTAGGACTGTCTTGATTGTTTCTGAAATAAAAGCTTCAACTGACTTTAGCTAGAAAGAAATTTCTTGGCTTACCTAACTGCGAAGTCTAGGCACAACTAGCTGAATTCAGAGCTCAAATGGTGGAATCGGGGCAGTTTCACCTTATGAATAAACTCTGCTTTTTTCTCTGTAGACTTCAGTTGCTGGCACTGTGCGTTAAGAAGATGACTCTAACAGGCTTTTTTTTTTTTTTTTTTTGCGGTACTGGGGATTGAACTCAGGACCCTGCACTTGCTAGGCAAGCACTTATTCCACTGAGCTATATCCCCAGCCCAAGAAGATGACTCTAATGTACTCCACCCCTGTAGGTTCTTAGATTTAGATTTAAGAGGAAAGAGTACCTGTCTCCTTCCTGAAAGCTTAAAAAACCAAAACCAACCAAACAAACAAACAAACCCCCACAAGCTCCCCAAAAGCCCTGCAGGCTGTCTCAAGGACTCTTGTAGGGTTACACCTGTCTTTCTGAGTCATCCCTGTGTTGGCTGGTGTGAGGCACTGACTGACCAGTGCTGGTCAGCTGCTCCACTTAGGTCTTTGGTGAAGTTTCCTCTGTAACCACATGGGCTGGGTTGAACAGAGGTGAATTCTCAAAAGGGAAATTGTGAGCAGGAAAGAGAATGGATACTGGGCAGCAAAATAATGTCCATTGCATGGTATTAATTTCCCTTTACAGGTCAACAACAGATCAGAGGAGTTAATAGATCTGGATTAGTGTTGGTTTCTGATTGTTAGCTTTCTTGCCAAGATATACTTGCCATCCTCCAAGTATGTTTTTCCCAAAGTGGTAGAAATTTGTAAGTAGTAGTAGCATTTTATGTTCATTTGGTGAAAGGATAATTTTTAATAGGAAGAGAAAGAATTGAGATAGGAGTGGGTCTCAGCATTAGATGAATGTGGTGAACCTTCCTACATTGTTGTGCTTAAATATGACTCAGCTCAGTGACTTTAATCCCTGGGCCTCTCTGTCCCCATGGAAGAGCCTCCTGTTGACCCAACTTGGTCATTGTCTGCTCTTGGATCTAGCTGTCATGTCTAGGCAGCAGGATCACATGGATCCTGCTACAGATATGTATGTATCCATGTATCCTACACAAGGGTGTCAGCAACACAGTGAAATACATCTTGTGTCTCGGAGCTGACCTCCATATAGAAGCAGTTCTGAATCTCTCCCTGCTTATTATCTGTAATCTTTTTTTTTTGTATACACTATTTTGGCATGGCCTGAGATGTTTTCTGACTTTGCCAATGACTGGCAGTTACTTTATTATTTTTTTTATTTTTATTATTTTTTTTCTTTTTTGGTGGTACTGGGGATCAAACTCAGGACCTTGCACTTAGCTAGGCAGGCGCTTATTCCACTGAGCTATATCCCCTGGCAGTTACTTTATGTTAGAGGAAGCACTTTAGCTTTCTTCAGAGAATGTGTATAGTAAGGTCATGCTATTCTAAAATCAAGACAAAACAGTTGAATAGACATCTGCCTTGTATTGAGATCCTTCTGTAGCAAAGTATTCCTGAAACTAATTTTTGAGCCATAATTAACAAAGGTAATTGTGGCAAAAACTTTGACGTCTACTTTTGAGGTAAGCATCTGAACCTAATATAAAAGAGCCACTAATGCTGTAAATTAAGTCATTTCTTCCCAAAGCTCCTGAAGTTAATAGTTCTGCTTTTAATTTCTACTTGTATACTAATGTTATTGAGATCTCCCTGACTAATGTATTTGGTAATTAATGTTGACAGTAGTCATTTTGATTGCTCCTCATAGCCAGTTTTAGGGTTAACAAGTCTTTCTTTACCACTGGCATATGAGTGTACTTATTTCTCCGGTGTCTTGCATAATTATTACATATTAACTTAGATGAAGAAAATAGGTTCCTCTGTCAAATAAAGCAGTTACATAGGGTGTTTTATTTTCTGTAGATACATTATTATATATATAGGTCAGAAAATGATTTCTGTTTTATGCAAACTTAAAATTTCAAGTTTAGGGGACTAATTGCTTACACTTACTGAGCACTTATTATGCGTCAGTCTTTTAAGCACTTTGTGCATATTATTTCACTTAATCCTTACAGTAACCCTAGGAGGTAGGTGTTAGTTCTCACCAATTTAGAGGTAAGTTGAGATACACAAGGTTAACTCACTTGCTGTGGATCCCTCAGCTGGTAAATGATGCCTTTGGTGAGTTTTTGAGGCAGGTCCTCTGGATCTGAGCCTGTATTCTTTGTCACTATGCTGCAGTCTTTCCCCAGAAAAGATTTTAGCTTGCACACTTGTCAGTTTTGAATTTCTTTCTACTTGTCTTTGTAATGTTTGTCTAGATGTGAGGTGGGAGCTTTGTGGGGTAGATTTGCTAATTTCAGGGCCATTGGTTATTTGTAGATTTATTGTCTACTATTGTGGTTACCACGTAAGAAAACATTAAATGCTTTTCTCTACTGGTAGTTATCAACTAGGTCTGATTTCATTCCCAGGGAAACATTTGTTAATGTCTGGAAACAATTTTGGTTGTCATAGGTCAGGGGATGTGCTATTGGCATATAGTAGGTAGATGCCAGGGTTGCTGTTAAATATCCCACAATGTGTAGAATAACCCCCTACAAAAAGAATTATCCAACCCAAAATGTGACTGGTTAACTGTGGCCTGTTAACTGTGTCATGACTTGGGACTTATGTTGTAATGGTCTTATGGGTAGTGGGTGAAATCACTGTAGTGATTAAGATTTTTTTTAGGTGGTTACTAGGGTTTGAACCCAGGGCCTTACACATGGTAGCGCTACCACTGAGCTATATTCCTAATCCTTTTTTATTTTTATTTTGGGTCAAGGTCTTGCTGAGTTTCCCAGGCTGGCCCCAAACTCTTTCATCATCATGCCTCAGCCTCCTGAGTAGCTGAGATTACATGTGTGCTGGTACCACCATACCTGCCTTCTGCCCAGGTTTTCTGTTCCTTCTGTCAGAATGGTAGAGCTGAGGAAAAGTGTGCTTACACAGTCATTGCCTTTTACTTGAGTTTAGTGGTAACTTACTACTGATGATGCCTCTTTCCCTTTTAACAAGCTCTTCGTAGTGCTTATGCTCAATGTGCCTCTTTATATAAAAACTTCTGTCACCTACAGAGAAGAGCCTTCATTTCTTGTCGGGGCCTTTGAGGTCATCCATAGCTCCTCTTCCTCCTCTTTCTCCCCAGCACCTTGAGTTTGTGGGGTGGATTTCTTTCTCTTTAGTGACTGCTCTTGGAGTTTTCTCTTTGAAAACTTACATTTGCTCCCCCATTGTTGTAGTGGTGAACTGTTCACCTCTTGAGGCCAGCTCATGTCTTTGGTGGATGGAATAAGTCCTTCTTGTAGTTACTCACTTATGCTTTGACTCTGTTGCTGGAATCTTGAGTTTCTTGAAAGCAGCAACCTTGTGCTCCATCTTTGTATTTGTGGCTACTACAGGGCTTGGCCTCAGGAAATGTTTGCTGAATGAAATTAATTGACAGGCAAACTTTCATTTTAGTTCTATTTTCCCAGTAGGTTGAAAAAATGTCCTGTACAGCATAGATTTTGATTTTCTACACTCAGTCACAGAATTGTGAGTTTGACATTAGGACCCTGAAATAGAAGGTTTTGGATATGAAGCATTTTTGAACTTTAAAAAAAAAAGAGTAGGAATCTGATGTTTGTTGTACTTTGTAGTGTTTAAAGTCATGTTTTATTTACAGATTTCTCAGTTTATTATTAATTTGATATATCGCTGGCTTAAGGTTGGCATTTTGGCTTCATTCTTAGCAAAGAATACATAAAATATGAAACAGGTTTAGATTTTGTAGCATGAATACCTGCTGCTTAGTCAAGAGGCTAATTGAAAGAAACTTTAGATAGATAATAAAGCTGGTTGAGATAAAAGTAGACCTCAAACTTAACAATTATTAAGTCTTTAAAGTATCTTCTGGTGGGGCATGGTGGCGCATGCCTGTAATCCCAGCACTTGGGAGGCTGGCAGGTGGATCACTGTGAGTTCAAGACCAGCCTGGGCTACAGAGTGAGCTCAAGGCCAGCCTGAACTGCATAGCGAGACCCTGTCTCAAAAAGGCAAAAAAAAATCTCTCTTTCTTCCCATCTTTAGGAGTTTTGTCCCTGAGTCATGGAAGACAGAAGAGCCGAAAAGTCATGTGAACAAGCATGTGAGTCACTGAAGAGGCAGGACTATGACATGGCCCTCCAGCACTGCACAGAGGCCCTCCTTTCTCTCGGCCAGTGCTCCGTGGCCGGCCTCACGGGCCCGTGTCCCCCGGAGGTAGAACGCATCAAAATTGAGAGTCTTCTTTATAGAATCGCCTCGTTTTTGCAACTGGTGAGTAAACACTGTTGGTAGGCCAGTGCAAAATCACATAAAGTGGTCCTTTTTGTTGAGGGGGACTATTGCAGGTCGTTCCCTGTGCAAAGCAGCTAATTCTGGCCTGAAGAGATAAGAATGAAGTGCCTGGTGATTGCTGACTATATTTGATGGCAAGCAACTGTGTTTTTAAACTTTGAAAATTGTAAGGTGGTACAGCATTTTGAATTATTCACTCATTCAGCAAATATTAATGAAGTGCTTATTGTGTAGTAAACATTGTTCTGGGAACTTGGTGTACAGATGAATGAAAAGAAGGAGAAAGAGCCCTTCATGGTTCTTTTTTCTAGGAAAGGGGCAGATAAACAATAGTCATTATAAATAAGTAGACACTGGTTTTTTTTGTATGTATATGTGAATTTTTTTGTTCTGAGGCAGGGTCTCACTATACAGGTCAGCCTAGCCTTGAACTCACTGTGCAGCCTAAGCTGGCCTTGAACTCATGATGATCCTCCTGCCTCAGCCTCTTGAGTGCTGCTGTTATAGGCACGCACCACCTACCATGTCCAGCTTGAGTTTTGTTTTTTTAGACAGGGTTTTTATTTTTTTATCTTTTTTTTTTTTTTTTGGCGGTACTGGGGATTGAACTCAGGACCCTGCGCTTGCTAGGCAGGCGCTTATTCCACTGAGCTATATCCCCAGCCCGGTTTTTATTTTTTTAGTTAGGGTCTTACTATGTAGTTCAGGCTGGCTTGAGCTCACTATGTAGCCCAGGCTGGCCTTGAACTTTTGGTAGTTCTCCTGCTGCATCCTCCTGAGTGGCGGGATTACAGGTGTATGCCCCTATGCCTGGTTTACGGTAATTAAGTACAGGATAAAAGGAGCTAAGGGCAAAGGTGGCTGGGAGTACAGAAATAGGGCTCTAATTTTAAATAGCGCTGATGAGGTAGACCTCACTGAGAAGGTAGTAAGAAGGAGGTAAGGAAGGCGTGAGCCGTGTGGAAATCTAGAGGCAAAACAGTCAGTCCAGAGGCTGAGAGGCCTGCTTCCTAGAGGCACAGCTGGGTCGCTGGATCAGTGTGACCTGAGGAGGGGTATGGAGGAGAGAGAAAAGCGCAAAGCCGGGGGGCCTGCCTGGTCAGCGCCAGGACTTCAGTGCTTAATCTGTGCAGTTGGGAGCTGTGGCAGCACTCAGGCAGAGAGTGGCATCATCTAATCACAGAAACAGTTGAACTTGTGTTGGAAATAGTAAAGGAGTGAGTAGATGCAAGAGGGCTGGTTTGGAAACCAGTAATGATCTAGGCCAGAGATAACTCACCTCAAAGTGAGAGCAGTGGAGATGGTGAGAAGCTGCCAGCTCTGGTTTACACGTTCGGGGTGGCAGTGTTATTTCCTACGTACTGAACGTGGGAAATGAGAGACAGCTGCCGTAGTTACTTTGACACTTCCTGTCTGAGCAATTAGAAGGACAGAATTTCCTTCAGAGTTCTCTTCAACTGAAGTGAGAAGGCTGTGAATGGGGGCTAGTTTTGTGGGCTCTGGTTTGGACCTGTGAATTTGAGAGATCACTTAGCTACCCAGTTGGAGATGTTAAGTAAGCAGTTGGATATACAAGTATGGGATTTGGGAGAGGGAGATCAATCTAAGTGTCTGTGGGGTACTGATGCTACCGAGAATCTAGGCCTAGGTGAGATTGCCCAGGAAGTGAGTGTGGATATGTGGGGGACGAAGGACCAGGGCCTCAGTCTCGTGCGCCTTCCGTTTCGAGAGGTCGGAGATGAGGAGGAACCAGCGAGCGTCCTGAAGAGCGCTTGTGTGGAAAAGGGGGAGTGAGAGAGTCGTGTGCGGAGCTGAACGAAGGAAGTGCGTACGTCAGGGGTCAGGGTGGGCCGCTGTTCACCAGCATGGGCGGCTGCCGCTGCCTAAGAGGCAGTGTCTAGATGGGGGCTGAGTGTAAGCGTGGCTCTGGCCGGATGCAGCGCAGGCCGCCAGGACTGCTGTGAGAATAGCTTCCTTGGAGCAGTGGGTGGCGGTTCGAGGCTGGGGGGGGGGCAAGAGAATACAAGACCTTCATAAGGGCGCCTCTGAGTACTGCCAGGAGAAGGCACCAGAAAGGTGGCTCTGCGGGGAGTAAGGTTAGGAAAAGGACTGGACTAGTTGGGAGAAGTAACAGTGTGTGTTTATAACTGTGAACAACCAAAATAAAATGTCAAAGATGGAAGAGAAGTAGAGGAGGCTTGTTGGAGCGGTGTCCTCGAGCCTGGTGGGGGGTGGATCTGCACAGTGCTGGGGTTGACCTGAGAAGGGAGCACACAGGTGGAAGGAACAGCGAGGGTCCCGGGCGGCAGGCAGACGTGGTGGTAGTGGTCTCTGAAAATTCGCTCTCTGCTCCAGATTCTCAGTCAAGCCATTGGGGAGGAGGAGAAGGGTCGGAGAGGAGCTTGTGGCTAGTTGAGGTGAGAGAAGGAGAGAATTCCAGGCTGGAGTCAGTGGACTAGAGGAGTACACTGTGGTGTTTGTAGAGTGTTGTATAATCCTCCCAGAACACAGGGCTTAGCTGTGTTCTGTGAATATTTGCAAATATTAAGTTTATAACATTCATGATTCAACTCTGAAACAAAGCTGAGATTCTTTTTGGTAACATGTCCTAAAAGTAGCCTTTCGGGCTGGAGTATAGCTCAGTGGCAGAGCACTTGCCTACCATTAGCATGCGTGACACCTGGAGCTCAGTCTCCAGCACCACAAAACCAGAATGATACCAGACAAGAGCAGCCCTTCAATTACGTAATTTTATCTTCTTTTATTTTGCAGAAAAACTATGGGCAAGCTGATGAAGATTGTAGGCATGGTATGTTTAAAAACGGGAGTCTTTTCTGATTTTGAATTATTTAACTTTGCAATATTTAAGGTTTGATTTATTTTTCATTTGCTGATTTTAAAAGTAATTATAATATTAAAAATCCCCACCCCCACCTTATTATGGTACCTAATGACTGCTTTGGTTGATATCTTTCCTGCTAAGATGGGAGTACATGTATACATTGTTTCTGTGCACAAATGTTGATGTTTCTGCATCCTGGAGAGAACACTGACAGTATATTTTCTTTTTATAGTTTATGTATTTCTAATCAGTAAGAACTCATGTGAATTAAAATGTTAAGCTTGAACAGATTGAGAATAAAGGCCTACGTTCTTAAAATGTTAACTGTTAATAAGGATAGTTTTCTTAGGGAGAAGAGACCACTATAATGCTTTAAGCACTTGTGTTTTCTTTTGAGCAGGAAATTGAGATTAATAAGTACCTTATTCTTTGAGTACTCATAACTCTTCCTGATTGCTGCCATTACACTAGGCTGAATCTAAGACCAAGTAGGCCAGTGTTTAAGCTCACATGAGATTTTTTTGCACAACTCAGTAACTTAGATAATAAAATGTTTCACTTATGCAAAATTAAGAGTTGGAATTGTGGTGTTTATAAGTTAATTTTTCCCCTATTTAGTTCTTTTTGTCAGCACTTCAAAAAATATTAAGTATTTTTGTTGTAAACCTTATAAAACTATATTATATATGTGGGTAGTGTATTGAACATACCTTAGCCTTTCCAAAGATCAGTGACCTCTTGCCAAATTATTTTGGCTTGGAGGTTAAATTAGAATAAGAGATGTGTAGTACAATATTCCTTTAAAAATCTCTGTTGTTGGACATTTACAAAATATCAGTAAGTCAAATAGCGTAGAGGAGCGTGAAGAAGGGAGTAACTCCCCTCTCACTTGAATAGCCGTGTTTACTAGTTTGCTGTGTCTTCTGCACCTCTCTCTGCACTGGGAAATACAATACTTAATGATACATATTTAGGGTTTGCTTTTAAAAATTGGAGAATTGAGATGATCACAAAGCTGCAGCCGTCACGCTAGTGGCTGTAGTTGCTTGACTGTGTCCCACTGCAGCATGGGTGCATGGTTCTTCCTCCAAGGTAATGTGCTCGCTCCCAGACCCGCTTAATACTCTCTAGTGTGGATGTGCTGTAATTTATGCAAGTATTTTCCCAGATCAACTTTCAGGAAGTTGGAGTTTTCTAGTTTGTCATTATGAATTATCCTTAGTAAACATATTCTTTCCTATTGTTGCCTTTTTATTGAAGACCTTAAAAATTAGATTCCTGGGTTAAAGAGTATGTACATTTCTAGTTTTTGTTGATGTTCTCAGATTAGTTTCAAAGATACACAGCTTTCAGCAATATATGAGAATGCCCTTTCCCTGAAATCTCACTAGCACTGAGACCTATTGGTCTTGAAATGTGCACAGTCTCATGTGTGAGAAATAGTCCCTTTAATTTTCACTTCTCTGGGAAATAGTGAAATTGATGCCATCTCACTTTGTAAAGATGCAAACAAAAGTCCTAGTAGCTTTAGTAACTTGTGAAAAATCACAGAAAAGTTACTGCCATTGGTGAAGAGATATACAGAAAAACTGCATTTTTCTGTTGTTTTACGTAGCATTTTAAAATTAGTATTTTATAGCAAATGAATTACCCAAAGTATAGCCCCTTCTCAGATGAAATTGTCATGACATAGCATGACTGTGGTGTCACTGGTATGCAGTGGAATGCAGCTTGGTAATATGTTCAGACCTTTGACCTACTCATCTCATTTCTGGGATACCATCCCAAGTAAATAATGGGAAAGAAGGAACAAGTCATTTACAGAGTAGTGTTCACTGTAATGCTCTGTGTAAAAGTAAAAAGTTGGTTAGCTCACAATAAGGAAGGAGTTCCTTAATTACAGCCTGTTTATTTCTTGTTGCCTTAGATGTGTTAAGTAAGAACTTGGAAAGTGGTCTCCACCCCTTTTTTTTCTTTTTGAGACAGGGTCTCACTAGCCTGCAGGTCAGGCTGGCCTTGAACTCACTTTGTAGCCCAGGCTGGTCTCAACTCACAGTGAATCCTCCTGCCTCAACATCTGGAGTGCTGGGATTACAGGCGTGTGCCACCATACCCAATCTAAGTGATCATTTTTTAATTAACACAAAAACATGTATGTAAAAGTTGTTTGTTTGAAGTAGACATTTGGGAATATTGGCCAAGGGTATTCATGTAGTTGCAGAGAACTGATACATGTCATTTTTTTCTTTTCAATTTTATTAAAAAGTTGTATTTGTGTAAGACAAAATGCTATGGTTAGGCAGTTAGTTAGTAGTAAAAAACAAGAAAATAATCTCAGGCTCTGTTAATTGTTATATTGCTTTTTTATGCTGTGATTCTTCTAGGGGAAGCCCTGGCTAGTTACTGTCTGAAGTGTCCCAGATCATTAACTTCTTTCTTGGATTTCATATAAAGTACATTCTTGCTGTTTTTTTTCTTACTGTCCTGCAGTCAGTTTGCATTCCAAGCAACTCTTAATGTGCTTTACTGCAACTAACCTCTTCTTTTGTGTTTGCTGCTTCTGACCTACTATGGTTTAAGAAATCAGGCTGTCAATCTTTATCATGGAAAATCATTAATTTTTTTTATTTTTGATATTGGGGATTGAACTCAGGACCTTGCACTTGCCAGGCAGGCGCTTATTCTGCTGAACTCTATCCCCAGCCCAGGAAAATGATTAATTATAGACATCATGACATTTACCCCTAAATACTTCAGTATGTATCTCTAAAAAACAAGATCATTTCTGTGTAACTACAATATTTTGTTAACTTAATAAAATTGACAATATTTTCCGAATATTAGCTAAAACCTAGTGCATGATCAGATTTACTTAGTCAACCCCAAAATATTTTAGTGGCTGATTTGTTTAAAGCAGGAACTAATCAAAAAGTCATGAAAAAATAATTTTTGAGACATTGTCTCACTTGGTAATTAAGGCTGGCCCTGAACCTCACTATCTACCCCAGACTGGCCTCAAACTTTCAGTGATCCTTCTGCTTCAGCCTCCTAAGTTCTTGGAGTGCAGGTGTGTGCCACCACACCTAGGATAGAGTCATGAAATTTTGAAGTTGAAATCTTAACTTCAATAAGTGTAAATAGACTCTGCTGGGCGTGGTCGCGCAGGCCTGTAATCCCAGCACTCATGAGGCTGAGGCAGGAGGATCGTTGTGAGTTCGAGACCAGCCTGGGCTACAAAGTGAGCTCAAGGCCAGGCTGAACTGCATAGCGAGACCCTGTCTCAAAAAGAAAAAAATCCAAACCAAAACAAAAGATTACTCTTTTGTATTTTTAGGAATGAAAAAGCCAAGTCTTAGAATCAGTTATTAATGGAGTGGAGACAAGGGTTGGGGTCTTCAGATACCTACTCCTTCTAGTGTCTTATCTACTTACCTACTTTGAAAGTGTACAGTCCAATTATATTTTGTAGTTCCTTAGCCTTTAGATTCAGGTGCATTCACTTAAAAAAAAAACCTTTCCATATACAACCTTTATCTTTCCAAGGGAAATTAAAAATTTTTTTACTTGAAAAAGTAGATTCATAGGAAGTTACAGATGGTATAGAGGCGTCCCATGTATAATTTACCTACTTTTTGACAAGAGTTAATCTTTTTCATTTATTTATTTTTTTTTTAAGACGGGGTTGAACAAAGGGCCTTGGTATGCTTTTATATTTTTCATTTCGAGACAGCATCTTGCTGAATCACCAAATTACTCAGGCTGGGGTTTAGCATGTGACCCTCTGTGTCAGCCTCCCAGAGTACGAGGATTATAGATGTACCACTACATCTGGCAATGGGTAGCATTTTATACGACTAGCACAGTATCAGTACTAGGAAGTTACTATTACTGTAGTGAATGTACTGTGTTTGGTCGTGTCTGGTTCATGTAGCCAGCCCAGGTCTTAAGAGCTGCTCTGTCTCTACGGAGACTTTTCTGCCTTTATATTCACACCACTCCTTTCTGCACCAGCCCTGACCCTGAACCCTAGTGTGCTCTTCATCTCTGTTGTTGTATCGTCTTGTGATTGTTACAGAAATGCAGTATGTGACCTTTTGAGGTGGCTTTTTTTCACTGTAATGCCCTTTGTGAGCCATCCACGTTGTTGTACATATTAATAGTTCACAAATTTTGTTCTCTAGTAGTAATGGGCTATTGATTTTCACTTCTAATTTCTCCATATTTCTGTTGTTTTAAATGAAGGTCTTACATTTAAATTGATAGGACTATAAAGTTAAATTATCAAATACTAATTTTGGGATAGACTATAAGTTAGAGAAGTAACAGTTTAATATTTAGTTTCAGGACTGTTATCCTTTTTGTAAACTTTTCTTTTTTAGCATGAATAGATGTTTAAGGAATAGGCTCTGAATTTATGTGAACTCACTTGCCAGAGTGTTGTCATGGTTGTATGACTGAATATCTGCTCTAATCATTTTCTAGTTACACATCTCTAGTCACGAGTGATTTTTTAAAATATGTATATTTCATGCTAGTTTTGACTCCTAGAATACATATTAGTGTTAATTTTTTTTTTTTTTTTTTTTTTGTGGTACCGGGGATCAAACTCAGGACCTTGCACTTGCCAGGCAGGCGCTTATTCCACTGAGCTATATCCTCAGCCCCCATATTAGCGTTAATTTTGAATTAACTGAAATTATATTTACACATAAAGAGATTTAAAGTAAATGATACTTCACATTATAAAATCTCAGTAAATACTGCATTAAAGGGGGGGGGCCCAGAATTAAAGATTATATGAATGCAAAGCTCTCTCTGATAAAGCAAAGAGAGCAGTCAGAGGAGTCACACAATGTCTGTGGTTTTCTTAGTAAGCAGATTAGGAGAAAAAATGCAAATTAACCATGGAAATAATGAAGTAAGGGTGTACCTGAACAGACTTGAAAAAGTCTTGCTTTTTCCAGAGTCAGGATTACCTTTGTGGACTTGGACCCCAGAGATGATAAGATACTGACTTTTGAAATTGAGGAAAAGGTGATGGAGGAGTTTTAAGATAGAAAAACATTATTATAGAAAAACCGTCTTGCCAGGCAGGGTGTGGTACATGGCACCTGGGAGGCTGAGGCAGGAGGATCGCTGTGAGTTTGAGGCCAGTCTGGGTTACACAAGCAAGTTCAAGGCCAGCCTGAACTACATAGCAAGACACTGTCCCAAAGTTTTAAAAAAAGGGTCTTAATTCACTTTCCAAACAGCTACCAGAGGTTAGCTTTGCTATATAGCCCTACAACAAATGCATTTCTAAAGGCAGGGTTCTTACAAAGAGGAAGCCGAATGCACTCTAAGCAGCAAATTCTCTTTTTCTCTGTTAAGCACAAGCTAGTTTGCAGAGTTTTGCAGTACTGGGGCTTTGCACTGAGCTACATTTCCAGTCCTTTTTAAATTTTTTATTTTGAGAGTCTTGCCAAATTGCTAAGTTGTCCAGACTGGATTCAAACTTGCCATCCATCACATCTGGCTTGCAAATATCACTTGATTGATTGATTGCGGTACCGGGGATTGAACTCAAGATCTTGTGCTTGCCAGCAGGTGCTTATGCCACTGAGCTATATCCCCAGCCCTGCAAATACCACTTTAATAGTGGCTTAAGTAAAAAGGTTTATTCAAGTATATAGGTGAAATAGAAGTTTTTATGATGTTCTGGGGAACCAAGTTTTAGGTTTGTTTTTATGTTTACTTGTGTTATCAGCTTTTTACTGTGCTGAGTTATTTTATATTTATATATAATGAGGAGATTGAGGGCTACCAAAAGAATTAGCACTAACATTTAAACTAAACCCTAAAAATAATCAGAAGAAATGAACTGCATTTCTGTAAAATGGAAAGATACAGAAAGAAGACATCTAGAAGTCTTTTTCAGGAAAATGCAGGTAAAGGACAGGGTTCTTCCAAAAATAAATAGTTAAATTTAAAATTAAAGTTCATTGCACAACTAGAGATTCTCTACGACAGGTCATTGTTGTGACCAGATTAAAGACCAAATAATGAAGGAGGAAAGTAGCAGGGATTTTTAAAAATGTCTTACAGTAGTTGAAGCTGGAGATGAAACACCGGAAGAGGTCCAGAATAGTCGGACAGAACCTAAGTGTCAATAGTTAGGACTTTTTATTTTCCTTATGTATTTTATAAAGAAAACATTTTATCTACAGAAGACCCTGGTAGGAAGGACATGGAATGCCACAAAAGCTGTAGCCCACATGTCCAAATATATTCCACTGTAGTTAGCAGAAAGGAGAGGGGAAGAGAGAGGGTTGAGGTGAGAAGAATTGTGCCACAGAAAACAGAGGCAGCAGGGCCCCAGGGGAGACATTGCGCCTGTACTCTGGTCTGCGTTACACTCTGTGTGGGGCTGTGGAGGCAGGGTCTCCGTGTAACTTAGTCTGACCTCGACCCCGCTGTGCAGCCCAGGCAGATGGGTGCCACGTATCCAGCTGTTAGACTGTCATGAATGGTAATTTTAGCCTCTGATTAAAAACTTAATTTAACTTTACCACTTTTTGGAGTCTGCTTATATAGTTTTGCCCCCCTCCCTAAATGTGTATTTGTATCTATGTAAGGCAGTGAATTTATCGTCAAAAATTAATGCCTGGGAATTTATTTTCTTTTCGATGATGTAAATATTAATAGAAGTAGAAGGGAGCATGAATAGTAAGTAAAGACTGTGTATTGGAGGGGTGAGATTGCAGTGATCGTTGTTTCTTCTGTTTTTTGAGACAGGATCTGACCAGGTAGTTCAGGCTGGGCTTGAATCCATTATGTAGCCCAGGTCAGCCTCATATCCATGGTGACCCTCCTGCTCAGCCTTCTGAGTCCTAGGATTGTAGAACTGCACCACCATGCCTGGCTCAATTATGGTGAAATTTTATCTAGAATTTTATTAAGGTTATAATATTATATATGTGTTAAAACTTTGAACAGTAAGATGAGAGCATATACTCAGCATAACCAAAATAACTTATTATGAACAGATCCCATGGATTTTTACATACAGTATAGTATTACACTAAAACAATATGTTGTCTTGGAAATAATTTTTAAAAGTACAATTTCCACAATATATTCTTTCAGCAAATTATTTGCTTGCAAAGGAATCTGACTTATGTATAAAATCATAGAATCTTGCACTTACCAGTAAAGAGAAGGATATAGATTGCTTTATTAATCGAAACGGCGATTACTATGAGAAACACTGTCAGATGACATGGCATAAAAGTGAGCACACCCTGTGTTGTTAGAAACCTACCCTCTTCATGACTGTGTTAGAATAAACCTATAGAGACTTGACAGCAATTCAGGTAGTGTTGGTTTCTTAGTTAATCGTTCTGGTTTTGAGTCATAATCACGATTAGCCATAATCAGGGCTAATTTTTACTTGCTTAGAAATACCTATGGTGAGTTTTGTCACTTCAGTTTTTATGCATTTTAATAGGAAAGGGTTTTATATCACTGTCATAAGTGTGATACTTTTATTTAGTAATTATTCTGAAATTTTAAAAACCCTCAGCCAGAAATCACAGGTTAAACAGTGTTTTTCACTAAGACACCCTGTTTTCCCAGAAAAGATTTCATTACGTTGCCCTAGACTAGTCTTGTGGACCCAGGTTATACTGCTGCCTCCATCTGCTGACTAGCTAGGACTACAGGTGCACATCACTATTAGGCTAGAGCTTTTTCTTTTTTTTTAAATGAGTGTTTTTCTGGGTTTTTTTTTTTTTTTTTTTTGTCTTTTTGAGACAGGATCTCGCTATGCAGTTCAGGCTGGCCTTGAGCTCACTTTGTAGCCCAGGCTGGTCTTGAACTTGCAATGATTCTCCTGCCTCAGCCTCCCAAGTGCTGGGATTACAGGCTTGTGCCATCATGCCCGGCTAGGCTAGAGCCCTTTTAATTTTTTCTTTTGTACTGGAAATCTAACTCATGACCTTGTGCTTGCCAGGTAGGTGCTATGCCACTGAGCTATATCTCTGGCCCTAAATTTTTTTTTTTTTTTTTTTTTTTTTTTTGCTGGAGCCTTTAAAAAAATTAACCCCTTTTTTTCTGTGATTGGCACATAATAATTGAATATGTTTATGAGGTATAGTATATTTCAAGACATGCATACAGTATATAATGATGATCAGGGTCATTGGCATGTCTGTCACCCTAAACATTTATCATTTCTTTGTGTTGGGAATATTTAAGATCTTCTTTACTAGCTATCTCAATATATACAGTTAATTATTATTGACCGAGGTTAACCTCTGGTGCTACAGAACATGGGTTTTTTCTTCTACCCAAGTGCACACAGGAGAGCTAGCTATAAGATTAGTTCTGTCTGTGGTGTTGATATAATTAATCCAGACTGGCAGTATATTTTAGTAGGTTTGCTGTGCTCTTTTTCATGTTCATTTACTTGTCTTTCTTTATATGTGTGTCGTGGATAGAATTTAAATGCTACTGGTTTCCTTTTGTGTTTGAAGTTATTTTTCTAGCACCTGAGAAGCTATGCTTGTGATGGTATGTTACTGTTGTAATCAAGAAGGATGCAAGTTGAATGCCAGTTGGTTAATGATGGCTGTTCTTTCATGGCAGTGCTGGGAGAAGGACTGGCCAAGGGTGAGGGTACCTTTCGGGCCATGCTTTGCTGCATGCAGCTGAAAGGAAAGCTCCAACCTGTGTCCACCATCCTTGCCAAGTCTCTGACAGGAGAATCCCTGGTATGTTGACGAGTTTGAATTTTGAATATTTGAAAACAGATTCATATTCAGCTGCCTAGGTAGATTGCAGAAAAAAATAGTGTGCATTTTCCCTTTTAGTTCTTCATATCAGAAATCAAAGCTGATGTCTAATCTTTGGATTCTTGTGGTTTGCAATGATGTATATAAAAGTTGTAAGTGCTTTAAAAAATTTGAAAGTATAGGCTAACTAGATCTATGATTTTCTTTAAAGATAGAATTTAACACAGCCTTAAAGTGTTTTTGTGCTCTTAACATGTTCATGTGGACATAGCTTTCTTACAGGGTTCCTAAATTCAGCTATTCATAGAATTTCTTAAGTCTAAGTAATGACTTTATTTCTGAAGATGATATGTGTTAATTGTTAATTTCCATACTCATTCTGATAGAATGATTTAATTATATGGACTTTAGCATAATTTCTTAATGTAACATTTAATTTTCTTTTTGGTTGAGATAATTGCCAGATATTTTTTGGGACTTTAGAATTGATAATCTATAGGAATTAGAAGAAAAGAGCTATAATTCCTTTCACCACGTGGTAACTCTTAGAAGACTTACTAATATTTTTCAGGAATCATAGTGAACATGAAACATGTATGCTTTGCTATGCAGTATGAATTCTCTGAACCTTATTCTTTTGAATTAATATAGGTCATGAAAATCTATAGCACATTTTCACTACAAAGAAATGTATTTGGTAAAAAAAAAATAGAAATTAGGAAAGTATTTGGTATATTGTTGCATGATGTAATGTGTTGACCCATCTCAGGGTAATTTAGCCATTTTTGAAGATGTTACTGTATAATAAATTTTTCTTTTAGCTTGGTAATGTGTCTTGATTTCATCAGGTTCACAGATGTGGATATACCAAAATTTAGCTGTTTAGTTCTAAGTAGGTGGCAAAGAATGTATCTCTCCTCCTCCTCCTCCTCCTCCTCATTAAACGCCCTCTTTTTGTGGTAGAGATTAAACCCGGAGTGCTCACTGAAGTCCCCAGTCCTTTTTATCTGCCCTGCCCAAGAGGCTGTCAGTGAATTGCCCAGGCTGACCTTGAATTTGTGATCTTCGTGCTGCAGCCTCTTAGTAGCTGGAATTACAAGCATGTGCCACACCCACCTTCTTTATAATTAATGTCCTTAAAAGGCTTTTCTTAAATTGTGGTGATTTTTTTTTTTTTTTTTTGGTTTTGTTTTGTTTTTTTGTCATTTTGAGACAGGGTCTCACTCTGCAGTTCAGGCTGGCCTTGAGCTCACCCAGGCTGGCTTCAACTCTCAGATGATCCTCCTACCTTGAGTGCTGGGGTTATAGGCTTGTGCCACCACCCCTGTCAAAGGCTTTCCTATATAAGTTAAACATTTACAGTTTTACCTATTGAGTGTTTATATACTAGTAAAAGGAGCCAAGTCTGAATTCAATCCCTAGTACCATAGAAAACAAACAAAAAACATAGTAAAAAGCAACTGCTCTTAAATCTCAAGTAAAATTTGAATAGCAGAAAAGTGAATATTTTCTCTCAATGACTTTATTAATATGCTGTCTTTAAAATGGTACAATCATTTGATGTGAATCTCTAAGTTGTGGATAACTTTTGAGTTCACCATTTTGTATGGATAAGCCTGATAGTCTTGTGGAAAATGGGCATAAAATAAATTAGAGGTTTATTTTTCCTCTTTGCTTATATTTTACTCTAGTGATAACTGTTGTAAATATTTTATTTCATTAACGTTAAATGTTTACATGAGATGAACATAGTGTTTTTATGTGCCAGAAAAGGCACACTGAGTAGTTTTTCCTCTTACCCGCTTGACGTTTCCTCATAGGTAGCTGTGTTACCAGCATTGATGGTAGTAGGGATGAAGGATGAGGGTGACAGTTTGTTTTTAACAGATAAACTTGTCACACTGATTTTTCTCTGTTATGCCCTTTCAGAATGGGATGGTAACAAAAGATTTGACCAGACTGAAAACACTTCTCACAGAAACAGAGGTAAGTGTTTCAGGACTCTCGCTGGAAAAGTCTCACTCAGTTTGGTTGGTGAGCATTCTGTGTTAACATGTGGAAATCACTGTGGCAGCAGCCAGAAGGCAAGGCTGCATGGGGGAATAGTGGGGTGAGCCCACCTTCCCTGAAACCTAGTTTGTCCTAGCCCTGGGACATCGCTTCTCATGTTCTCACCAGCATCCCATCTCTTCTGTTCTGTTGCTTATTTTTATTAGTTATCTCTGGCCCCACAGTGGAAGTGATGGGGAAATTTTAGTTTTTAACTACTACTGGCTGGTAGAAAATTCTATCATTAAAAATGCAATACTAAAAAACTCAAATTACCAGAAAGATATTTCTTAAGCCTTCTGTATCTTTTAAACAAAAAGAAGTCTATGACTTAATGGACTATTTTTAGCCAAGCATGGTGGTAAACTTCTGTAATTGCAACACTTAGCAGGCTGAGGCAGGAGGATTACTGTGAATTTGAGGCCAGCCTGGGCTACCTGGTGAGTTCAAGGCAGTCTTAAACTACATATTGAGACCTTGTCTCAAAAAGAAGGATCATTTTTAGAGAGTGGGTTTAAGAGATGGAAGTGATGTGTGTGTGCATAAAGGTAAGTGGTGCTCCAGTGATGTGTTTGTGCTGGAGGACTTGGAGGACACATGGATGGTCGGGGGGAAAGTGTCACAGAACAGGTGTATCACTTCAAAGTTACGTATATTCCTCATCTAAACATTTAATATATTTAGATGCCCTGATTTTAAAATAGCCATTTTGTCAGCCTTTATCATAAATGGAAGTCCACATAAACATTGATTTGTATGCCCATTAATCCACTTTTCAAGACCTGAGCACCTGTGTGGTGAGCATTGTCCTTGGTACTGGAGACATAGCATTGAGTAGGATGGGCCCCCTTGGTCCTCATCAGCTGAAAGTGTAGAGTCCCAGGAGACAGACGTGTACATTAATTAAACAGCTATGGGCAGTTCACATTAAAGACAAAGAATAGACTTTCCTGCTGGAAAATCACCGGATCAGGTAGCCAGGGTCCTAGACAGTTGGCCAAGAGCTGAGCATTGAGTAGGTCCTGTCTCTTGGAGAGTGCGAGGGACAGTGCTGCAGACCAGGAAAGAGCTGCTGAGAGACCTGGGTGCCCCTCAAGCCCACGTGGGTTACCTCCCCATTGCAGTCTGGTGGTGTACCCCAGCTCAGGCCAGTAGGCAGCAGAGAAGGCAGTTAGAGATTACAGATGCTGGGTAAAAACTGTTTTGCTGATATTAGGCCTTTTAAAAAAGTCATTTTCTTTGGCTAACTTTCCTTTAGTATGAATTAAATAAGAATTAGTAAGCTCTCATTGCCTCCCAGCTATTTTCTTTATTGTGTATGTAGATCCTTTATAATTTCTAAGTAGTAACAAGTTTATAAATGTTGCAGATTATGAGAACATAAATGACCTTCATTTTATCAAGCTTTTTGGATTTGCTCTTTTCTAATTGCCTCAACTGAACTGCCAGGTTTATATCTGATAATAACAGGCAGATATACCAATTTAAAAAAAAATAGTTTTGTAACATGTAAGGACACAAAAGTAACACTATTCTGTGATTATACCATTAGAAGAAATGACTGGTTTTGTTTGTAGTTTCTATTGCTTCTCCGCCTTTTGGCTAAGATCAAGTGTTTGTAGTTTCTGTGTAAGCTGAGTAGCAGAGTCCTGCTCTCTTTGGTTAGACAGTTGAAGGTAGTTTTAAGAGCTCCAGGCTGGGGATATAGCTCAGTGATAGAGCCCTTCCCTAGTATGTGTGAAGGAAGACGTGGGTTTGATCCTCAGCGCGGCCAGAAGGGAAGGTCCATCTAGAAAAAGGTAAAGAACAATGAATGTTACCTTTATTTAATTATTGCACATGACATATTTGAAAATAGCAATTTGTTATTAAAAGATTGGGCTGAGCTGGTGTTTAACTTGTAACTGTGGATAAAGACTTAGAACCAAAGGCTGATTCATTAAAACAAAACGGTCTAATCATAACTGGTTTCAGCTTGTGCGAGGCCTGGCAGTATAATTGACTGTTTTACCTGAAGGTGTCAGTAATGACTGAAGACTATAACCTAATCAGTGTGACCTTTCTGTCTGGGGTTTAAGCACACAGAGAAACTGTGTAAAACGTGAACTTGAAGCTGGGGGTGGTGGTAATCCCAGCTACTTGGGAAGCTGAGGCAGGAGGATTTAAGTTCAAGGCCAGTCTGGGCAATTTAGGGAGGCCTTGTCTCAAAATAAAAATTAGAAAAGGGCTGGGAACATAGCAAAGGGACCAAGTGCTGGCCTAACATGTTAAGGCCCTGTATTAACCCTCAATACTGTAAAAAAACCAGTAAAACCCTAAAACAACAGTAACAACAACAAAAGTAAAAAAAAAAAAAAAAGCCATCATAGAGATACAAGCAGGGAGAGGGAGGATTAACACTCCGCAAAGGAGATCATGGAGGCAGGAAAGTAGGAATTGAGTTTAAGAGAAAGGACAGCTAAGTGAAGATGTAGGTGACTTGGTACTGCGTGGCATGGGGCCATCTGTTCAGGGATAGAAGACGAACAGCAGGGTAGTGGCTGTGGGGCGGAGAGCATGAGATGATCTAGACCTGGCTGGGCAAGGTCTGGAGAATGCTCAGGGTGGAAGATGCGAGAGTTCGCGATGGCATTTAGAGTTTCAGTCTGGCTTTCTTTGGGGAAAAAGAACCCATTAACTTGCGATCAGGAGCAGTAGAGGAAGTTGGGGTTTGGGGCAGGGTCTGTGGGTGTTATTTTGGAATACTGTGTTTAAAGTGCTTCAGTCAGCATCCATCCATCCATCCATCCATTCATCCAACAGTCTAACATTTATTGAACACTCACCATATGCCAGAAAGTCTACGAGGGGGATCGCAGAAAGACAGTTACGTACTGTTGACATCAAGTCTATTCATCGCTGGCAATGATCCAGTATGTAAATGCGGCAGCATAGTTAGGAAAGAATGCTATGGTTGGCACCTTGTAGAAATTGGAGGTGGAAAGCTTAGGGCAGTATTGGTGAATCTATGGCACATGTGTTTTTTTTTTTTTTTTTGCGGTACTGGGGATGGAACTCAGGACCCTGCGCTTGCTAGGCAAGAGCTTATTCCACTGAGCTATATCCCCAGCCCATGTGTTGTTTTTTTCTTTTAAGACAAAAGATGTTAATATATGAGTTGTTTTTTTTCTAAACTAGTATCGTAGCATTCAGGTTTAATTGCAATGTTTACATTTGGAAATGAATAAATGGGTTTTAGGTTGTAGTTTGGGCACTTGGTCTCTAAAAGATTTGCCATCACTGGCTTAGGGTAAGGTTAGTGCCAGAGGCACAGAGTAGGTATTTGTCTAAGGAAGTTAGAGCAAGTGGTTCCATAGCCTCTTCCGCTGTGGGTGAAGGTTAACTCCAGATCAAGTGGGGCTGGGCAGGAAGTACTTCCAGGCTGCAAAGTGGTAGCAAGCCTTCGCTGCTGGAGAAAAGGGACCTCTTTATTTTTATTCACTTATTTTTTTAAGTCATCTCTTTAGTTGGTCATTCTGTAGATACTAAAGGAAAGTGAAATGAACAAATGGATGGAAGGTGCTATCCTTGTGGATTTCAAAACTTAAGTTTTCTGATCTGCTACCAGGCTGATTGTAGTTCAAGGAGTATATATCAGTTTTGTCTTGTTTTGTTTTCCTTTTGGTTTTCTTATACAGTTGCTGACAGGTGCTGCTTTTCCATTTAAATTACAGTTTAACATAGAACAAGGAGTATTTCTTGGAGCATGTTAAAATTATGAAATATTTCACACTTGGAGGGTTGAGGCAGGAGGATTGCTTGAGTTCAAGGCCAGCCTGGCCTACGTAGTGAGTTCAAATCCAGCCTGAATTACATAGTGAGACCCTGTCTCACAAAACCAAAAAAAAAAAAATTTAAACATTTTTTTTTCCTCCAAATATTTCTAAGTATTCCAACTTTACCTTTTGTTTTAAGTTTTGGAATATCCAAATTTAATTCAGCACCAGCTGGTTATTTCTTCTTACATGTCTTTCATTTGAAAAATTACAGACAGCAACTAGTAATGTCCTTTCTGGATATCATGTGGAAGACTTAGAAGAGGGTAAGTGCCAACATTTCTTAACTTCTCATAGCTGTGAGTCTGGGCTTTGGTTTTTATTGATTACTGGCAGGAAGTTTACCGAATTATAGTATATGTAAGTGGAGATACAAGAGAGAATATAGAAATACAATTTTAAGAAGTTTCAACTTTCTGATATTGCTATAGGAAAGAGAGAAGAGTCATTGAATGCCTATCACAAGCTGTGTACTACAGTCATGACTTTCCTGAAACCTTGACTGATTTCTTAGGGTCCTTCTCCAGGTCTTGACAAGTGATGAAATGTATATTGGTAATTTTCACAAGTCACCCAGCTAGTAAGGGATGCCACATACTTTTAGAATCGACTGGGGTGAATAGCTTTTTTTCCTAGTGGGGGGGCACGCTGACTTGTGAGGAGGGACAGCGTGACTACTCAGCTCAGCCCCAGCCTTTCAAGCCTTTATTTTCTTTGGCTTATTTGGTGCCTCTTCAAAACAAGTCAAAACTCACTGTATTCAAAAGGAATCAAAGCTGTTTTTTAGCTCTTATGTCAGAATTCAACTGGTTGAACTTTATTTCAATTAAAGAAAAGGGTTACATCATGTTGTGACATGAGTCACATCATAAGGCGTGTGAATGACAGTGTGGAGCTTCTTCTCGCGAGGCTGTAGAGGTGGAATTTGTTATGTAAGACCTCCTTCCAGGATGCGCTCGTTTTCCCTCTCCTGAAGGGGTTCCTGACCGAGGCGCAGTCCATGCTTTAGAAATGACAAGCCCAGCTCCCTCCAGAGTTCTTCAGAGGAGACTGTGTCGGATAGGCACACCAGTTCCTAGAACAGAATCAGGGCCAGCTTGACTTAACTGCGGGGTAGCTGCTTCTGCAGTGATTTCTGCACTTTAGTTAATGTGTTTAACTCAATTGGTAGATTTTTTCTTAGAGGCAAGTATGTTGTGTATTTTACATCATCTGGGATGTTGTATGTGGAGGGGTTCTAGTGTTTCTTACCCATGAGAATATCAGCACTACTAGGGAGCTTCAAATGATGAGACTATGTCCTGATTACTCCCTAGGGTCCTGTAATGGTTGGCATTTCCGCCCACCACCTAGGGGGATCACAAGCAGCGAGGAGTATACTTTGTGTAAAAGGTAATGTAGATTTTCTTTTTAAACCAATTACATGTCTGTGTTGAAAGGATAGACAGTTTTCCTTCACATTTTGTAGTAAATTCAAAGAAGATAATATGTGAAGAAAAAGTATAATGATACTGAATAAAATAATTTATTTCCATTTGAAACAAGCTATAAAGGTCATTGTCATTAAGTAATAAAAGTGAAAACCATACCTATGAGCCACCTTTTAATAACAAATTAATAGTGAGCTAAATGCAGGTCCTTAAGGCTTTGTTCAGAAGTCCTTTATGTTACCAGTTGTGCTATTATGGATGAACTTAATTGCTAGTCTTTTGTTAATATGAAATTTACTTTGGTATGTTGATAAAAGTTGAAATTCTATAAATAAGTAGAAAGTAAAACAGACTTACTATTTTAATAACTTTACTTAAAATACCTATCTTCATGTAATCCTCATAGAATTTAATATTTGAAGGGCTAACCTTTCAAAATTTAGTAGTTATATATTAATGTGGAAGGAATTACCAATTCATAGTTTAAAAACTGAGCTCATCATTGAGCTCATCAAAGACTGAGTAACTAGTGGGGCTTTAAGTAGAAAACTCTCACAACTCTAGATTGCTTTTGATAATAGAGGAAAATTCAATATGTGATTTCTGATGACTAAGTAGTCATGACATCAGATATGATTTTACAGTAGAGATAGTGAAACTAAGTAGTAAATATTGAAAGTCCTTCATGTTGCATGACAGAGCATAATCTTATGAAAAGGCAATCTGAGAAAACTTACAGTCAGATGAGAATAGTCCAGTGAAAATTTTTCTGGCAAGTAACGTAAAGCAAAATACAGAAAGACGAATTTCACCCACAAAGACACCATACTTAAAAGTCACATGAATGCATGAGTTTTAGTTTCTTCTGAAGCATAAGGGAATTTAACAGATAGCCCTATATTAAGTTTAAGTGCTCCATTAGTACCATCAGGAGAAGCTTCAGGTACGCTCGGCTTTTCGGTGTGGTGAGCTGTTTGACCATTTATAATGTGCTGTGACTCATTTTGTAACCCTTACTGGCCGTACGTTTTCCAGTTGAAAATTGTCGATGACATCTCTCCTGTCTGTTTTGCTATTTATAGTTTTTGTTTTTTCTCTCAGAAGATCAATTTTGTAATGTTTTCATTGATTTAAAACTGGCCTAACCATAATCTTGTAGAGTATTTAAAATACTTTTTAAAAATTAATGATCAAAGGCTTTTAAAAATCTGTTTTTGACCCCAAATTATATAAACTAGAACATAAAGAATATAAGCATATCAAATTACTTCTAACAGCCTTCCTAAAAATACCTGTTTTAGTATATATATATATATTTTTCCCCCCGGGACTGGGGATCGAACTCAGGGCCTTAGTGCTTAGCGGCAAGCACTTACCCCACTGAGCTGTACCTCCAGCCCTACCTGTTTTAATATAATTGTTGTATAGATGATATAAAATTTTTTAAAATTTATTTTTGCTTGAGACATCATTATTCTTATTCATGGATTAGTGTATGGTATTTTGAAATTTGTATCCATTGTATAGTAATTAAATCAGTATAATTAACGTATTTATCACTTTAAAATTTTTTTATTTGTGCTGAGAACATTTGAAATCTTTTCTAGGTTTTTGAGATAATTACATTATTAATTATAGTAACTCGTGTTTTGAGTCACAGACATTTAGAAATTTTTATCTCTGTATCCTTTAAGATAACATGTGTTTATTTCTTGAAAAATTGAATATTGACTGCTGAATAAATTTGTGACTCTAATATAAAATATTCTAAATTTATTTGTACTTTAAATTGCCCAGTAGTTTCAGTGAAATATAAGTAATAATAATGTAGGAAGAGTAAAAACATTACAGAAGTAGAAAGCTTAGAGTGAGAAGTAGAAACCTTAAAGTAATAATTCAGTAACATTAATTTTTATCTGGAATGGCATTCCTAGTATGTAGAATGATTTGTTTAGGTCATATCATTTTGGGAAGTAGGGCATAGCTGTGTGTGAGCAGCTAATCCACTTGATGTCAGTGTTGTTTTAAAAAAATATTCTAAAAGGAATTGTGTAATAGAGTCCTTGTATCCCAAAGGAGGCAACTTCTGTCTTTTGAGGGGAGAGGAGACATAAGCATGTTAGGTATTAGAGTTCCATTAAAATCCCAAAGAAACAATTCATTTGAATGTAGGGGTTGACGTTTTGATTATTGTGAGCGTTTTGATGTCTCTAAACCATACCTCTGTGTCATATAAGACAGTGTAGTAAATACATTTCAGTGGTTGTTGTTGTTATTGAGGCAGAGCACAAATGCTGGAAGTCTGTCTTGAAATGATTAAGCAAAATATATGATAAAACAGTCTTTCCTATTCCACTTAGATTTTTAGAGCAAGGAATCTGTAGGTATGGTGCCCAGTGTACTTCAGCACATTCCCAGGAAGAACTAGCAGAATGGCAGAAAAGATACGCTTCACGGTTGATAAAATTGAAACAGCAAAATGAGAATAAACAGCTCTCAGGCAGTTACATGGAAACCTTGATAGAAAAATGGATGAATTCATTATCTCCTGAGAAAGTGGTGAGGAAAATAAACTTTTTTGGGGGGTTTTAAACATGAACCTGTTTGACTTTTTACATTTTCATGTGCTATATTACACAGTATTTTTGGTTTATTTCCTTTATTAATATATGAAGAACTTGATTCCTTATAAAATAATGTTTTAGCAGCAAAAGTAGGCATACTTGTTAAAAGTGAGTCCAGAAGTAAACTACTTACTGGGAGACTTGGAGGTATTACAGTAATTACTTTCAGGCAAGTTCTGATTGCCATTTTTTGCTTGGTGTTAATTTTCTTTCATTTCTTATTTTAGCTCTATTTTATTTTCTTGTAAAACTAGCTGAGAATAAATGTATAAAATAGTATGGTAAACAGTCCATCAGTACCTTCACTGGTGACATTATTTACCGTGTCAGAAGTTTTTATTTGTGCTTTTTTTTTGACAAAACCATAACATTATTTGTTCTTTATTTCCAGCTTAGTGAGTGTTTAGAAGGAGTAAAGGTAGAACATAATCCTGACTTGTCTGTTACTGTCAACACCAAAAAATCTCATCAGATATGGACTTTTGCTCTCACTTGTAAGGTATGAATTTTATGCTGATTAAAGCATATCATTTTATTCCATGTCCCAAAGCTTTTTTGGACTTTTATATCTGTGTTGAGAGAAATAAAAATGTTTTAATCTAAGTATATCTTCTGTAGGTTCTGTGTTGTACTAAAGTGGATTCCTGTATTTTAGTCATTAAAAGTATAATTTTTTTTTTTTTTTACTTTGAGCTAAGATCTTTGTAGATGTTTAAAATGCTCTCTTTTAGTTGTTTACTTATTTATATGCTGAAGACATTGCTGATATATTGTCTTCCAAGGAACATAGGATGAGGTTCATGGCTTATAATTAACTATTTAAAATTGAATTGTTTAATCTGGCAGTTCTAAGATATTTTAACAGTTACAACTTGTTTTCAAATTTGATTTCACGAGAGCACAAATTCTGTAATAATGGCTTAAGATATATTTTCTCATATTAAGTGCTGTTCATCTTAAATTACAGAAGTCAAAATTTAAGGCTAAATAAAGTAAAAAATTTTAGTGACTATGTGCAGTGGAAAAGTTTTATGTTGTTTTTTTCCACTGTACCTTATGTATCTTGAGATGAAAAATCTAGAAGCATTGAGCTTCAGTCCTGAACCCAGTCCAGTGCTTTCAAAAGGTAACTCCCCTCCTATGAAGACTTCCTACTTGAGGCTTCTTAAAATGTTTTTAGACAAAAGGTGTGGAAAGTTTGAGGTTGAGAGTGATACAGGATGACAGATTTTGCCACAGTGAAAAATAAACACATCACTGAAGGAGCAGGGAGGCTAGTGCTGTAGCGTAATGCATCATTTTAACAAGTGTTTTTTTGTAACCATTCCTGAGTGTGTTTTTTCTTTTTAAATAGCATATGTGCACAATTTATATTTTGAACATAAACTTAGAACCATGAGAAACTAACAGTCCATTAAGGAAATACTTTCACTGAAGAGCCCAGTTACAATCGGATTTCTCACCCCCTTGTACTCAATGGATTGTTCTAACTTCCTTGTAGCCTGCAAGAATGCTGTATCGCGTAGCATTGCTTTACGATGCTCATCGTCCTCACTTTAGTATCATTGCAATATCTGCCGGAGATAGTACTACCCAGGTATCACAAGAAGTCCCAGAAAACTGTCAAGAATGGATAGGAGGAAAGATGGCCCAAAATGGATTAGATCATTACGTGTATAAAGTCGGGATAGCATTTAACACAGAAATATTTGGAACTTTTCGCCAAACCATAGTTTTCGACTTTGGATTGGAACCAGTACTCATGCAGAGAGTAATGATTGATGCAGCCTCTACAGAAGGTAATATTTAGACTTTTTTCCCCTGATACAATGTATTAAAAGGCAATATTAAAAGATATGTATTGGCCCCTAAATATTCCCTGGATAGGGAGGGAAAAATGAGAAAAGTCCAAATTAATTGAGTCATTTATGGTGTAATGGGGCTTAGAATGGTTCACATTGCTCCCTCGTCTGTTCTTTCAGTCACTGGGCAGGTCTTGCTTTGAGATCCCTTAAACTTATTGGAGTAGATGAACAGGTCTGTGTTAGCCTACCATTTTAAATAAGATGATTTTAGCACAGTAAAGTCTTTCAGCCTTAGTTTGAGTAGAATGCCTTTTTCATGGTAATTGTATGTGTATTTACAGTGTCTATTTCCATGTCCTATTGGCTGATAAATTAGCTTTATTGATATTAGTGCATTCTTTTTGAATGAAAAGTCCTCAGTATAAGCCTTCATAAGTCAGTTTGTATGTTTGTTTGTTTGTTTTTGGCCTTTTTGAGATAGGGACTCGCTATGCTGCCTTGAGCTTACTGGGTGGCCCAGGCTGCTCTTGAGCTCTCACTGGTCCTCGGCTCAGCCTCCCAAGTGCCCACCCAGCTAGTTTGTATGTACCTTTAATGGAATCTCCACTGTTTTTGGAAAGAGGTCCCTGATTTCTGTAAGCACCTGCAAAAGATGATTCACTATTTTGTAGGTTGTTATGTTATTGCCTCTACCTAAATTTTATGCCTAGATCCAGCGGGACAAGGATAGCCTGTGTTAGTCCATACTTCTCTGGCTTTTGGTTGGATTCGTAGGCAACTTATTTTATTTAATAAGTGCTTAAGTATTTTAATACTTTATGATATAGCTCAACTATATGAAATTTGCTATTAACTATACCTGACCATAATGTGGAGGATATTTTTCGTTGCATACCACAATGTCCCATTTATGAGAACTTAGAAAAAGTTGTTCTTTTCATGAGCAAATGGTATGATTTTATTGTTTGGACATGGTGAACAGATGAAGTTGGCCTCTCTCCCTTTTTGACTGCTAGATGAGGTTAAGGCAACATTTGTGTTCAAATTTTACAGTTAGGTAACATATTCCTGTATGTGTGGTAATATTACCCAGACTTCATTTTACCTTGATTTCCTTTTACTTTGATACTTTTTTATCTGTTTGTGTTTTGTGATATGTTACTCAGTACTCTTGGAATCAAAGTAAGTTAATTCCACAGCAAAATAGAGATGAGAATTGATAAAGTAAAAGCATAGAATTTGGCAAATTCTTTCTATAGAGGATAGTACATATTTTAGGTGTTACAGGGCAGAGGGTTTCTATCATAGCTGTTCAGTTCTTCATTGTCCTGAGAAAGCAGCCAGAGGTTGAGACTGTACATAAATAAATGGGTGTGACTGTGTCCTACTAGAATTTTGTTTTCAGAAATGACAGTGGGCTGGAATTTGCTTGCATGCGGTAGTTTGCCAGTCTCTGTATTAGTACGTTGCTTTCAGTGTCCAGAACTTTAGGACTGTGTATTACTAGAAAGCACAGTTTCAAAATTACAAGATTTGTGGGGGAGGATAGAACTGGAGATTAAACCCAGGATCTGTACACTGAACTATATAGGCAGTTCTTTTTTTTATTTTGAGACAGGGTCTTGCTAAATTGCCTGGGCTCTGCTTGAATTGTGATAGTCTTGCTTCAGGCTCCCAGAGTCATGTGCTGCCATGGTCTGGTTTACAATGAGATTTAACTCATTAAGAGAGACCAGTATTTATTCCCTGCTCTAATATGTTGTAATAGATGCTTTTGGTTTATATATAGGTTGTGTTTTAAAAGTTTGCATTTAGGTTGGTGCTCTGTAACTTGTGACTCATTTTTCTAAAGAAACATTGTCAAGAATTCACACTAGTTAATAAAAACTAATTAATAACATATGATGTTAAATATCTTAAAACAAATTGAAAAGAAAGGGCTGCTACTAACACAGCTGATGATGAGAAAAGGTGATGATAAAGAGGGTTTGAGGTGGAGAACAGAAAGGCTTGGGTTGACTTGCTTTTGTCTCAGGTATGTGCTGCTTTTCTAGTTGGGGAGGAAGAACAGTAGGTAAAATTCAGAGTCAAATAGAATTGGATTTGAATCCTGATTTTTCTCCATAACACCTCTTTGACCCTGGGTAGAATACTTAACATCACTGTCACGAAAAATCATTGGTAAAATTGGGCTCATAATATCAGAGGATTTGAGGACTAGAAATAAGCCTCACATATCTGGCAGTGGTAGGCATTTAGTAAATAAGGGATTGAAAGAGTTTTTTTTTTTTTTTTTTTTTTTCCTTTTTGAGACAGGGTCTCACTGTGCAGTTCAGGCTGGCTTTGAGCTCACTTTGTAGCTCAGGTTGGTATGGAACTTGTAATATTCCCCCTGCCTCAGCCTCCAGAGTCCTGGGATTACAGGCGTGCGCCACCACGCCTGGCCATTTGAAAGAGGTTGTTAAAGAGGACTAATGTTTTGAGTCTGATAACTGGAAGAAATAGTTCTTTCCTGATCTTTCTGATATATCAGTTTGTAAATACAATAAAATTTATATTTCATTCAGAGATGATAGAGGGAATTAATAGAGATAACTTTCTCCTTCTTGGTAGTACACACACTGTGTCCTTTGTTTTCCAGTGACCTCTGTAATTTGATTATTTTTGCAAGTTTTGTTAAATAAGACTCTACTTTTAAGTAATTATTTTACAGAAATAATTGAAAAAAATGAAGCTTTTTTTTTTTTTTCTGGAGGCAGGAACTTGCTGTGTAGCCCAGGCTGGCCTTGGACTCACCATGTAGCCCATGCTGGCCTCAAACTCCTGGTGATCCTCTGTGCTGGGATTACAGGTGTGTGCTATCACACCTGGCTAGCATTTTCATGATCTGATTTGGAAACATTAAAATAATTTCCCATAGTGAAATTTCTTTTTCAATAATAGGGAAGTAAATATTACAAAACTGCAGGTAAATTATACATAATCTATGTTCTGATGTGAGCATTTGTTTGCCTATTTATTTTGTAATGGTAGTGATGATCCATTGCCCTAAATTTTAGCTTTCTCTTTAAAAATTTCCCTATTCTTTTTAAATTGATGCCCTTGAAAAATGTCATCATTTTTTGTTAAGTTCCTAAATTTTGTTTTGTTTCATTTCATTTTGTTTTTTTGCGACAGGCTCTTACTGTGTAGTTTAGGCAGGCACTATGTTGCCCAAACTGGCCTCAAACGCAGAAGATCCTGCCTCAGCCTCAAGAGTGCTGGGATTACAGGAGTGGACTGCCACGTGTGTGTGGCCTTACTGTTTTTTTTATTTATTGCATGATTACATATTTCTCAGTGTGATTGTGTGCAGAATCTTAACAGAATTGTGGAGAAATAAAAGCAGGATGTAAATAATATTTGCTGCTTTTCTATTAGTACTATTAGTATCAGTGCTTTTATCTGTTAGTATTTATTCTATTAGTATCAGTGCTTTTATCAAAGCAGAGTTCTTATTAGTAAAACATTTGAGGACAAAAATTTGTGCAATTGTAATTTATAAAACATTGTGAGTCATGAAAATGTAAAGTGGAGGTACCCTGTTTTGTATCACTTGGTGTGACACTTCTGTGGACCATGTCAGGAGATGCTGAGCTAGATGACTGCATTGTTCAGTTATTGCAGTGTGACAGCCCAGCTCATTTGACTAACAGCGTCAGTCCAGGTCCATCCTTGGACTTCTTGGGTGTATAATGAGGAGGAAAATATAATCCCAGGTTTAGATTAGACAAGTACAGTTGGGAATTGAATTGGATCTGGGGTCCTTCTTGTTTCCATACAGTTTTTCATTATAAATTATAATTCGGTTTTGCACACAAAAATTTAGTGACAGTGTGAAACTAATTTGAATGAACTCCATTTGACTGTTGATTGATTAATCAAGGTTTTGTTTTTAAATTCTGGAAATTTTTTTTTTCCATAAAGTTATAAATTTGGACCATGCTGGATCACCTTTTAGCTCAGTGTTTCCTAAACTGTGCTCCAATGAAATTACTATCAACGCCTGTGGTAAAGACTTGCATGTACAAATAAGTGTGGAAGTGCTTCTTGCTGTCTTTCCCTCTTAGACTTACAATGTGCCTTGGTGATTAAAAACTCTTAGTAGGTGCCAGGCTTCATTAGTGTATGACTCATTGAAACTGAAAATATGTGCAGCCTGTATTTCTCCAGTTCGTTGTTCAGTATCAAATTAAAAATCCTGCTTTTTTTTTAGTTAATTCAAATTTGAATTAAGTTAAAACAAAACAAAACAAAACTTAGAGTTTTTGTGTTTTGTTGTGATATCTAAAGTATCTAGAGTTTTCTATTTATAGGCCATGGATAAATTTTTTTCTAGTTGTATGGTAATCCTACAGACTAGTCAAGAAATGTGTATAACTTCACCTTTTTTTTTTTTTTTTTCAGTTGGTTTCTTTGCTGGTGAGATTCAGGTTCAGAAAAAGACATTATGTGCTAAAATTTTTTTTGGATTAAAATTGGAGATAGGTGTCTCAAAAATATGTGACAAAAGGCATCTACAAAAGGATGTTAGTGAGTTTTCTCCCCTTGCTTAGGAAATAAATTGAATTACACACTTTATACCACAACTTTGATTAATGAAAGTTTTTGTTTTAAAATATCAATTTGGAATGGTGTTTGAATATCTGGAGGGAACATGTTGAAAATTTACTCATATGAGTAGATCTAAAGCTTGATACATTTCTTTGGGTCTAGCGGTATATGTTAACATCAATATAAAATTTAGTGTGACTTAAAAGTAATTCCCAGCTGCAGGGGCTGGGGATATAGCTCAGTGGAGTAAGCGCTTGCCTAGCAAGCGCAGGGTCCTGAGTTCGATCCCCAGTACCACAAAAAAAAAAAAAGAATGTACCTTAAGACCCAGCTGCCAAACTTTATGGTAAATTAAAGATATATTATATTCCTACATCTATAGACTATGTGATCAGAAAAACAATAGAAAAATAGATTGTAATTTTTTATTGATTGATTGTTTGATTTTTTGAGAGAAGATCTTGATATGTAGTTGAGCCTGGCCTTGAACTCACTATGTAGCCAAGGTTGACTTTAAACTCATGGTGATCCTCCTGTCTTAGCCTCTCAAGTACTGGGATTTTTTTTTTTAATCTTTTTTTTTTTGGCGGTACTGGGGATCGAACTCAGGACCCTGCGCTTGCTAGGCAGGCGCTTATTCCACTGAGCTATATCCCCAGCCCAAGTACTGGGATTATAAGCATGAGCTACCATGCCAAGCAAGAAAGATTTAAAAAGTTTATCAATAAAAATTAAGTGAAAGCTGGGCATGGTGGTGCACACTTTTAATCCCAGCACTTGGTATGCTGAGGCCAGAGGATCATTAGTAGTTCAAGACCAGCCTGGGACTGGGATACAAAGTGAGCCCCAAGCCCAGCCTGAACTGCATAGCAAGACTCTGTCTCAAAAAGACAAAAAAAAAAAAAAAAAAAAAAAGAGCAGCTGCTGCTCTCAGGATCAGAGTGGGGAAGTTGGGAAGTGTATCTTGTGTCAGACTAGTTACTCTAATCTTTAGTGCTGTTATTGACAGCAGCTGTCCTCCCCTGCTTTAAAAGATTAGGTGTATTCTAATTATCTTTAACTTTTTTTGTATTTCTAGCTTTTGTTTACCACATCTCAGGGGAAGAAATTCCACAGTTTTAAAATTTCTGTTGGGTTTACTTTCACATTTATTGTTACAGAAATTGGCTCATGAGTCAGTGTGAA
Source organism: Dinomys branickii (assembly GCA_004027595.1). NCBI lineage: Eukaryota > Metazoa > Chordata > Mammalia > Rodentia > Dinomyidae > Dinomys > Dinomys branickii. The sequence goes on along the minus strand of PVLD010000528.1, from coordinate 215,750 downwards.
ATGTTTTGGATATATGGGTCCTAACTTAACTGCTCTTTGTCTTTCCAGAGTTGTTTTCATTTCAGTCTTGTGTAGGGTGAAGACAGTTGCACACCAGACATTGACTGGCTCAGGCTGTCCTGAGCAGAGTTGGTCTGGTTTAGACATCAGCAGGCCTGCATGTGCTGCAGATCGGGGTCACAGTCAGGCACAGTGGCCATCAGGGCACTGTCCTCCTTGAGGGACCTCACGTCTCTCTCCCTGCCATATTTAAAGAGGCACTCTAAAGATCTAGTGATCTTTAAATGGTATAAATTTGGTGGGTCATTAAACACACCTAGTATGTTTCTTCTTACAAGTGAAGACAGAGGCAGATTTCACATAAAGTAGGGAAAGAGAAGTGGTTTTGTAAACTGTACCCTTAGTACTAACTGGCCATTTTATATTCATAACTTTTTGTCATAGTCACTTAAAAATTAAGTAAATGAGATAAAATTTAACATTGAGAATTGTTTTGGAATTGTTATGCTACTTCCTCAAGACCCTTTTAAGAATACCCTAAAATCAGGATAAGAGTCACGGCACTATATAGATAAGATGAGAAAGATACTGTTGCATGTGCCGGTTTTTCCCAAAAGTCTGAATACTAAAGGCCGAGAGTGGAAGGACTGTAAATCGGTTTGCATGTTTAGTAGGTGCCTTTTCTGGTCACTGGGACAGAATACTCAGCAATCAGATTTAAAAGGCGGAAGGTTTTTTTAGCTCAGTTTGCAGAGGCTTCAGTCCATAGTCTGCTGGCCCCAAGGCAGAGGGGCACATGGCAGAGGGCAACAGCTTATGGCTGCAGAAGACAGCAAGAGTGACCAGCGGGAGAGGGAGACAAACCTCTTTCAGTCCCTTATACTGAACACAAGCTGCCCGCCCTAGGGGTTATAACATTTGCACCCTTAATTCTAGCATTGGACTTTGAATCAGTCACAAGCTCCAGGTTCATCCACCTCCTAAAATGCCTAACCCTGAATGAGGCTTTGGGTGGACATGAAGATACAAACCATAAGCATAGGCAATACGAAAATCTTTCTCAAAATGTTCTACCATTTTAGGTTACTGTCCCACCTATATAATAATCAGTTAAGGATAACCAGTGGCTTTTTTGGGGGTGGTACTGTGGCTTGAGTCCATGGCCTTGCAATTGAGCTATATTCCCAGCCTTTTTTAAAATTTTTAAAATGTTTGACACAGGGTTTTGCTGCCTAAGGTAGGCTTGAACTTGCACATCATTTGTCACTGCCTCCAGAGTGCTGGGACTACAGGCATGTGCTACCAGGCCTGGCTAACTAGAGACTTTTAAAACTGTGAATACAGTATTGATTTAAGCATAGTCTGACTCAAAGGTTTTTTTCTTCTTTTTTTGCACCAGAAATCAAACCTTGCACCTGCCAGGCAGGTGCTGTACCACTGAGATATATCCTTGGCTTGATGTAATTTAAATAAAATACAATTTAAGATCTGATTATGAAAGATAATTCTTTCACCTCTACACAGTAAACAACCTTCTTCTATATACTAAATAGAGTCTTCAGTATTGTATAGTTTTATTTTTGAAGAGCTTGTCATTTGGTTTGCTGCTGTATCATTGCTGTTTTCCTTTTGACTTTGGAAATTAGGATAAAAATTGTATACATCCTCTATTAGGATGGTAATGAACATCTGATTTTAGTGATGGTATATTCTGCTTGAGGACTATAGTCATTTGCATAACTTAAATCCTTTTTGTAGCTATCCTCTAATGAATGACTAGGAAGAGCTTAATTTTAGAGTGATATAGGAACAAGATATGCTTAGTTTACCTCAGGAAACTTCTGAGGCTATTGACAAAAACAGATATATCTTTAATGTTTTCTTACAGATTTCTCTTAAAATGTATTTCTAGCTGTGTTTACCATATCTCTGGGGAAGAAATTCCATAGGTTTATGATATACCAGAGTATTTCTTTTTTTTTTTTTTGCGGTACTGGGGATCGAACTCAGGACCCTGCGCTTGCTAGGCAAGCGCTTATTCCACTGAGCTATATCCCCAGCCCCTACCAGAGTATTTCTAAGGTGTAAAATTTTGATCAGCAGAAAACATCTTTACATCTTGATGACAGTTGTATTTATGTTGCAATTTGAGAAATAATAAACTTGTCATGTAAAAATGCCTTTTAAAGGAGCAAAGGTTAGAAATTGGGTGTCTTCAAATTTTAGTTTTATTTTGGTTAATATATTAGGACAGGTTATTTGCTACTACTGAGAAATGTCTTTTGGGGTAATTCTGCATACACTCAAAATTAACAGAATGACTCACTAAACAAGACATGACAATTACACCTATATTCTTATTTCAGTGATAATTTAGGATACCTTGTTTTTGTACTCTGGAGGCTCACTGATCTTTTAATTCTTTCTTTCTTACTCAAATTTTAACAGGAACTGTGAAACTATCTTGAATCATATTATGTTAAAACTGGATCTTGGTCTCCTGAGTGAGCTGGGCAGTGTTTTTTCCTTTTGATTAGGTTTCATTTTCTTAGGTGTAAACATGTTCCACCCAACAGAAAGTAATGAACACTACAGATTCACATGGGTGGTCACATACTGAATTTCTTATGAATGCTGTTATGTGCTGATTCTATACTACATTTTTAAAAAAGATGTCAGCACTTGAACAGTTACTCATCTTACATTGTGCCCTACTTACAATATAATTTCTCTGAGGCTGAACTGGATTTTTTCAGAAATGGCTTGGTATCACATTTTAATGAGGAATCAAACAGTATTGTACCTGTCTTCTAGAAGATTTTTGTTTGTAGTAAATTGACATTCAAATAGTTTCACTGTACTTTACCACACAAGAAAAGATTTAACCTTTCACAGTTGTTTGATCTTCTCTTTCTGTAATGGGATAGGTATTACTAGGAAGAGGAGGAAATCAACCTTAAAAAATTACCTTAACAGTTTGTCTTATAAGAGACTTACACATTTCTGCAGATCAGATTTCTCTTGACTGAAGCATTCTGAATTTTAATCTGCACTTTAAAAATGTTTCTTTTTCTTTTTTTTTTTTTGCGGTACTGGGGATCGAACTCAGAACCCTGCGCTTGCTAGGCAAGCGCTTATTCCACTGAGCTATATCCCCAGCCCCTAAAAATGTTAATACGTATTTGTGGTATGTCCTAACCTTATGTTCTTTACATGGGTATCTACTAACATTATTTTGTCCAAATAGACAAAAAATATTTCTATGTGGGACAAATACTCTCCCAGTGGATTATTAATTTTTTTATTTTTAAGAATTTTTGCTGTAGCATATAAAACTCTGACAAATATGTAATGTATTGTTTATGAATTTTAATGCTGTGTCCCCTTATAAATGTGTTTTTGTTTCCCTTTAGATCTTGAATACCTGATGCATGCAAAACAACAGCTAGTAACCACAGCTAAGCGCTGGGATTCTTCTTCTAAGACTATTGTAGATTTTGAACCTAATGAAACTACTGATTTGGAGAAGAGCCTTCTTATCAGATACCAAATTCCTCTCTCTGCTGACCAATTGTTTACCCAGTCCGTTTTAGACAAATCATTGACGAAGACCAACTATCAGTCAAGGTTGCACGACCTCCTTTATATCGAGGAGATAGCCCAGTATAAAGAAGTCAGCAAGTAAGTTACTTTAGAAACACTGTCTTGTCTTTTCTTTGTTGAGCCCCCCTTTGGGTGGTATTTCTACTTTTGAAGTGGAGGTGTGCATAAGTGAAGACAGGCACTAGCGTGTTGCTCTTCACTAGCTACATTCTATCTTTGAGTGGACTACGAGCTCATTGGGGGAGAACTGTGTTCACGACATCATGCGTTTCCATAAGCCCTTAATAAACATCTGCTCAGGGATTGACCTGCTCTTTGTCACATGCTGAGAGTATTAGTCTGTGGTTTCTCCTCTTCAGGAGGTTTTGGTGAATGCTGGAAAAATGTAGAAAAATAGAGAAGAGAATTACTCATTTTGAAAGTTATTTAAGAGTGAAATGATTTAGATCTTCAGGAAAACTTTGATAATAGAATAGCTTTATACCAAATTAGAAATGCTTTGCAACGTTTTATATTTCACCCATGTGCCGTAGGTTAAGACCAGGTATTTAATCAAAAGCTTACTTGGCTATTATTTTAGGGAGAAAGAGAACGTTACTGAGATAGGTGTTACATTTAGTAGTAGTTTTCTAATTTAGAGATAAAAATGAGGATGAGCCTTACATTTTGTAAACATTTTTCATTTACTTGCCGCCTGTCCAACATATTTTTCTTTCTTTTTTTTATGATACTAGGAATCACACTCATGCCCTCAGGCTTGTCAGGCAGGCACTTAGGCCGCTGAGCTGCATGCCCGGCCTGTGTCCAGCGTACTTTTCTTGTACAAGGTGTCTTGTCATTAATATTATTGATAGGTTCTGAATGTTTATTAAGGGTTGATTCAGAAAAGAAGTGAGAACTTAAAGATACCTTGTGTGTCTGTACTTACAGATGAAATAAATTCCAACATTTAAGATTACATAATTTCAAATTAAATTCATGTAAAATGTACCAAGTCAGAGTATAGTTTATCTTTCTGTATTCTGAAATTTTATATCATAACCTATTTAGGTCTGTTTTTTGTTTCTTTGTTTTGGTGCTATAGATCAAATCCAAGGCCTTCAGGGGCTTTGCCACTGAACTACGTCCTCAATCCAATTTAGGGTCTCTTAAAAGGCTTTTTATTGATTGTGTCTGGAGTCTATGCTAATGAATTCATTAGTTATTAAATAACAAGCACAGTGGCTTCTGTCATGTACATTACTCACATTACTGATAGGTATATATATTGTTCACATTATCACAGAACGCTTTTCCTTAGGAAAGAATGTTATGACAGGTCCCATAAATATATAGATTATATGTACTTATATGTATAAGTAACTTACTATAATATTATTATTATTCTTATATATAATTGATATAATTATATATTATAAATATTAGGATGGAATAGCATTTGAAAGATTGCCAGGATCTTGGAGATTAATTTGAGTATGTACTAACAATTTAAAAGAAACTATTAACTTACATAGTATTTAATATTTTATTAAGCTTTTAAATCATTTCATTACCTTAGAACTTACTACAAAAGACCAAAAAGCTTATGGATTATTTATATTAAAATAATCTTTTAAAAGGAAAATTTCTCTAAATGCATAGAAAGAAGAAACCCAGTAATACCATAGAGGTAAGATACTGATTAAGAAGTTAAGTGGCTGGGTGTGGTGGTGCACCTTGTCATCCCAGCACTTGGGAGGCTGAGGCAGGAGGATCACTGCAAATTTGAGGCAAGTCTGGGCTATGTAGTGAGTTCAGGCTAGTCTGAATGAACTGTAAAGTCAGACCTTGTCTCTAAGAACAAAACAAAACAAAAACCCAAAACAACCAGCCAAACAAGAGGTGGTTGAAAGTTCATCTAAGAGCACCTTACAAAAGCTTTCAAAGCCGAAACCCAGGAATGTTGAAAAGGTCAGCAATACGGAGTGAGAGCATGAGTGACCGAACTGGTGTGCTGTTTCTGGAGGGCTACTTCGTATTTTATATTAAGGACTTGCAGGAACAGTGGGCCGTTTGAGGAGGTAGTTCTTCTCGCGGGGAGCCCTCCTGAAGAAAGAACTGCAGTTAGAGCTAAAGGTAGAGGTATCTGCACACAGACGTCTTTAAAGGGGCGTAAGAGTTAAGTCAATTGAATCTCATGTAACTATTAAATTATGTCTTTGAAGGATTTGTTAATACAATGAAGTGTACATAATACAGTGTTAAGAAAACATGCTAGTCATAAAATTTTACCTACTACCATTCTAATTTTCTGTGTATCACAAATACATTATATTTGTATAAATACTGGAAAGAGTTAAGGTAAAGTACTCTCATTGGTAAAATTACAGGTGGTTTTATGTTCTAGTTTTCTTTGTTTTTGAATGTTCTTCAATGACAGCATATTTAACTTGAAAAAATAAAGAAATATAAGAGACCAGCACCTCATCAATTGCAACATTTGGTGTTCATTTTGTAAAAATGCCCGTAGGTATGAAAGGAAGGGGTTGTGGGGAAACAGATTAGACACTGGATAAGATAGTGTATAATCCTGTTTACAGGTATATAAACTTTCCTTTTTTATCTTTAAAATTAGTTATTAACTCATTAGTATTTTCAAATTGAATATTAACCAATATGTAGGATCACCTTTGATGTGTGATATATGTTAACTATATAAGACTTTTTTTTTGGTCTTTTTGGGACAAGGTCTCTGTAGTTCAGGCTGGCCTTGAATTCACTTTGTAGCCCAGGCTGGCCTCAAACTTGCAAAGATCCTTCTGCCTCAGCCTCCTGAGTGCTGGGATTACAGGCATATGCCACCATGCCTAGCTTGTATAAGGGTTTTGAAAAATCGTAGAAATGAGAATTTACTGCTATAAATCTAATATGTGACAAGTAGATAGAATTAAGGAAAATTTCTAGTGATACCCTTACCCCAGGGTAGCCCTGAATATGAATGAAGACAGGCAAATTGCACTTTTGATTGCAGTAGACTTACACAATTTAGTGAAGTACATTACAGAATTGCTACCTAGGCAATGAAGCAAACTCTTTTATCGAGTTCTCAGAGGACATTCGTGAGTTGGTAGACCACAGACAAATAACAAACTACATTGTGAAGGTTTTCTAGTTTTTTACAAAGTTTAATGTGTTGCTCTAAAAAATTTAATACATTCTTGTCTTTAGCACTTATTTATGTGTATTTTACTGTTGTCTTAAATTTAATTCACACTGAATTAATTTCTTTTTTTAAACGTCTTGCCATTTTATTTTTTATTATTATTATTTTTCTTTTAAATTCTTTTATGTGATGTTAGGGATTGAACCCAGGGCCTTATATATGTATATGCAAGGCAAGAGCTCTACCACTGAGCCACATTCCCATCCTTGATTATTCTTTAATTCATCTTCTTAATTATGGTCTAATATAGGGCTCAATTTTTTTTTTAGTAACTTCTATGATAAGGGCCAGATAACAAATACAGGTTTTATGGACCCTGTAATATATTCTGGTGTCCTAGATACTTTCTTTTTGTTTGGACAAAATTCCTGACACCCAGAAGTTAAAGGAGGAAAAGGTTTTTTTTATCTTTTTTTTTTTTTGTGGTACCGGGGATCGAACTCAGGACCTTGCACTTGCCAGGCAAGCGCTTATTCAACTGAGCTATATCCCCAGCCCCCGTTTTTTTTTTCTTGAGACAAGGTCTCGCTATGCAGTTCAGGCTGGCCTTTTGCTCACCTTGTGGCACAGGCTGGTCTCCAACTCACAGTGATCCTCCTGCCTTACAGGTGTGGGCCACCATGCCCAGCTGAGGAAAAGTTTTTTAATGGTTCACAGTTTGTAGAGGTTTCAGTGCAAAGTTGACTAGCTCCAAGGCAGGGTAGCGTGGTGGAAGGGCATCATGGAGGAGAGATGGTTCATGGCAGGGCAGGCAGAAGGCAGCAAGCAGTGAAGCGGCACCAGCAAGCTTCCCTTTCACCCTGTGAGGCTACAAGCCTTTGGGTGGTGTGCCCACACCCAGGATGGGCTTTTTTCCCTTGTTCACACCCAGAACTATGTTAAGCCAATCAGTGGAGTCGTCTAGCTATCACACCCTTAGCCTATATGCACACTTCCCTAATCCCAGTATCACACACCCTAGACCCAGTCACCGCCGGAAAGCCCCAACTATCAGTGCGTGAAGCTTGGGAGACAGCTAGATATGAACCATAAGACGGGTTACATTTTTTTGTTGTTGTTAAGTTTCCTTGTAAAATGTGTTACTCAAGGCCCATACAAAAAACAGTCAGAAGGTTAATTTAGTGTTTGGTCCGTGCTCCATTTTGTCTGATGGAGTCATTTTGTGTGTCTGTTTAATCCATACCAGTTTTGAGAACAAACCTAAGTCATTGTTGGAATTGTTCTGTTGTGGTTAGAGACCCAGTTTAAAGATAGAAACAAAGGTCTGGGTAAATGGACTTACCTTTAAATGATTTGGATATGTATTGACCGTAATAGGTGTGTTCTGCAATCACTGAAATACTCCTTTTTGAAACTGTAATCAGACCCACCATAGGATTAGTACATTCACAAGGTTCAGAGACTATATCAGTGAAAGAATTTGGGCACTTCAAGTAGAATACTACTAAAAATGAAAGTAGTATTGAGGGAATTCATCCTGGTTTCTTACATTTTGATAAGGATTGAATTGTGTCTTTAAAACAATCATCTTAGATTTTTTTCTTCAAAGTAGATTGAATGAAAGTGTCTAACATTAGAAGAAAAATATATATTTTGGCCCAAGCTTGAATGTAGTATTGAATTTATCTTTTAAAGGGAGATGATCTTTAAAAGCAGTCCAGAAATTAAGAGTACATTCTTATAGTATGAAATATGGGTAAGTAAAAAGGAAAATACATTCTGAATTCTTTTTTTTTTTTTTTTTTGTCTTTTTGAGACAGGGTCTCGCTTTGCAGTTCAGGCTGGCCTTGAGCTTACTTTGTAGCCCAGGCTGGTCTCGAACTTGCAACAGTCCTCCTGCCTCAGCCTCCTGAGTGCTGGGATTACAGGCATGTGCCACCATGCCCAGCACATTCTGAGTTCTTACGAGATCTGTTTTTGAAAAGGACTTCACTTTGGCTAAAGTTCTGTGTCCATTAAAGCGTGCAGTGGCATGCCGAAGCAGGTTGTTGTGCCTGGTCTCTCAGTGTCCTCTCAGGCCTTCGTGACGGGCCTACTACGGAGCATACTTTCCCTCAGGAAGATAGGCACAGCTTCTGTTGGCGACCGTGGTGTATTTCTGTGCTTCATTAACACCAGGGCGGTTCATTTAGTCAAAAGCTCAATTCACTGTATAGCTTTGACAGTAAAATATTACTTAAGAGGTAGAATTATTGCTATAGTTCAGAGAGCCGTATTTCTCACTAGCTAGAAGTGTGGTTTTAAGTTTTTTGAAAGTTTGGTTGGTTGGTCTATAATTACCCAAAAGCTTAGAAAGTATGTTAAAGATTGATTTTGAAATGTGTCATGCAACAGTGTAAAGATGGCTTTTCTTTTTAGGAAGAAATATCTTTGTTGAGTTATTAAGTTTCAAAAATGCATTTATTTTAATACCTAAGAGAAATTACTAATGGAATTTGTTTTAATTTGTTAATAACTTAGAACAATTAAGTATTGTAGCTAAAACTTCTGGTAGAAAGTCTGTATTGTCTTCATCTTGAATATGATGAATCTTCTGTGGGAAAAGTTGTATTTCTTAGTGGTTGTGTGTGTGTGTGTGTGTGTGTGTGTGTGTGTGTCTATTTCAAGAGCTTTGTCATGGCAGAACTAAATGACACAAGATGATTCTCTTGCTCTAAAACTGTGAGATTACTTTTTCTTGCCTTCTACACAGTGATCAAGTGTTTGGTGAATGTAGATTCTAAAATAGATATAACGGTGAAATTTTAATATATTGCTGAAGGCAGAATTTCAAGAATTTTGTTAGAAAATAATGTAAAAAAATTTTTTTTTGTCTTTTTGAGACAGGGTCTTCCTACGCAGTTCAGGCTGGCCTTGAGCTCACTTTGTAGACCATGCTGGTCTTGAACTTACAACATTCCTCTTGCCTCAACCTCCCTAGTGCTAGGATTACAGGCGTGAGCCACTGCACCTGGCTAATAATGTGAAATGGTTGAAATGAGAGTATGGTACCTGAAAAAAAAAAAATCAGAAAATTACAGAAATGTAAAATTCACTGAACAATTGACCTTTCAAAGTATTAGGTTCTAGGCTAGTCACCAGTGATTTTAAGGCAGACAAAACATTTAATAAATGTCTTTATAATTTGTAATGTTATATGAATGGATGTTCAAAATTACAATACAGTATTTTATTGATAGTAGCCAGTTTTCTTTTCTTTTTTTTTGGTCTTTTTGAGACAGGGTCTCGTTATGCAGTTCAGGCTGGCCCTGAGCTCACTTTGTAGCCCAGGCTGGTCTTGAACTCACAATAATCCTCCTGCCTCAGCCTCCCGAGTGCTGGGATTATAGGCCATGCGCCACCATGCCCGGCTCAGTAGCTGATTTTCTAATATACAAAAAATACAATTTCCATGAAAGGAATTTTTTAATGTTTTAAAAAATGTTTTTTGGGGCTGGGGACATAGCTCAGTGGCATATGCGCCTGCCTGGCAAGCACGAGGTCCTGAGTTCAATCTCCAGTACCACACACACAAAAAAAGTTTTTCCTCTTACAGATTTGCAAGATATTCTTGATGTCATGTACACAGATCTGAAAACAATAGTACCATTAAATGTAGCCTTCTCCACAAAGATAATAAACAATTTAAGTTTTTCATTGAGTATTTGTAAACCTTTAAGAAAAAGGACCATAATAACGTCACCAGTCCCATTTCATATGATAACAGGCCAGTGCCAGTCATTCCCTTGCTCCGCGTTTGTCCGTGTAAGTCAGTCTTGCTTCTCTGTGTCTCTGACATGTGTGTCCTCTCGTGTTCACATGCACCTAGGGAAGTGTTGAGTAAGAAGGTGCCCGAAGTCCCTCCATGAGCTCTGCCTCCTTGGCTCCGTTAACACAAGTTTACCCTGGTAGTTATTCATTCACACTATCGAAAGAGAGTCTTTGCAGATCTTTGATTTAAGGCAGAAAGCTATTATGTAGTCTTTAGCTTTATAAGTGTAAAACTTATAGAAGTTATATTTTTTGGTGCATTTATATTTGATTTTTGTTTTACTCTTGTTTTTATGGTTTTGATGTAAAAGATTGAAACTACTTTTTTGTGTCTGATTTAGATTCAATCTCAAAGTGCAATTGCAGATCCTAGCAAGCTTCATGCTCACTGGAGTTTCTGGAGGTGCAAAGTATGCCCAGAATGGACAACTTTTTGGTCGTTTTAAGCTTACTGAGACACTTTCTGAAGATACTTTGGCTGGACGACTGGTGATGACCAAAGTCAATGCTGTTTATTTGTTACCAGTTCCTAAAGAGAAGTTAGTGCAGAGCCAGGGAACCAAAGAGAAGGTTTATGAAGCTACTATTGAAGAAAAAACAAAAGAATATATATTTTTACGGTTATCCAGGGAATGCTGTGAAGAACTTAATCTTCGGCCTGACTGTGACACACAGGTATGTCTTAAAGTGACCATTGGTGTCTGAAGTCCCATTGTCAGCTAATGTCCTCCTATTGATTTGGCTTACCTTCTACGGTAAGTAATCAGAAGTGTTAACAGTTAACTTTGAAGTCTTACATGGATGGGTTAAGAATTGGGCCTCTGGTAACTTCCACAGAAAATTGATTTTTTAAAAATTTAATTAACGTCTAGAGTGTGCCAGTTGTATACAAAATTGAGTTTAAGTCAACAGTGGGAAAGTAGATGAGAAAAACTACTTAAAGCTGTACCCTGGGAGTGTGTCTCACCTGCAGTTGTGATTGCTCTTATTTTCTGTGTTTAGAGGTTTTAACTGAATTGTGTATTCAGTCTGTCATATTTAACTGGAAGTCTGACCTCTTTCCTTTCAAACATAAAATTTCGTGAATGTTATTTATTTCTAGTTAATTGGTACAATACAAAAGGACTGGTTATTATTCAAGGCATATTTCACAAATGGTCTATTTTATCAAATGTATTCTTGACAGGAGTAGTGAAATCAGATAACCTTTTTCTAGAGATTAATTTACCAGCAGCTTGGTTTGTTAATACGCAAAATGTGCTTAGTAACAGTCTATACACCATCAGCGCTATTGAATGAGATAATCCATATAGAGGGCGTATTGCTGTGCCTGACCCTAAGTAACAAAGCAAATACTGTCTGTACTTCTTACTATTAGAACACGATTACACTTTAAATGACTCTGTAGACTTGTCCCTGTTAGCTCCACGAAGTATTCTAGTGAGCGGCCAACCTTGAGGTTTGCTTGCTTTAAGCCTTTTTCCAAAAATTCCTTTTGTGTTTCAGGTTGAACTTCAGTTTCAGTTGAATCGATTACCCCTCTGTGAAATGCATTATGCCCTAGACAGGATCAAGGACAACGGCGTGTTATTTCCAGACATCAGTATGACTCCCACTATACCCTGGAGTCCCAACAGGTACAGAAAGCGGATGCGGTTCATCGTCTGTTTGCTTTTCCTCACAGTCTGAATGAGTTCTGCTGCTTTTTAAACAACATTAAGTTTTACTATGTATGCCCAGCAATTTAGGGCTATTTCTTTTCTTTTCATTTTTATTTGGTACAGGGAATTAAACTCACGACCGTATACTTGCCAGGCAGGTGCTGTGCCACTGAGCTATATCCCCAGCTCTAGGGTAGAGGAATAGAATTTCTGAGTAGAAATTGAATTTGAAAATTAAGGCCTTTCTAAAGTAGTTTGAATAGTTAATTTTTGAATGTGAATGATACTGTGATTTTGCAAAGTAGGGGAGAAGATATTATTTAGAAACTGCTCTCAAGTTGATAGTTATGTAAATATTGTTCTGCTTATTTTCTTTGGTATGACTTTCTATGCAGTTAAAGAAGATACTTCTATTTTGTCTTCCAGATAGATAGTAGTGATAGCTGTAAGACAATATTTGTCTTCATCCTCTTCATTGGTTTTTTTTGTTTGTTTTTGAAAGAGGATCTTGGGGGCTGGGGGTATAGCTCAGTGGCATAAGCGCTTGCCTGGCAAGCACAAGGTCCTGAGTTCAATCCCTGGTACCGGAAAAAAAAAAAAAAAAAAAAAAAAAGAAAGAGGATCTTACTGTGTATTCCAGGTTGGCCTTGAACTCATTGTATACCTCTGGCTGGCCTCGAATTCACGGTAGTCCTCCTACCTCAGCCTCCCAGTATCCTCTTTGTTGGGTTTTGTCCAGTTGGCCCATGTCTTCCTCAGCTCACTCCAACTTTTCCACCTTTTTTTTTTTCAATTTTACTTTTTAAGAAATTTGTATACAATGGAAGTTTATTTATCATTTTTGTCAATTAAGCTATGGCAGGGTGGGCCAGCTGTGTTCTACTAGAGGCCCCCAGCATTTTCAGTAATTGGTTTCCAAGTCTGTCTGGGTATTGATGGGAAGAATGACCACAAAGGCCCAGACATGGTACATATCATGTCCCCAAACACATTTTCTAGTCCTAAAAAAATTACCCTTACAGCCCAAAACGCAAATCATTTCTATGTTTTTGCTTGCCCTTAACTGCCTTCTATGTATCCTCTATTTGCTGTCAAAATTCTAGAGAGGGGGAGTTCACAGCTTCCTAGGGTGTTCTGGGATTTCCTCTTGCTCACTGTCCTGAAAGTGATTCGGGGTCTCCTAATTGTGAGAATCCAGGGGCTCTTGCTCAGCTCTCATATGGTGTAGCTTCCTGCATTCATTCATCCCTTTCTCTCCATTCTTCTGGCCAAGGCTTATTACAGGCCTGCATTATTTCTGTAGTGCTCTAGTTTGTCTTCTCTCTTGCTGTTTGTGTCACCATTATTTGTTCCCACCTGTACATTTCTTTCAGAGTTAGTTTTCCAAAATAATCACCATTTCCCTGCTCAGAGATCTCTGAAGGCTGCTTGATATGCCAGCGAAGTGGGAGCGGAGTGTGAAGCTACACCGCGTGGTTTCATTGACCCCACTTTCTAGCATGTTTAAGCGTTCACTTCTCACTTTTTTCATGTCCCATGGTCTGGCCATATTTTATTGCCTTGAAGTTTATTTAATTTTCCTTATTCATATTTGACCCCTTTGTATTAATTATTTTAAAAACTTTTTAAAAAATTGTGGTAAAACCCATATAACATAAAATTTACCATCTAGCTATCTTAAGCATGTAGTTCAACCTCCAAAACCTTTTCATCTTGCAAAATTGGAACTATACCATACACTAAAGAACTGTGTGTGTTCCCCTTCTGCCCGTCCTTTCCCTTTATCTCTGTGTAATTTTCTCTCTGAAATAATCTTTGCCTGGAATCATCCAGCTCAAGTGCTTTCTCTTTCAAGTAGATGAATCCAGCCTTTCCATTTCATTATTTCAGTAAACACGTTTTGAGTGCCTGGCAACCATGCTGGGCATGGTTTTGTGCTATCAAGTATAATTTCTCTTCAATTAATTTTGTTGGTGTTGTATGTTTCTCCTTTTCTCACTAGACTCAGAGCTCTAAGTAAGAGACTGTGCCTTATTTTGTATACCAATAGGGTCTTTCACATTATTTACATTTGATACTTTGAAGTTACTATGAAGTTCACATTTAAAGATTGAAATTAACTTTTCAAGTATGAGGACATACCAGTCAACTTTTTTTTTTTTTTTTTTTGGTCTTTTGGAGACAGGATCTTACTATGCAGTTCAGGCTGGCCTTGAGCTCACTTTATAACCTAGGCTGGCCTCCAACTTGTAACAATCTTCCTGCCTCAGCCTCCCGAGGGCTGGGATTACAGGTGTGCACCACCATGCCTGGCTGCCAGTAAACTTTTAAGTATTTTTACTCAGTATGTTCACCTCTGATGGCTATGTATAACATATTCACACACTCCTATGTTAACTGCAAAAGTAACAGGAAAATACCAGTAGCAGAAAACTTTTAACCAGAAAAAAAACTTATTATTACTATAATATAAATAGTAATTAGAAAGTTGCTGGTCTAGGAACATACTGAGAAGCCATTAGCCATTTAAAATCTTTTTTGGAGTAATATGATTAGATAGGTAAATGAAGTTGAGAGATTACTCTTGAGCATGTAGTCAATAAATTATAACAATATGTCATGTCAAAAGAAGACTTTGAATTAATTTGGTTCTGAGAATGAAAGAAATTTTATTTTAGTCAGAATAAACTTGGGGAGACAATATATTGTTTTAAATTGTGAAAATCAAAGGTGATTCATAGCGTGTTATAAATCTTTCCCTTAATAATTGTTGGCACAATAAATACAATTTGTTTTAATCACTGCTTCTCTTTACATGTTCGTTATTCATTGCCAGAAATTACAAAGATGACTGACATTGTTAAAGTTACTGATCTGCTCTGAAGCACTTATTTACACTGAAACAATTGATAAGCAGAGTGGGTTGCATTAAAAGAGGTATTGACACATTTCAGAATTATACCTGTAAGTCTGTCATTAATCTCTTACATTTGTACTATGCGTATGATCATTCATCCCCAGATTTGAAAGACTAGAGTATGGTTCTTTTAAGTTTTGTTTTTTAAACGTGTATACTAGTTAGCAATGGAATTCTCAGAGAATGTTTTGGTAATAGTGAAATTAAGTGTAGTTTTATCTCTAAATTATTTTCCAGGTTTAAGTGAATATTTAGTTTATGTAACGGTATGTATTATTGCTTTGGGTCCTTAAAGTAATCATTTGATTGTAGGTAGCATTATCTCCAGGTACAGGTAAGGGAAGCATTGCAGGATAGGGGCAGGTGTCATGTCATAGAGGTCAGGTGTGGACGTAGGTAACAGTTTGCATCTGGCTAAACCAGGTAGAAAAACCTAGAGGTAGGTGATATATGGCTGGTGCAGGGGTGCAACAGTGCCATTAGGGTTTCCTTTCTTCTGCTAGTAGAGCGTGCTGATTGTCTTCTTTTTTTCTGGTGTTTCTTTTTTTTTTTTTTTTGAGATAGTGTCTCACTGTGCAGTTCAGGCTGGCCTTGCGCTCACTTTGTAGCCCAGACTGGCCTTGAACTCTCAGTGATCCTCCTGCCTCAACTTCCTGAGTGCCAGGATTATAGGAGTACACCACCATGCCCGTGTGGTTTTCTTCTTGATTCTCTTGTCTCGTGGTTTGTGTGGTGGCTGTTGTGGATTGTTGACCATGTCCTCATTTCCAGCCAGCTGAAGGAGGAAGGCAGTGGACCATGATTACTTTAAGGACCCAAAGCAATAATACATACCGTTACATAAACTAAATAGTCACTTAAACCTGGAAAATAATTTAGAGATAAAACTACACTTAATTTCACTATTACCAAAACATTCTCTGATAATTCCATTACTAACTAGTATACACGTTTAAAAAACAAAACTTAAAAGAACCATACTCTAGCCTTTCAAATCTGGGGACGAATGGTCATAACGCACAGCACAAATGTAAGAGAGGAATGCTGTGAATGTTATGGGCCATTCCTCAGTGTCCACTGCATAGATCAGGTCTGGATCACCCACAGCCTTTGCTCTCTCACAAAAGGTGGGGAATTGCTAGGTACTGGCAAAACAGTGAGTAAAGAAACTGGTTAACTGCAGAGGAACTCTGAATTAAAGTGCTTGAGTTTAATAAACAGCTTTCAGAAAAATCTGTTCCCACTGCTCAATGTTCTTTTTCTTTCTTTCTGTTTTAAATTTAAAAATTTTTAAGTTCAGAAAAGTAAGTAATGGTATATTTATATGGTTATAGTTTTAAGATTTCATATCTTTAAATTTTGAGGGGGGATGTTTGAGATTATTAGCCAAAGCATACACTGTAGGTCTGACTTACTTTTTGTTTTGTTTTTCTGTAAAAGCTAACAGTGTTGTGATGATTATTTGTCACCTAACTTCCAATTAAGTAGTGTGTGGCCTCACAGAGAGGGAATTTTCCTCCTAAACCCTGTCCTCCCATTTCAGGGTTATTTTGTAGGCACTTTGATCATTTTTTAAGAGAAACTTTATACACCTTTCCTCTTTTGGTTCATATCCCTATCATTTTACCACAACTGTCTTGATATTTCATGCTTTAATTGTAGGTGTGAGAAAGAATGCTTAGCCTGACTTGTTTGAGCATCTGCTGTCCATTTAAATTTTCAAAACTTAGTCAACTCATAGATTGGACGTTACTAGGATAGATCCTGTTATAGTAGCCATCTGTGTTACCATGACCCTGAAAAAAGGGATATCTATATAATTTTTGTCTGTGAAAATATTAGAAAATGTTTCATTTTGTTTGGCTTTGGATATTTAAAAGGTTTTTTTTCCATTTTCTAAATTAACATTTTGTAAACATTTGGTAACTTTTAGTTAAGGGACTTACAGGTTTTTCTTTTCCTCTTGTTTTAAACCTTAAAGTAAAAGATCTTTCAGTGGATTAGAATTTGAAATGCAGTGAGTTTTCCCTTTGTATTTGATTTGCTATGCAAATAAGTTAATACTTCATTATTACCAAAAAGTTTTCTGATTTTTTTTTTTTTTTTTTTGTGGATTTTTGAGAGTCTCCTATAGCTCAAGTTGGCCTTGAACTTACTATGTAGCCCAGGCTGGCCTTGAACTCTGGCCTTCTGTCTTAGCCTCTAGTTGCTGAGGTTACAGGTGTGCACCACCACACCCAGCTTTTTCTGATTTTTTTTTTAATGTAACATAGGGAAATTACATGTTTGAAACATTGGCATTATGAAATTGGCAGCATCTGAACTAGAAGTGTTTAATTTCTTTTTTTGATTTAATTTTTTAATTTATTTTCATTAGAAAAGAACAAAAAAACCCCGAAAAGACAAAAACCAAACAACACAAAAACTATAAAAACAATACAGAATTTGAAAACAAGATGATAATAATGCTTGTTTCCTTACTTACTATTATCTTCAAAGTAATTGCTCAGATGACCAGAACTGTTTGCACTTGCACTAGTACAAGATGACTAAAGTTACTGTTGATGTACACGGTAAAACCCCATACAATGACTCTATTGAGTAATTTCCTAAAACGTGGGTTTAGAACAGTGTTTGTTGGTATAGATTTTGTACTATTTCAGTTGTTTTAATCATTCAGTAAAAATCAGGTTACCTGTGTATCACGTTCTGTTCATTGAGAAGATTTATATGTTTACAATAACTTACATTTTTAATTTTCCACAGACAATGGGATGAACAGTTGGACCCTCGACTAAACGCGAAACAGAAGGAAGCTGTTCTGGCCATCACCACTCCACTTTCCATCCAGCTGCCCCCTGTCCTTATCATTGGGCCCTACGGGACGGGCAAAACATTCACACTAGCTCAAGCTGTCAAGCATATACTGCAGCAGCAGGAAACTAGGTGAGGGCATGGGGTGTGTGCTGGGGTTTCACTAGCAGGCTGTGAAGAGGGCCAGCAGATAGTTTTCACTCAGCTTTCAAAAGTTAAAAACGAAGACAACCCTAGGGAACTGGAAATGTAGCTGAGGGGGGGAGCACCTGCCCAACATGTGCAGTGCTCTGCTCGCACTCCCAAGTGCTGGAGAGAGAGAAGGAGAGACAGACAGAGAGGGGAGAAACACAGACAGCCTCAGAGCACTAAAGTATGAACTCTCCCAAAACAAGTTTTAAAAATTAGAAATGTAGAAAATAATAAATAGCCATCAAAACTTAAAGTCTGCTAAGGAATTTGTTACATGTGAGAGCCCAAAGAGCTGGCTTTAAAAGTATACTTTTTATATGTAGACTTAAAAATAATTTGGGGAACTTATTTTTGACTTATAGAGTATTACAGTTTTCTAAAGGTAGTATTGAATAATATGGTGGAACATACCAAGTAAGTTGAGTTATATGTATATTATTTAACACAACACTGCTTTTTTTGGCATTATATTGCTTGAATAGTTTTCTGTTTTATCATTCTTTTTATTTGCATCATTTATTTCAGCAGGATTCTCATTTGCACCCATTCTAATAGTGCTGCTGATCTCTACATAAAGGATTATTTACATCCGTATGTAGAAGCAGGCAATCCCCAGGCAAGACCTCTCAGGTATTTTTAAAGGCTTACTATGTATCTGTGTCTTTGTTATTCTTAAGAAAAGGTGTCTGTAAAAATTTAAGTAACTTAACTGTGCATTGGCACTTAAAAATTAAATCTTTTAAAGAAATCATTCAAATTAAGCAAAACGTAAAGAAAATTTGATCATTTAGCATTAAGAACTGAAAGACATCCTTTTTTAAGTTTTATATGTAAAATGTTAACAATTTGAGTAGATTTTGATGTGAATCTCTAAATGCTAGTAAAGTAAAAATATAAATATGATTAATGTAAGTCAAATTTAAGTTAATTAAAATTATAACAGTTTGTATGGCAGAGTAGTCATGCAGTGACACTTCTTTCTGGAGATACAGTTTGACTGTGACCATGCATATAATCTTGGAAGTTACATGTTAGAGAAGTGTGAAATACTGAAATTATTTCTATAACTAAAAGTAATTGATAGGCATTTACAACTTTTTGCTAGTGTTTAAGTAAGAGACGAGTATCAGAAAATTTTCCGTTGGTACAGAAATGTCATCATAAGTATATATGGGCACTAGATGTATTTAAGCGCAGTAGTGTGGAGAGTAAAAAATCCTGTAGAAACCAAGAGTCAGCACGTGGGTACTTTCCATACCATTGGTTTCCATTGTTACAAGAATTAATATTTAGTCTTGCCATTTTACAAACTAATGTGTCATGGCCTGTGTTGTTCAAGTTATTAATTATTGTCTACAAATTAATTTCTAACCACATGATTCGCTAACTTGCTTTGTAGTTGAGCCCAGGCATGGAAAAGTGAAGTAATGCTATTTAATTCTTTAATAACTGTAACCAAAGTCAGTTGAATGACTTTAGAATCAGATTTTAAAAGGGAGAGAAGTGGTGTGGCTGCTGCAGATGTTTCTGCTGAGTGTCATTTTTATTTAGAAGGCAGATGAAGCAGAAATAATGGCTGAAGTACAATCCAGTTGTTTTTAATAAGAAATCTCAAATGCAGTTAATCACTGTATGTGAAGTGTGGTTTTACTGAAGGATAAACTCACTAATAAGTAGTTTACTTCAGATTATAATCTTAACTAGTTCAGTTCAGATTCAAATCTTTTTCATTTTTTGGCTTACATTGACTAAATTTGAATAGCTTGCATTTTTGCCACAAGTGTTTTCACTTTAATGGAGATAGGTTCTTCGTTTTATTTGCTTGTATAATGTGTAGAGAGCAATGTGTTTGTGTATGTGTTGCATAGGAAACATGACAGTTTTAGTTACCATGTAATGTGTGGCTTGGAAACAGTGAAATAAAGCCCCATCAAATCTTGGATGAGAGAGAAATGAAAAGGATAGGAAAGGATAAAGTGAAATTACCATTATTTGCAGATGACACGATACTCTACATAGAAGACCCCAAAACTCTACCAAAAGGCTTATAGATTTAATAACCAAATTCTGTAGTGTAGCTGGATACAAAGTCAGCACTCAAAAATCAATAGGATTCCTGTATACAACAAGCAGACTCACAGAGAAATTAGGGAAACCGTACCTTTTATAATAGCACCAAAAAAAGCAAATCTAACAAAAGGAAGTAAAAGATCTTTACAATGAAAATTACAGTACTCTGAAAAAAGAGATCGAAGAGGATTTCAGGAAATGGAAAGATATTCCTTGCTCATGGATAGGGAGAGCCAACATTGTGAAAATGGCCATATTCCCGAAACTGCTGTACAGATTTAATGCAATCCCAATTAAAATACCATTAGTATACTTCACATATCCATCAAAAACATTCCTAAAATTCATCTGGAACCAGAAGAGGCCTACAATAGCAAAAGCAGTCCTGGGCAACAAAGGAAAGGTAGGAAGCACCACAATCCCTGATTTGAAATTATACTACAAAGCTACTGTGATAAAGTCAGCATGGTACTGGCAACAAAACAGACCTGAAGATCAGTGGAACAGATTAGACGATGCCTGACACAACTACAAACACTCAGCCACCTTATCTTTGACAAAGGAGCCAAACATATTCATTGGAAGGAAGACAGCCTCTTTAATAAATGGTGCTGGAAAAACTGGTTCGCCACATGCCAAAGACTGAAGCAAAACCATATCACCATGCACCAAACTCAAATCAAAATGGATTGGTGGATCACAGATCTAAATACTAAAACAGAAACACTAAATCTGCTGGAAGAGAAAGCAGGTAAAAATCTTGAAGACATAGGGGTAGGCAGAGAGTTCATGAACAAAAACAAAACTGCATGGGGAATACTTCAAGGAATCAACAACTGGGATCTACTCTTACTGAAAAGCTTTTGCCCCTCAAATCACCAACAGAGTAAAAAGAAAACTCACGAATTGGGAAAAATTTTAGCCAGCTGTACCTCAGACAAAGGACTTCTATCTAGAACATATGAAAAATTAAAAAAAAAAATCAGGTCCCCAAAATTCAAAGACCCAATCCAGAAATGGGCATCTGAGATGAATACACTTTTCAGATGAAGAAATACAAGTGATAAATAAATATATGAAAAAATGTTCAACGTCATTGGTCATTTGAGAAATGCGAATTAAAACCACACTGAGATGCCATCTCACCCCAGAAAGAACGGCTATCATCAAGAAATCAAGCAATAACAAATGCTGGAGGGACTATGGGAAAAAGGAGCACTTCTCCACTGCTGGTGGGGGTGTAGGTTGGTGGAACTACTGTGGAAATTAATGTAGAGATTGCTCACAAAACTAGGATTAGAGGTCCCACTTAACCCAGCTCTTCCCCTTCTGGGTATTTTCCCAGAAGAATTGAAAACATCACACCACAGTGATACATGTGCACCAATGTTTATTGCAGCACAATTTGGCATAGCTGCTATGACAACCTAAATGGCCATCCACTGAGGAATGGATAAAAACGATGTGGTACTTTCATACAATGGAGTATTACTCAGCTCTTACAAAATAAACTCGGTGCTTTTATAAGTAAATGTATGCAACTAGAGACCATACTCATAAGTGAAATAAATTGGACCCACATGTATAAACATCATATTATCTCCCTAATGTAAGAACCTGAAAGAGTAAATAAAACCCAAGGAACAACTGGGATGAGGGAAAGGAGAAAAAGAAAGAAGGAAGGGAATATATAAATATCAGTATCTATCTATCTATCTATATACACAGAGAGAGAGAGAGCTGGGATAATTGTACTGCTGATGTATTGTGGTAGTTTATTGAGAGGATATTTAATGCTTAAATTTTTATGTAGTTTTTTGACCAATTTTGCATGCTTATATCTGGTGATCTGAACAATTAATTTGAGGACAACAATGTAACAACCATTGGTGATTTCCAACCATCTTGTTTGGTGAAACTCTGTCATTTCTTTCTTTCTTTTTTTTTTTTTTTTTTTGGTCCTTTTGAGACAGGGTCTCGCTATGCAGTTCAGCCTGGCCTTGAGCTCACTTGGTAGCCCAGGCTGTTCTCAAACTCACAACAATCCTCCTGCCTCAGCCTCCTGAGTGCTGTGATTACAGGTGTGCACCATTACGCCTGTCCTCTGTATTGTTTCTAATGTGTTTTATCATTATTATTTTTTATTCTCTTTAATGGTTTGATCAGTCTTGTTACATCTGGTAATCTGAGCAACTTTGTTGAAGATAACGACGTATAAATATAACAACCACTGTTAATTCCCATCATTTTTGTTTTGAAACCCTGTATTATTTTTATTGTTTTTACTTTGTTTTGTTTTTGTGTATGTTGTTATTTTATCACTGTTTTTGTAATTCTCTTTATAATAATAAAAAGAAAACCCAAAACCCAGAATTGGTCCGCTTAGCATGGGTGATTTGGCTTTTAGGTATGATAGTGTTGTCATGGATGAACATGAAACACATTGTTAGGTTATGATTAACCTTTTCCATATAAAATTACTTTTTTGAGGTCATAATCTAATGTGTAGTGCATCTAAACATGTAGAATAAACATGTTCTCGTAGAGTATGTGTGTAATTGTAGAGATTCAAATACAGAATATTGTCCCCAAACAGAAGATCTCATCTCACTATAAACCTCCAGAGTAGTTCAGTCCAAGGTGGCAGATACTCAAATATATTTAAATCCAAGTGTCATATCACTTTATTTAGTAAGTGGAAAAAAATTAGAAGAAGCCTGTTTTCTCCAAGTATTTTTTAGATGCAAACCTACATTTTCAGTATAGCCTTTCTTTTTGGGAGAGGCGGTAACTCCGCATAAAATCCCAGGAGGATTAACACTTTGAACCCTTACGTTTTATTAGCTGCATCTGTTATTACTCTCCCACAGATTAATCTGTAATTTTCCTTCTAAACAACAAATAGGAGAGGTTTGGGATGTGGAATGGAGAGGTTTGTGATGACTTTGTGCTCTGGAGAAATCAGCATTATCGAAATCTTCCAGGACGCAGGGGAAGGCACATAAGAGGGCCCCGAGTATCTGGTGTCTGACCGTGAGGGAGACTGGCAAAGAGTGTGCTGTCTGACGTAGCAGAGTCAGGCCCAGCCTTACGGAATGTGCTGCTCTGAGAGCAGTCAGAGAGTAAATAAAGTAGTAAATACAGTAGTACTGCATCCCCATCTTGGTTTTGTTTTAAATTTTTAGGCAGAGTCTTGCCAAGTCACGGAAGCTGCCGAGGCTGGGCGTGAGCTGGCTCCTGTCTCAGTGTCCTTGAGTGTTCGGTGTTACAGTCACGTGCCAGCATGACCGGCGTAAAACTCGTAACATGGTTTTACTTCCCAGAGTTTGAACTGAGCTAAAAATGTTTTGGGGTGGAGGTTTTATGTAGTTTTTATTTTTCCTTCATTTAGTGATAGGAAATTTTAAACTGCAATGTATTCTGTACACAGTTTCTTTGTGTGTATGGCTCTTAAGATCAGCATCTGGTTCTGGCAAAAGCTGTGAGTTGGAGAGATGTCCTCTTTGGAGAGGATGTGCGTTTGTTGTAGATAAATGGAAGGCATTTGTTTTTTTTGATAGGTGTTGGTCTATAATCCGTTTCTGTCCAGGATAAACAGGTCCAGAGAACGAGGTACCCGCGGATGAATAGAAGAGTAAGAGGAAAAAGAAACACGAGAGAGACAAACTTCTGGGATCAGGGGGCTCACAGCCTCTTGACTGCAGCCTCCAATAGCATTTTCAGTAACCTTTTATTGAGAAAGAACAAATGAGGCAGCCAGGCTAGTGGGAGGATGTCAACCGTTTTAGCAGGGACAGTACAACTCAGTTATCATAGGCATGAGACTAGTTAGCCATCCTGTTAACCATTCCTTCCCGCATACCGTAGCAAAGCATTTAGTGTTGACCCTGGGGCTTATAGTGCTTTTGCTAGATTTCCTGCAGAACCCAACAATCAAGGCTTGGTCAGGCCTGAGGCAGTACATTGAAAGAGTAACTATAGAATGTCCTTCTCCACAGATAGGTCCTAAGAGAGACTTCTTTGGGGGTGAAATCTGATTCTTAGTATCTTAATAACATACTGAGTTTTTAATTTATTGTGTGTGAATTCAATACATGAATAGGATTGCAATGAGCTAAAGTTTCATATTGCCAGACTATCTCCTATTTAAGAGCCATAAGCCAGAGGATCTCTGCCTCTGCCATGCTGGGGATCAAACCCAGCGCTCGCGTTACTAGGGAAGGCTCGGCCCAGAGCAGCAGCCCCTTATTTTACACCATGCGCTTGCAAGCATGCTTGTCACTGCCGCTTCATGGGGCTGTTCTCCCACAGGGTTTAGAAAAATACTAGGTATGTTTTAGATATTGACTACCTTAAATATTTTACAAAATGGAAGTATAAAGAAATTTAAATTTTTTAAAAGTCAGCATTAGAGAATTATTCTCATAATGAAATCGGCCAAGTAATCAAGCTTTGTATTCCTATTGGCATCAATTTGATAGAACTTTCCAAATAACTGAAAAAGTAGTAGGTTTAGAATTTAATTTTCTTTGAGGATGAAGCAGTTTTTTAGAGTTTGTTGATAAATAATTTGAAAACCCACCTTTTTTTGTACAATGAAATATTTATTGAGGAAAATATAGAAAATCACAGTAGAAAATAAAAATTATAATCTCACCAGCCAGATATGAACACTACTCACATTTTGGAGCATATGTTCTAGTTATTTACATACTTAAATGTGCACACTGTGGTTAATATGAATGGAGTCATAGCACATAGTTTGTAAAATGAGATAGTATTTGGAAGCAAATTCTGCTTTTGATCTGATAAAATATTTTATTAAAACCTAAAATACGTTGTTAAAAGATTTTATATCTACTAGAAATGATAAGGATTACTTTGACTAGTAATATTTTAAAAATACATTACTTTTTTCAACTATTTATATTGAAATGTTTATTAAATATGTTTTTTGCTTTGTTTAAAAAAAGAAAAAACTATAATCCATTAAGGTTTCCTGGAAGGTTGGGACAGATTTGAGAAAAAGAGATTAGTTTGTGTACATAGTACATTTCTGCTGCCTCTGAAACTTCCTTGAGGAAGTGGATGTCAGGCAAACAGTCGCATGTGTATCCTGGAGCTCAGAGGTGAGGGCTGGGCTGGAAGGAGAGATGTGTGGGCCACCTAGGTTATGATAGAAGCTACCAGTGACATGGATGAGATTGGCCGGGGGCGGGGGAGGGGGGAGACCTGGGTGAGGATTAGAGAGCTAGAAGGGAAGCAGGAAAAGGTTGGAGGTTGAGGGAAGAGTGTTTCAAGGAGGGAGCAACCCCAGAACTGGATGCTGCCTAGAAGCCTAGTAACTTAGTTGGCCTCAAAATATCTCCGTGATTTTAGTGATACGGAAGTTGTTTATGTATCTTCACTGGAAAGGGCGAGCCACCCTACTTAGAGCAGGAGCAAGTGGGGTTTCTAAAGGGGGAAGGCAGTGGGGATGCTACTGTTTAAGTGAGGCACTGAAGGGATGGAGAGGTTGTCCAGTGGTTGGCAGAAGTTGAGAAGTTATATGAAAATAGGAGAAGCTACAGAATTTTTAAAAACCATCTGTGAGAGGTTAAATTCAAATATTGGCATTTTCTTTTCTCAGAATGACCCTAAAATTAGCTGGCCTTTGTTTTAGGTTAGTGTTTACATTTATAAGAAAATCATGCATATGGTATTTTAAAAGGTCATGTTGTACTTTTAAGTTGCTAGTAAAAAAAAAATCTTACCTATCTGCTGCCTGTAAACATAAAGGACAAAGAATTCTCACTCTTCTGACTGTTCTTCTGAAATTTCTACTTCTCTATAATCAACATATATAAACTAGTATATCTTAGTTGGTTTTAGGTATTTTTGACTATTAGAGTAGTTTTCATTATAATAATGTTGTAAATTCTTGCTCCTAACAAATAATATTTCCTTTTATATGCTTTTTTGCTCTCCAATTCTACCTGAATCTATTTCTCTATTTGACCATCCTTGTGAACACTACACCATTCACCCAGTTTTACAAGTATGGAATCTTCCTTTCTCTTAAATCTTAACTCTAGTTCATCAGTAAATTCTGTTTGCATTATTCTTTCTTGCAGGGAAGGGTACCAGGAGTCAAACTCAGATTTGCATTCTTTTTTTTTTTTTTTTTGTAGCAGGAATCAAACCCAGGGCCTCACGTTTGCCAGGCAGGTGCTGTGTGACTGAGCTACACACCCCAGCCTTGCATTATTAAAATGTCTAGTGAATCTTTGCCCTGGGTGGTGGCACACCCCTATAACTCCAGCATGGCTGAGGTAGAATCAAGTTTGAGGCCAGCCTAGGGTACATAGTGAGTTCAAGGGCAGCCCGAACTACTTAGTGAGACCTTGTCTCAAGCAAAGCATCTAGAGAATCTGCCTGTTAGCAAATCCCCACTGTTACCATCCTAGTCCAAGCTACTTCTCTTTTCCAGATGGTTGCAGTAGCCCCACTGCTCTCCTTCTTCCACTCTGTGCTTTCACCTCCATCACACTCAGTGGTGTATTGCGTCCCCTAGTACTGGCTTGTGAGAGCTGATCATGTACCTACCTTCCCGCGTCTGTGCTCAGTGATGCCGTATGGGTAACCATACTAATAGCCATCGTTGTGGTTTTTACACCACATAAATCAGCAAACACCACCAACCAGCCTCTTGGCAAAGCTGGTCCTTAAACCTTCCCTAGCACTTTGAAGTGTAACCTGTAACAATTTAAGTCGTGTCACTTAAGTCATGATTGCCCTGTCAAATTCTTACAGTTTTTCATTAAACTCAGAGTAAATCCAAAACCTTTATGATATTCCCAAACCCTACATGTTCCAACTCTGTGATACCCAAAAGATCTTTGTTATATGAATGGGTTAGAGATGGATGGGTGGATGGTTGAGTCATTTCTGGGCCATCTTAGTAATTTACAGTTCTAAGCCTATTAATATTTTTAAGTTGAAATTAATAGAAAGATGTGCTTTCTTAAGATTTTTACTTTTTAAGGCTTTCTGGTTGTTCAAAATTTAACTTTATTTTTAAATTTCTAGAACCTCAGACAGAGGTCTGTTTAGATATAGGAATAAGACACTTTGTAGCTGGTCATGATGATGCAGCTCTGTAAGTCCAGCACTCTGGGAGGCCTTGGCAGGAGGACCACAAATTTGAGCCCAGCCTGAACAGCTTAGCACGACCTTATTTCAGTCAGGCGCTTTGCCCCTGAGCTGTATCCCCAACCCACGATCTTATTTCAAAATAAAAACTAAAAAAGGGTTTGGGATATATGCAGAAACTTTTGAATTTCTATTATAAGTATACTATTTCATATTTTTATTAGCATAAATAATTAAATAGACATTAATGTATTTTTATGATAATGTCCTAGGAAAAAGTAATTCCATAATGGAAAGATTTTTAACTTAAAAATTACAGTGCTTGTAACAGTCACATTTATGTATCATTTCTAATGTTGTACATTTAATCTGAGTACTTGAGAATAATTATGTATTTATTTTATTATAGTACCTATACTTTCTGCTTAAATCTCTTTGTTTTTTTTGCTAAGGGGAAGCCATAGTAGATATGGTGACAGTTTTATGTTAGATTCTAATCTAGTAGAGTATTGACAGTTAAGAGTTTTTTTTACCTTCTAGATTTATAGTTGTAAAATAAGTGTTAATATTTTAATAATCAGATTCTGTTAAGATCTTAATAAGTGTAAATTGCAACTATTAATCTTCTTTTATAGGGTATATTTCCGAAATCGCTGGGTGAAGACTGTCCACCCAGTTGTCCATCAGTACTGTTTGATCTCAAGCACACATTCCACCTTTCAGATGCCACAGAAAGAAGATATTCTTAAACACCGAGTGGTGGTGGTGACTTTGAATACTTCCCAGTACCTCTGTCAGTTGGATCTTGAACCTGGTATGCCTGCACAGTGTCTTCCAGGGGTTGGTACTCTGTAGCTGGTAGGCCAGATCTGGCCAACCGCCTATTTTTATAGATAATTTTACTGGGCAGAACACAGCCCTCCATGCTCACTTATTTACTGTGTTCTTGTGGATAGATGCGTTTATGCTGTTGTAGCTGAGTGGAATAGTAGCAGCAACGACTTTGGCCCACAAGTCCTAAAATAAACACAGTGGCTCTTAACTGAAAAAATCTTGCCAACCCCTAGTTTAAACATTTTTGTGACTGCTATTCCATTTGTTCTCTAATTGGTCAAGTGGTACTTATTAACGATTATCTGACTGTGTTGGTGTTTTTTATAATTTTTGCAAGTTTTTGTCTTAAGTTGCCTTTACATTATATAGTATTGAAACAACAATCATGTAGGATTTTTTTATGACATGGTATTAAGACTATTATGTGCTGAAATTGTATAAAATCAGCCTAATGTAGGAATATAGATGTAAGATGACAAGTTGTTTTGAAAAATACGGTAGAACTTAACCATCGAAAAGTAGCATCACTTTAAAATGGATGCTTTAGAAGGATATTCATTTATTACTGTCATAATTGTTGACACTGCTCGGTACTTTTTGCTGTCTCCTTTTGGAAATCGTTTCAGAACCAGTACATTCTTTTGAACAACTGAATCCCTAGGAGGTAGACACTGTTCTCATCACTTTTGTATTTCCGGCACCTGGCCCAGGGATAGACGCATGGTGATTCTTGATAAACTTGTGTTTATCTTAAGGAAATGTTGTTCAACACTTTTTAGTTTTTAATTGAGGATAGGTGTAGTTTTTGAAAACGTTCAAAATCCTTTTTGAAATATACCTGAGATGAGTAAGGTTGGTGATCAAACTGGGCAATAGCATTAAAAAAAGCAAAAAGAGATGTGCCTCTCATGGGATGAGACTTCTTTTCTTGTGCATGTAGCTCACAGTTGGCTGGTGAGGGCAATTACACAGCAAAATTTTAAAAAGACTTTGAGCAGTAGCAGCAACACTAGAATGAGTTGTATCTTGTCCTGAGTGACTGTAATTTGTGGTAAATTGTGTAAATTGTGGTATGTTTGTCTGTCAGCCTCATTGCTTCATGATTACATACTGCATATTTGGCATACAGATTAAAACCTAACCTCTTGGACAGTGTTGTTTCATGAGGAAAAAAATACCGGCTTTGAGAGCTACTAGAGTATAGAATCGTATTTACTGGAAATAAACTTGGCCCTTCGGGAAATTGTTTATTGCATTTAATTCCGTTAACCCTAGGGAGGGTTATTTTACATACAAGAAAATTAAGACTCATGCTTAAGTGAGTTTGATTAATTCAAGTTACCTTTTCTAGCTAAAGTGGTAGTCAGTAATTTTATGATTTATTTAGGTCCTAGTTGAAGCTTAGATCTATTTGTTATCTAATGAAAACAGATTTTTTCCACTAGTCTAGGGCTTAGAGCCTACATTTATATAGTTTTTTCTTAATTATTTACAACAAATATACAAATTCTTCTCAGTAGAAAGAAAAATACATGTGGCCATGTCACGCTGAGGTGCAACAGTTAAGTAGATGACAGTTATTCATACTTACATTTTCACTTCTAGGTATTTGTTTGGGTGATGGATGGTAGTTATTACTGTGAACCGGTCAGCTTGAGGAAGTTCTCAGCTTAAAAACAGGTTGCATTTGAAAATTGGGTAAACAGATTACTTGAAACTCTTGATATTCATAGCATGGGTATAAACAGGTCAGGCTCCTAAGCAACTCATAGGAAGCTGGTTACCCTGTTGTACTGCTGGCTTGTAATGAGTTCTCTTACTTTCCATTATGTTGAAAAACTACATCCTTTGCTAGTAGGGAGCCTCCTACTCTGGAGAGTTGACAGTGGGGTGAACGGTCGGGACTTTTTCCTCCCTTACGTCACCAGAGAGGTCTTTGCCTCCTGCCCCTCTTAGGCGAAAAGGACATTTTCCCTTTCTTGCATATGCAGCACTGTGCCCCGAGGTGAGCGGTAGCAGCAGCCAAGACGTGTGATGCTTCCTGCTGTGTTTTTTTTTTATCTGGGGAATATTTGAAAATAACATATTTGACACGTACTATCAGTTGCTAATTTTGAAGAATAGTGATTGTTTAAAAAGACAGGTTCTAAAAAGTTGTCTATGTGGTCATGTACTACATAACAGTATTTCAGTCAGCAGTGGGCACTGACGTGACAGAGGTCCTGTGAGATTGTACTGGAGCTGAGAAATTCCTGTAACCTGGTAACATCATGGCCAGCATAGGCGGTTGTATATTCACTGCTTACATGTTAGTGGTGACAGTGGTGGGGACAAACCTGCTATAAGACTATACTGCTATGTACTGTGTTGATGATAATAGGCAACTGTATTCCTGGTGTGTGTATTTAGATGAGATGGGGTCTCACTATCTTGCCCAGGCTGATTTTGAACTCGTAGGTGCAAACAGTACTCCTGCCCCAGCCTCCTGAATACCTGGGGCTACAAGCATGTGCTCCCATGCCCTGCTACTACACTGCTGTCATTTTTAGAATGTACTCTTTGTACTCACACAAAAGTATTCTCTGTTTTCCATCAAGTTTTGTTTGATTTAATCGTGTTTTGTTCAGCATGGCCATAGAACCAATAGAATATATATATATATATATATATTTATTACAATTTTATGGGACCACTGCCCCAATTTTATGGGACCACTGTTGACTGGACTATTGCATATATGCAGTCCCTATTTAGTCTAGGTATGTAGCAGGCTGGGCCGTGCACATTTGATGTTCATGTGGAAAAATTGCCTCATGTCACACTTTGTGGAACAGGTCCCTGTTGCTAAGCACTGCATCACTATATGTGAAAAATAAACGTAAACAGCCAGATAAGTGAATTTGCTCATAAGAAACCCTTGTTTCAGTCCTCATCAGATTATAACCTTTTTCTTTACTTGAGATTCCAATATGATTTTCTTTAACTTCTAATATGCATATTTACTGCGTACTTATGAACTGTCATTATTTTGAGGGTTCTGACAAATAGTGAAACAGCTTTGGGGCTGTCAGTGGTTGGGTGTTCTTTTGGTCAAAAGCCCATTATTTTGTACTTTTAAAATCTCTTCTGTATATACTGATTTAACTATTAAGTCTTTGATTATCAGATCTGTTTACAAATACCTTTTATCAAGTTAAGTAGTTACTCTTTTTAACAATTATTTTTAAAGCTAGGGTTTGAATTGATGAGTATCTAAATTGAGGATAGGTCTTAAAAGTACTTACAAGTCTTCGGTAAATAAATTCCTTAGCAAAAAAAG
Source organism: Dinomys branickii (assembly GCA_004027595.1). Classification (NCBI taxonomy): domain Eukaryota; kingdom Metazoa; phylum Chordata; class Mammalia; order Rodentia; family Dinomyidae; genus Dinomys; species Dinomys branickii. The sequence goes on along the minus strand of PVLD010000528.1, from coordinate 184,257 downwards.
AAAATAACTACTACCTTTATTGCTGCTATATGATGCTTTACTGTATTTACCCTACATTTTGTAGGTTTTTTTACGCACATTCTATTAGATGAAGCTGCTCAGGCCATGGAGTGTGAAACTATTATGCCTCTAGCATTAGCAACTAAAAGCACTCGGATTGTTTTGGCTGGTGATCATATGCAGGTAAGTGCCTTCTCAGTCAGTGTATTGAAAGTAACTTTTAGTTATATTTTGATGTTCAGTGCTCTGCTTTCTAAAGTGTGCTGTGAAGTCGTGCATATATCATAGTGTAAGCACTTTAAGTATTCCTATGCAAATGGTGAAAGACAGTGGTATTTATGAAGAAAAATTGCTGTTGTACCACTTTTGTGTTTAAATTTGATTTATATAATTTGAAATGAATGAGAGTCTTGGCAGTGTTAATTTGCATCTCATTTCTCTATATTATGAGTGTTTGACACCCCCCCCCCGACCCCCGCCTGCGAGGAAGCAGACCAAGGCCTTGCACTCCAGGCAGGCCCTGGAGCCCTGAGCCGCAGCGTACTTTTGCTGCTGCTTCTACTCTTGCTTTTCTTTATAAATCAAATTTAAAGTACTTTTCCTTCAATACTGTTTCTAATACCTGATTCTTCTTTCTAATACCTATTTTTTAAGGATTAATTTTTTGATATCATAAGAAATAACATGCTTAGTTAAAAATTATAGTCAAAATCTTTTTTTTTTATAGTCAAAATCTTGAAGCACATTTCAGAGTTTATGTATTTGAATACTTACGTATAAGAAAGAGAAGTTGGGCATAGTGGCACATGCCTGTAATCCCAGCACTCAGGAGGCTGAGGCAGGAGGATCGTTATGAGTTTGAGACCAGCCTGAGTTTCAGAGTGAGCTCAAGGCCAGACTGAACTGCATAGCGACACCCTGCCTCAAAAAGAAGGAGGGAAAAAAAGAAAGAAAAAAAAAATGAAATGCAGTTTTTCTATGAAGATAGCTATTTTATAGAGTTGTAGTTAGGAGGTTTTTTTTTATATTACAATTGATTTAAGATTACAAGTCCATGATAGAGCTGTCAAGATATCCAAGAATAAAATGACTATAGATGAATAAAATCTGTTTTGTTCCTTTGCCTAACGTAGTTTAAGTTTGTTTTTTAACAGAAAAGGTGTGACCTAGAATGACTACTTAATACCTTCTGAGATCAAGAGGGTTTTGTTAATTATGAAAAATAATCTTTTAATCATAGTCTGTATGTTCTACCATCTCATCATTTTAAGCAGCTGATTGACTTGGGTGAAATGGTGTGATTCCTCTAGTGGCGCAGTGGGTTCCCTCCCTGCAGTCAGTGAAGTAGCCACTAGTTATCTTTTGGAGACGGCTTTTATTATAAACATACCTGTGGAAATTCTAGGCTGGTACTAGTGTGCTGAAGTGTGAATAGCTAGACATTTTAGTTGTGGTCCATATAATAGTAAAATGGTTCATGGAGAATATAGTAGAGGGGTCTCCAGCATTCAGCATGTTGTATAACTTTTTAACACTGAGTTTTTATAAGTAGGTTACAGAAATACTATTTATGTGTTAATTTTTAATATCTTTGTCTGTTACAGCTCAGCCCCTTCGTTTACAGCGAGTTTGCCCGGGAGCGGAGCCTCCACGTGCCACTGCTTGATCGACTTTATGAGCATTACCCTGCGGAGTTTCCATGCAGGATCCTTCTGTGCGAGAACTACCGCTCCCACGAAGCTATCATCAAGTAGGTGTGAACTGTCCCACTGATTCAGACCCTTTCTGTGCTCTCTGGCAGGAAGCTGAAATCAGCGTATTACTAGGCACAGGCTATTCACGACAGGCTCAGTGATGTCCTTAGTATTGGCATTTTTTAAAAGAATACCACAAAAGTCATAGTTGTAGTTTTTTTATAAGATAAGGCATTTGTGGAAAGTAAATTTAGGTTTGACTGGCTATGACATTTTTCTGTGACTACATACTTTTTCTATGTAATCTATGTGAAAAACTACATGCTGTAATAAATATATTGGTAACTCCTATAATAGTTATCTGCCTCTTCCTGTTTTGTACAATAAATCTATCTTAAATGAGGATTGTTGGGGATATAGCTCAGTGCAGTAAGCACCTGCCTGGCAAGCACAGGGTCCTGAGTTCGATCTCCTGTACTGCCAAAAAAAAAAAAGGAAGAGAGGAAATAAGGGAGGGATAAAGCTTTTTAAGGACTTCTTTTATTTATTTATTTATTTATTTATTTATTTATTTTTTGCGGTACTGGGGATCGAACTCAGGACCCTGCGCTTGCTAGGCAAGCACTTATTCCACTGAGCTATATCCCCAGCCCTAAGGACTTCTTTTAAATACAGTCTGCCTCTATGATAGGGAACATATTCTTGGTGACAGCTCAGTGAATAGCCATACCCTGTAGAGACCATGCGGTCAGCAACTGGTCATAGAAACAACATTAGTACCAGTCTGGAAGTGTTTTTGTGTTTATTTCCAGGCATTATCCCCACCAGAAACTTAAGTTTCTTTGTAGTTTAGTATAACTTAATAATATTGGTGAGGTCATGCAAGTGAAGACCACTTTTAGGTTTCTCTGAAAGCTAGTAGGTAGGTAATATTTTACCAATATCCCCAAATGTAATTCTTACTACTGCCAGTCATTTGCTGAGACCAGTAATGAGTGGAATACTAGATGGTATCCTCCTCAGTAGCAGGTATTCATTTCACAGTTGAAGCCTTGAACATCCTGCCAGTTGGGTGCCTTGCTTCAGTATCTGTATGTTTTCATGTATAGTCAGGCATCAGTGACATCATACGGTCTCCAAAACCTGTCATTGGGAATTTCATAACTGTGTGAACATCCTAGAGTGTACTTACAAATGGGATATGGCAGTCACTTGGCTTGGTTTTTTGATGCATTCAAGAAATGCTGTAAACATGAGCTGTGTCAGGACACAGCTGATGTAACACAGCACACTGTTTTATAATAAAGATAAAATGTATAAAATACATGAAGCAGTAACAGTAATTTATTATTATCAGTGTGATACACTGTACATAATTGTATGTCCTGTACTTTTCTACAACTGCCAGCAGTGTAGATTTATTTACATCAGTATCACCACACCTGTGAGTAACACATTGTGGTATGATGTTAGGACGGCTAAGAGGTTCGCTAACATGTTGTTATGTGGTACATGACTTTATAAATACATGATCTATACAAGTAGATGTATTTATTGATCAAAAAAGTGTACTAGTTTAGCAAATTTTCTCCTAGAACAAAAGGTTCTCAATTAGCATTGAACTGTCATCTTTTCTTCCTTTTCTTTTTATATTCTGGCTGCATACCTTACCAGAATCAGCTCATTTACCAATGGTATACCAGGAGCCTTCTCTGTTACCACTATTATGGTTACTTTTGGAGAAATTACTGGGATCACAGGGGCAACATGTTTGGACTAAAAGTGCTGTAACCGTGGACATAAAGCTACCTTCTGAGAGTGTGACGGTGGCTTTGTGGCAGGGGTGGAGTTATTCTGCTGGCAGGTTGTAGTTTTGAATTTTTCTTTTCTTTGCAGTTATACCTCTGAGCTTTTCTACGAGGGCAAACTGATGGCCAGTGGAAAGCAACCAGCACACAAGGATTTCTACCCACTGACTTTCTTTACAGCACGAGGGGAAGATGTACAAGAAAAAAATAGCACAGCTTTTTATAATAATGCCGAGGTACTTTATTTCTTCTTCATATAGTTGACATTTTCCCAGTCACATGGTGTGGTTTTGTTGAGCATTTATTTAAAATTTTCGGTTGACATTTTATTATTTATATATTTCATATACATGAAAATAGTGTTTAAATTTATTTTCTTTCATATACAATTATATGTTAAAATCATTCTTCTATAGGAAAGAAAAAATTGATTTACTTTTTGTCTTAGTGATAAAGCACAAAAAGCGTGATTACATTTTTAAAAAATTGGCATTATTATTCCCATAGAGATCATTATTGGTAAAAAATTTAAAGCAGTCTGATTAAATTTTATAGTGTATACTTAAAGGAGGTATTATTTGTAAAGAGTAAGATTTGTATTGCAGAATCCTCTGCGCCAAAGATATCACACAGACCCAGACATGGATGTTGCTGTTGCATCATGTGCTTAGATGTATACGGTCCTTTTCCAGTTTCTGGCTTTCAGAGAGCACATTAGGTCAGGCGGCAGACAGAAACACACGATGAAATCCTTCGAGGCTGGCAAGCCAGAAACCTGTGGGTGAGGTTCTGGCCATCACAAGGGACTCCAGGAAACCCAAAGGGTACAGGCATACACAGTTGTCTGTAGGGGAGTGGCTCCTAATCTCTGAGCTCTGCTGCCCTTGAATCTCATGATTTATCCATTTTGTTTACAAAGAAATGATTATTATTATGTCCTAGCAATTCATCCCCTTCCAGTACTGGAGATTGAGCCCAAAGCCTTTACACCGAACTATGTCCCCAGGCCTTTTTATTTTGGGACAGCATCTCACTGAAGTTGCCTAAGTGAGACCTTAACCTTTCAGTCCTCTCACTCAGCCTCCCTCTGTGCTGAGGTTACAGGTGTGTACCACCATGTCCAGCTCATCTTTCCCTTTAAAAATTCATCAGAGAGCTATAGCTGGAAGTCAGTGCAAGAAAACCAGCAGTGCCACTTGATAAAATTCTAGCCTAGAGTTAAGAAATGTGACATTTTTGTTAGCCTTTGCCATTTAGTTTTAGGAAAAGGTAAACTTTTTCTCAAATATTTCAAATATTGAGAGTAACTCTAGGGGGATGCCTTTTGTTATTTTGCATTTGGGTTGCAAACCACTGGCCTAGAAATTAGCTGTGATAGTGAGTGGGAGGGCTGACAACCTAAAAACAGGGCCTGAAATCCAGAAGATGCCATGTTCCTGCTGCCAGGGGTCAGAGCTGAGCCCTCATTTACCTTGGTCCTGAAGTGGGGTTGATGTTTACCCAGGGCTATTTCTCAGCCTGGGTTATTTGTTCTCTCACAGTGATGTGGTATATTTTCTAGGAAATATATAAGCTACAGGATAAAATGTATCTTCCTGGATTGTCAGTTTTACTCAAAAACGTTTGGGGAAAAATACCTACTTCATATTAAAAAAGCACAAAGGCAATATTTGTGTAACCTTTAAATATTAAACATGTAACTTTAGAGAAATTCCAAGCCACCTTGAACTTTACCAGAGCACAGTTTTCATTCACTTTCTTCAGTCCGTTGAGTTATTACAGTAAAAAATTTGAGATACATTCTGCCAGGGGCTTTCTCTGCAAGGAATAAAAACTGACCCTAATTCATAGGAGCCAAATACCAGTGGCATAGACATTTCAAATTTTTGAATACTGGAGTAAATCTCTTTGGATATCAGTGTGGCATTCTTGGTCTGTAAATGTTGAAAAGCCCTTGACACCCCCCTTCCTTTCATACTGGGGAATGAACCTGGAACCTTAGAACTGAGTTATATTGACAGCTCTTTTTTATTTTTTATTTTGAAACGGCCTTGCTAATTTGCCCATCTGGGCTTGAATTTGTGGTTCTCCTGCCTTAGCCCCTGGGGTCACAGGGCTGTACCATCACTGGCAGCTCCTGGACTTTTCTTGATAGTGTTTAACTTCATAAAGTAAGCCAGATGACACTAGTTCCCTTGGTGGGGAGAAAGTGAGATCTCTTGTAAGGATCCTAACCAACATTTAAGAGGCCTCTTGGGAATACTTTTAATTCCACTATTATGATGTAAGATAGTCTTACTCGCACAGAATTACCATCAAAATGGACTTAAAACAGAGGTTGGGGATTGAGAGTAAAATAAAGAACCTATAGTTGAAAGAATACTATACTCAAAAAATGTGTGCTATGTGCAATTGTTTAAGAAACAGTGTTTTAAGAACTATGTAAGTACTTTGTTACAGTATGTTAATGTGTATTTTCTGTCACATGCTTAAAATGGTAGAATAAGAGAAAGATTTTGGGCTGTGAATTAAAATCCCACAAATAATGCAGTGGTCTCAATTTAATGTGGAGTTTAAATACTAAGCCCTAAGACGTGCTTCCTAACTTTGATTTGAGAGATTCAGTCTCTCAAATAAAGGGGGGAACTATGGGAACAAATAACCAGAAGGTAGAAGGTGTGACAGGTAAGACTGTGGAGATGCGAAAGATGAGTCCATTGGGTTTAGCGGGGCTTGAGTCCCAGAGGACACGGTGTTTGTTCTGTATATGTTCTTTTTGTGTTCTTTAAATCTAAAGTGTGTCTTCTGTAGATAGCATATCATTTGATACACTGTTAAAAATGTAATCTGAAAGTCTGCAATTTGATGCAGTTTAATCCATTCACATTCAGTATTATTTATGATACTTTGTTTTGGTCTTTTTGAGACAGGGTCTCCCTATGCAGTTCAGGCTGGCCTTGAGCTCACTGTGTAGCCCAGGCTGGTCTCAAACTTGCAAGGATTCTCCTGCCTTGGTTTCCCAAGTGCTGGAATCACAGGTGTGCGCCTGTGATCATTACATTTCAATATATTTCATGTCCTTAGGGCATAAAGTTGGGTTCCTTAGAGACAGATTGTTGCCAGTTTTTGATGTTTCCTTACTCTGTCCTGGGCAGAATTTAAAGAGCATTGTAGGGACAGTGTGGAACTTGTTTTTCACTGGTGTGGCACCAGCATCTAGCTTAGAAGCCAAAGGTGTATGTTTGTGAGAGGGAGGGAGAGACAGACAGACAGACAGACAGACACAGAGATAAACAGACAGAAACAGGGGCTGGGGATATAGCTCAGTGGAATAAGCGCCTGCCTAGCAAGCTCAGTGTCCTGAGTTCGATCCCCAGTACCGCAAAAAACAAACAAAACAAAACAAAACAAAAACAAACAACAGACAGAAACAGACTGGCATCTGTCTGTTGCTAACACCCAGTGTAGATCTTCCTGTGACTCAGTCAAGGGGAGGTTGGGATCTGCTGATGTTCACTGGCCGTTGAATCTACACAAGATAGGTCTTCTGTCCTGGGAAGATGGGAATAGTCGTCCTGCTACCAAAACTATTAGGTCAGCTCTCCAGCGATATAGAACTGTGTGGGTAAGGGGAATGCAGTCTTTTGGGGAGTGGGGACATCTGCAGTCTTTACCTACTATCGCCATCAGATCTTCTCTGTGTAGCAGGAGGTGGGGCTGGAGAAACAGCATCCCCCTGCTGCCAGCTGCTCAGTGTAGGCCTTCTACAGCAGGGACCTGTGGGAAATAGGGTCTGCCAGTGTTTTTCAGCTTCCAGAGTCACCTGGAATAGCTCTCTCCTTACAGAGAGCTGGGGTATGAGAATTGCCCTGATGGAAATTGACTGCTGAACAGTTGTGTAAGACAGAGCTGTGAGGGGTGAGTGCAGTCTCTAGATTGAATATCCTAGATTCCTAAAGTTCGTATGGAATTTCTGTAAGATTTTATCGAGTAAATGACAAGTGTGGGCATTTTGACTATAGTTTTATGCTGCCTGCAACACAGTATAAAGGTGTGAACAAAGGAATAACATGGAGGAACAATTCTATGTAGCTCAGTGGTAGGAGCTCAGGAGGTGGGCATCTACAGAGGTGTCTCTCCCAGGTCTCATCCACGCCCACGTCTAACCGCGCGTAGAGGCAGTTACCTGTTTGTTCTTACACTTAGCCTCACTCTCCCTTGTTTCTTGTAGTGAGAATACTGACCAGTTCAATTGTGTTTGATTTTCTTATTTTCACTGGTTGCATTACTGTAGAATTTTGAAATATGAATAAACATTTATTTTCTGTGTTCATATAAAGAAAACATTCCCATTTAGTAGTTTTTTTTTTTTTTTTTTTGGTACCGGGAATCAAACTCAGGACTTCGTGCATGCCAAGTAGGCTGTTATGCCACTGAGCTATATGCCTGATCCCCATTTAGTAGTTTTAAAAATGGTACTTGAAAATGGTCCTTTATACATTACTTTTAGTTACCGTATTCTTTCTTGAAACACTGATAACAAATGTGTATGTCTGTGTCTGTCTAAAGGTGTTTGAAGTTGTGGAGCGTGTAGAGGAGCTGAGAAGGAAGTGGCCGGTCGCATGGGGGAAGCTGGACGAGGGCAGCATCGGTGTGGTGACGCCGTACGCTGACCAGGTGTTCAGGATACGCGCTGAGCTGCGGAAAAAGAGGTTGTCTGATGTTAGTGTAGAAAGGGTGCTGAATGTTCAAGGTGAGTGTTAGTTGGCATACATTGTCACTCAGATGCTCCATGCTTAGTTAAAAATCAAACTGTCTTAGAAGATCTTAGAATATTAAGAGACCTTAGGTCTCTTTTCCAGAGCAGGAGTAATGTGTTCACTTCACACCAAGTTTTTTCACTGGCAGATTTTACAGTTAAAGCTTTGTTTACATGTTTATTAAATTTTTTTATCCAAGTAAAAGTATTAAAAATGGACCATTTTTTATGACCTAATTGTATAATACCATATAATGTCTGTATGCTGTAATTATAATCATAAAAACACACAACACATTGTTAAAGTATATTGACAATTAATCTGTAAATTTCCCTAAGTGAATAGTTAATGGCAACTCTTGTAGATTGTGTTCCTATACTGAATTGCTACAAAACTTACGGTTTTTAAATATATGAAGTCCTACTGTGATGTCAGTACTAAAAATCCTCAGTACGGGGTTAGGTTTAATGGTAATTCAAGCAGTAAGAGCAGTATGGTGTCAGCTCGTGGAGAACAAGTAGCGGCGCTCCTCCACCTGTGTTCGGGTTACGCCGAGTTGGGTGTTTTAGGAGGAACACCAGGAGCAAACCAGAAAACACACAGGAGACTGAGGCTCGATAATGGCCTATAAACTACCATGTGAGAGTCAGAAATGATTGAAAGAACTGGGATTGTTTGGTTTTATAGAAGATAATGAACTGGCATTTAAAACTTTTCAAACATTGAAAGATTTGTCATAGAATGAAGTGATAGATGACTATAAGAAGAGCATAAGAAAAAATGCCATTTAAATCTAACTCTGGAAGGCTTCTGAGTGAACTCACCAGCATTTGCCCTGATGGGTCAGAGGCTAGGTGAGTCTTAACGTTTGATGGGACCTTGGACTAGATAATTTCAAAGGTTGATTCTAGGAATAACATGTTTTAGTGTGATAAAATGCATATAGCATAAAATTCACCATTTTAAGCACTTTATGTGTATAATTCAGTGGCATGAAGTACATTCACATTATTGTATAGCTCCTGTGGCCTTGCATCCACTGACCTTTTTTCATTTTCTCAAACTGAAAATCTGTGTCCAATAAACACACTACACACACACACACCAGTGTAATTTCTGCCTCTCTGAATTTAACTATTGTAGGTACCTTGTGTAAATGGAATCATCATCTGAAATGTTAGTGTTTTAGGATTGAAGAGCTTTTGGGGTTTTGCTCAAACTGTCTTTTTGTGACAGACTTTCTCACTTAGCATAGCAGTGTCAAGGTTCACGTATATTATAGCATATATCAGAATTTCCTGCCTTTTTTTAGGCTGAAGGATCCATTGTATGTATTTATAATACACTTTATTCATCTGTTCATCTGTCTGTGAACATTTCGGTTGCTTCTACCCAACCATTGTTGTGGATAACGCTGGTTATCAACATGGGTGTTGATTCAACACTTTGCTCTCAATTCCTTTGGATAAGTTCAGAAGTGGACTTACTGGATGATATGGTAATTTTTAAATTTTTTTTTGAGGAACTGCCTCAAACTCAGTATTTTCCAGCACAGCTCCACCATTTTGCATTTGTACCAGCAGTGTACAAAGTTTCCCATTTCTCTGTATCCTTGCCAATGTCTATTGTTTAGTAATTACATTTTTAAGAAACGCAATGCTTATATTACAACAGTGATTAGATAGACTATCTCAAGCCTTTTTTCAAAATTTTTTTTTATAGGAAAGCAATTCAGAGTTTTATTTCTTAGCACAGTACGTACAAGACATACTTGTAAACATAAACAGACACCAATTAAAAAGAAAGAACAACTTCTGGAGGATTCTACAGAGGACTTAGATTATGGTTTTTTGTCTAACTACAAGCTTCTCAATACTGCCATCACAAGAGCACAGTCCCTGGTTGCCGTGGTGGGAGATCCCATTGCATTGTGCTCCATCGGAAGATGCAGGTAATTATGTGTCTCTGACTGAGACTTTAAAGGGGAAATGTGAAGTAATGTGTATTCCTGTATATAATTTATCTGTATGGCCTCTCAGCTAGTTAAAATGAGCATTACTATTACCTGAAATCCAGTGATAACACAAAAGCCCATTACTTTGGGTTATGCATGATATATAATTGTGTATTCATTCATTATTCAACAGACGCCACTACTTTCTGAGTGCCTTCTATGTCCTCAGCACTCTTCTAGCCACTGAAGATAGAACAGTGAAAAAGTAGGCAGAAATGTCTGCCTTTTCAGGGCTTACATTTGATTGGGTAGCAGATGAAGGTGGACAACAAACCAAGTAAGAATGCTGTGTAGTGTTTTACATGGTAAGTTTAATGGAAAATAGAACAACACTTAGGCAGTGGTGGTGAACCTTTTAGAACTTTCAGTGATACAAACAGCCTGCTGTGGCATGTGCTCCATAGGGTAGCCACCACTGCCTTAGGACCATAACAAGTGATGCATGGGCTGGGTTGGTTTCTGGCATAAATGTCATAAGTCAGAAGCTGACTTTGGAAGTGAGGTTGTGAGCTACAGGTATATCTGGGGTAAAAGTGCTCTGGAAAGAGACAGCAGCTTGAGGTGATTGTGTATGTGTCTGTGTGTCTGGATATCTTCAGTGGATACCAAATTTTAAGCTGTCCGCTGCCTCCTTATCTTCCCTTACTTTACTTTAGTTGCAATTTTGGGTGAACTTTTTCTGTAGTCATTTTTTTTTCAAGACTTCCAAATGTAAACAATGTCTTTTATCTAGTTAATTCAGAGGATCTTAAAATTAAGGGGTTAGAAGTAGTCATTACTTGTCTTTGGATAGCTTTGTTAGTATTCATTAGACTATAGTTATGAGGAATAATTTCTAACAAAATATGTTGAAAGTGTCAACTAAAATGTTTCTCTGTACACATGACTTAACGCTCTTTAGTAGGAGTTTTAGCTTATGAGGCCAATAATGTAAGACTTGACTTTTGAAGCATTAAAAAACTGTATTACCATTTTTTAAAAGCAGTCAAATAGAAATGCATAATATTCATTTATGAACAAGAAATAGCTTAGGATTACTTAATAGTTTATAAATGTGGTAGTACCTGTCATAGTAAATTCAGAATAGTAAAAGATGTAGACAGTCCCAAATCTGCCTTGAATAACTTATTTTTTGGTATGTTAAAGTATAAGCTGGGCGTGGTGGTGCACGCCTGTAATCCCAGCACTCGGGAGGCTGAGGCAGGAGGATTGTCACGAATTCGAGACCAGCCTGGGCTACAAAGTGAATTTAAGACCAGCCTGAACTGCATAGCGAGATCCTGTCTCAAAAAGACAAAAAAAAGAATTGAAGTGTACACAAAGCTTAGAGCATGGCTGTCTGTAAATCACTTTTTCTGTTGCAGTACAGGTGTGGCAGCATTTTATTGTCTGTTTTCATGTTCTAGCAGGAAAAAAAAAAATTGTATGGGAAAAGGGCAGTTTAGACCATTAAGAATAAGCTGGGTGTACTAGATTTTAAAACTACAAAAGAAGTTAGTATCTTCTATAAAGGGAAGTATTAACAAAGAAATCAAGAAGAGCTTTATTAGGAAAAATCTTAATAAAAATCTAAGCTCTTGGGGTTCATGACTTTAAATAGTTCTGTTGTAGCATGGCTTGTCTTTCATGTTTGAAAAGTAGGTTGACATTCATTTGTAACCATTAAATGACAAAACTTGGGCAGAAGAATACGTTAATTCCAAGTTACAAATAAATATGACTAAATAGATTAAGGAGTCTACTCATTAAAGTCTCACCCCAAGAATTTAACTTCACTTATTTTACATTGAAAGTATATTTGGTTAGAAATATACACACATGGTAGAATACCATGTGCATTTATATTTATGATTTGCTAAGGGAACTAGAATTTATTACATAAAACACATACACACAGTGCGATGATGTGTGCTAACTGTTATCTAGGCACTGTTGGGGAAACACGCCTTGGAGTGGTGGAGTCACATGCCTTGGGCTCTTCTAGTAAGTCACGCCAAATGTTTACCAGCTTGGACATGTCTAAAGAATCCCTTACCGTTTCTAGAGTCAGACTGTACTGTGAATGGCATGAGAGCTGCAGTTTTCCCACTTCTGGCAAAGTGTTCTCAGAGGGAATAGGTGAAGAGTGTTTTCTAAGGCTGTGCTGTCAGAATTGCCCAGGGCTGATTTTTAACTTGAAACTGAGTCTGATGTTTGCTCAGTTGTAGTGTGCTGTGGACTGCAAATTAATTCATGTGCTTAGGAAAATATTTTCAGGGGAATAATAAATTGTTTGAGGGTATTGTACATTCCATTGCTAAATGGGAATGTTGATTAACAGTTTTATTTGGACATTTTAATCGTAGCTCTAGCCCAAGAGTTGATAGTTGAAGCATATGCACACTTAAACTTTAACCTTGGTAATTTTGCTAAACCTAGAGGGTGGGGGAATGAATTCTTATGTAGTATGAATTCATGAGGACTTTCCCCTCCCATTTTCATTCAGTATTCACAAAAAATGAACATAATATTTCCAAATAACAATTTAATTTTCAAGGAATGATTACTCTGTATATTATACCAGTTTAGAAGTCAGTCAGTTATCCATTCTTTATTTTGAAACTTTTCTATCAGTCTGAAATAAATGCAGTGAACCGCCTCCTTCACCCACCAGACTAACCTGTTAATGCATTGATTGCCATTGATTGACAGCTTTCTCTCAGCCAAGTGCTGGCTGTGCTAGGCACACAGCGCCTTACTAAGTCATCCCAGCAACCCTGCAGGAGGCTATTTTATTTGCATTTTAAATAGGAACCTGACTGAGAGATTTTAAATAATGCCCAGGGTCACATAGTTATTAATGCTGTTCACTCAAACAGATGTCAGGTTGACTTCGAAACTCAGAGGCTCTTTCTTAGGGCCATGCTGCCTTTCTCAGGAAGTGATGAATGTCTACTGCAAACCTGTACTAGATGGGGGAGGCCAGGGAGGATGGTAACATCCAGACCACATACCCACCACTGCCTTTGGAGAGGCCCCTTCTTCCACTGAATTCCATCAGCACATTTCATTAATGCAATCATGTATGTTTAGAGACATGTGTACATGTATACACACACACACACATTACACACAGTATTACTTGACAAAAGTGATTCATTTTTAGTCAAGCGGCTCTTCAATGTATTATCAGTGACCTTAGAAGCAAGGTTTAAATAAAAATAAAACTGAGCCAGGCATGGTAGAACACACCTGTAATCCCAGCACTCCTGGCAGAGGCTGAGCATGAAGATCTGTGGGAGTTCACTGAGCGTGAAGATCCCTAGCAGTTTGAGGACAGCCTGGGCTACAGACTGAGCTCAAGGCCAGCCTGAAGTGCATAGCGAGACCGTCCCAAAAGACAAAAAACTAAGTAAAATAAAACCAAGCTTTGTGTTCATGATTTTGTTCAGTGGTTAAAAAGAAGGTTGTGTCCTTTGAAATACCTAAAATTATAGTATGATTGTAATACTTGGGTTCTCTAACCAACACTACTAGAAAACCATGATTAATATAATAATATGTTAACATTTTAGAGAAAGTGCTGAGAATTGGTAAAGGCTGAAAATAACTGGAATGATGAGTTCTTACCCTCATTATGAGTGTAGTTGAAATTTTCATGTGATCTTACAATATATGTGTTCAGAAATGCCTCAGTAAAATTTAGGAAATTCAGTGGCGGGGGAATAGTATTTGAAAGAGCTTTCTCCAAGAGGAAAATAAGAAATATTTTGGGTTTCAAACTAAGACTTGTTGAAGGAAAAACTGTATTTCTCTGAATACATATTTTGAAGTGAGACAGTCTTTTCAATAATAAGGAATAATTGTGAAAATATTGTTGGTGTCCTATTGTACATGAAGAAATTGAGCTATAAAGAGAAGTTAAGTAATTTGCCCAAAGTTAGCAGTTCCTGGGTGACACAGTTAGGGACAGTGTTGCTTTGTCTATATAACAATAAGAAGAAAAGTTAAAAGAGTTTTGGTTTTGTTTTGTTTTGAGACAGAGTCTTATTCTGTAGTTCAAGCTGACCTTAAACTTGCTATGTAGGCCAGGCTGGCCTCGAATTCGGGGTGAGCCTCCTGCCTCAGCCTCCTGAGTACTGGGATTACGGGTGTGCACCTGGCCAGAAAAGTCAGGTTTAAAATACAAATTTCAGGCTACTTTTGGAACTTGTTTACCATGGTCAAATTATGTTTAGTGAGAGGTCAGTGAGAGCAGGATAGGACCAGGATGTGGAGTTTAAGAAGGTGGCTTAAAAATGAACCAGTTTTAGCATTTGGCTATTTGAATTAGAAACACAAATATATAATATGGAATAGATGTAAACTAAGTTAGAGTAAAAGCCAACCCATTCTTTCCTTGCGAGGCTTTGTCTTGGGCTCCAACACAACACAAATTGCCATACTGTTAAATAAAACTTTTATCAATTAGACTAAAAACTTTAAAGTATGTAGAATTATGTTGATAAATATTTTACAGTCGAATGTTGTGACTATTCCAATCAAAGGATAGGAAAGTTATGGATGTTAGATCTTGACTGCTGTATTAGAAATCATTCCTCCTTAGATATTTTTCAAGTTACTATGAAGAAAAAAAGACTTGATTTCCCCCTCTCCCCCGAGGGTTTTATTGACAGTACTAGGGACCCAAAGGGATCTTAAGAATAGAAATAAAGTAGCGTTTCAGTGTGCATTTCTTAGTAACTCTCTTGTTAGTCTTTATGCCTTATGGTTAGCAACATATATTTAATATTTTATAGTATGTTTGCTTATCCTTTGCTTTACATGTAGGCCTAAATTTTTTTCTGGACCTGTTTCTTAAACTCATTTTTAAAAATTAGAAGGCACATGTAAGATAAACATAGTTCAGAATTAAGCTCTGCAAAGTTTTATGAGTGTGTCAATAACCCAATTCCCATTTATATACTCAGTTTTATGAACATTTTCATATATGCTTCTTGAAGCCGTCTTGATTACTTACTCTCTACCTGGACATACAGGATATCAAATAAAGGAGAAACCATGTCACACGTCTTTTATAGCATCGTAAATATTATTGAACCTCATATTAAACATAGATGTGCATATTTATTCTAGTCATTTAAAATTTTTAAATTTTTAATTGTCGTCTTTTATAACATTTAATACTTTTAGTTGGAGATCAGTTTTCACATTTTAAAGAAGGGCAGTATATAACTGCAATGAGTCTTGAATGTATTTTCTTTTAGCATTTATTACTTTGATTAGGAAATGAACAATCAACATTAAAATTAGCATTGCAACTTGATGTATTTTCTATAATTTATTTAACTTATAACTTGAGTTATGTAAATTGTGCTTGTGATAAGCATCTGCTATGTAAGAGAAAAATACGGCAGTAGTAGTCGGCTAGATTTTAAGACTTTTCATGAGGATTACTTACTTTTTTGAAATTTCTGTTCTGAGTTGGCTTTTCTCAGTCTTCAGCACCAAGCTACTTTGACCTTATGTCATTTTGTATATATAGCCGTGCATTGCTGAATGATACAGAAATGTATTGCTAGGTGGCTTTGTCGTTTGTGAACATGATAGTGCGTATTTATACAAACAAGACAGTTACGGTGCCACTAACTGATACCATTCGTGGAGCCACAGGTACGTACTCAGTCTGCTGCTGGCTGAAGCATCACCCGTTACGTGACTCTATGTAGAGGTGTGTATATGTGTAGGTATGCCTAGAAGGGCAGATTTTTCTGTAAAGTGAGTTACCATGAGTTTTGAAAGTTTTGTGGATAATAAACATTCCTCATTAGTGTTGGTGATTAAGCATTGAGCATGTTATTTGCATTGAGCAGTCAAAGTTACTTGTGAGCTGGTTTTGTATGTGTCATACTACTGGGTGTGACTATAGTTTGAGTATCAAACTTCTGAAATCTTGTGATTCAATCAAAAGATTATATCTAAATTATAGGTAACTACTAGGCTTTAGAATTTGGAGCTTGGTAGGGCATTGATTTTGAAATTTTCTTCAGTTACTTATTTTCACTAGTGTGATCTCATTCACTAAAATTGTAACCCAATCCTGTAAATGTTTTCTGTAGGAAGTTTTGGGAGCGGTTTATCTCCCTGTGTCATGAAAATAACAGCCTACATGGGATCACGTTTGAACAGATCAAGGCTCAGTTAGAGGCTTTAGAACTAAAGAAGACATATGTGTTGAATCCACTGGCTCCTGAATTTATCCCCCGGGCTCTAAGACTGCAGCATACAGGAAATAGCAACAAGCAGCAGCAATCACCACCCAAGGTAAAGCCTCCACTGTGCAGACGGTAAAGGGCGAGAGCAGCAGAGCCAGAGGTCTATTGGGCCACGAGTCACTTGAAGTATTGGAATTGGAGGTTACATTTGGTGGCTAGCAATTTCTGCAAGGAATTTATTTATATTGGGAGGTTTTGGTTTTTTGTTTGTTTTTGGTACTGGGACTGAGGACCTTGCACTTGACAGACAGGTGCTGTGCTACTGAGCTGTATCCTCAGCCCTTGTATTTGGATATATAAGTGAAAATATCATGTGGTATTTAGCTATGTTTAGTGTTATAATCATCTTCAAAAAGTGTTAAGTACCTAAAAACTGCCAATATCCTTTGTACAATGTAACTTTCCAGGCTTCTCTGCTGATAGATTGTTCTAGCTGTCAGCTAAGATGGAAGAAATATGAAGTTTAAGGATGGTCATAATCTTAAAAGGATGTCTTCACAACATGTTATTTATAAGGATTACATTATAGTCACAATACTTGTATAAAGTTCTTTTACTGATAACTGATTAATTTTGAATGTTATTTGACACAGTGAGAAAATTTGACCAATTTCTGGAAGATGGGTTGATTTTGACTAATTTTTCCTATGTAGAGGAGTCCAGTCAGGGTGTGATGGTGGGTGAGTCAAAGCTAGTTCTACCTTTGAGCCATAGCTATTTTGGGCCGGCGCCAGCGAATTTCTAGAGTGCTGCAAAAGTTTCTTGAACTTAGCATCCTAAAAAGAAGGTTCTCAGAATGGCATGTATAATACTTGCTTTTGTGTGTGTGCATTTACAGTCCTTAATGTGGGAATAAACTTAGTAACATGAACTAAAAAGTGTATGTCAGTGTTGAACTTTATTACACCTAATATGTAAACAGTAATGGTTTAACATTTTGAGTCTTTTAGCCAAATATTAAGCTGAGAACTACTTCCTAAGCTAACATATTATTGTACATTGTTAGGTTAATAAAACTATACTGAATGTGCAATAATACTTTAGTGATTTGGCATTATTAGAGTATTAAAATTATGCATAAATGAACTTCTTCTGTGTGTCAGGTGTTATAACAGGTGCTATAGAAGCATAGGTAAGAAAATTAGGCCCTGAGTCCTTTTGTGGCAGTTGGAGGAGATAGAGGGATGTGGCCAGAAATAGGTAGATTCAAAGCAATTTATTCCCACCACAGAAGTCATATTTAGGAGTTGATTGAGTGGTCATAGATATTGTGAGGGAAATGTAAACAGAGTCCACCAAAAAAAAAAAATGTGTACATCAGGAAAAGAAAAACATGTATAAATATTTTAGTACTAAGTTTTTAAGATTTCATGAGATTAATACAAGTTACTTTTGCCCTCTACAGTTGTAAGAGGTGCTCAAAATGGTGGCCATTTGCTTCCAGACATTTATTAGTATGGCAAACTGCTGAAGTGTGTATACATTTGTTTTGGTGGGTTTTGTATGTAAACTCTCCAAAAATATAAGCTCAATTATGACAGAGATTTCTGCTTGTATTATTTTCTGCTGTAGCCTCCTTAGAGTGTATCTTTTTTTTTCTTTTTGAGACAAGGTCTCACTATGCAGTTCAGGCTGGCCTTGAGCTCACTTTATAGCCCAGGCTGGTCTCGAACTCAAGACAAGTCTGCCACCTCAGTCTCCTGAGTACTGTGATTACAGGCATGTGCCACCACACCTGCTATTGCAATTTTTAAACATGAGTTTAAGAGAGTTTTGTGTTAGCTTTCTATTTCTGTGACAAGTGTTTCAGATGATCAGCTGACGAAGAAACAAAGTTTGTTTTGGCTCATAGTGTTAGAGATCTCAGGCCATCATCACTTGGCCTAGTTGCTCTGGGCTTATAGCTGCTCATCATGTTAGTAATATTCTTGTCAAATCAAAACTGCTACCTTCCGGTTGGTGACGTAAAAATAATAAATAAAGAGGAAGAGGCTGGGCCCCAGGTCTCCTCCAGAGGGCATGTCCTCAGGGACCTGAAGATTTGTCACTGGGCCCTTTTATTGTTCTTATGATCTCTTGGGGATTATACTGTAGTACAGGCTAGATAAGCACTTTACCACTGAGCTACACCCACAGCCCAGGACTCCACTCTGTGTTTTTTTTGTGTGTGTGTGTTTTTTTTTTTTTGTGGCGGTACTGGAGATCGAACTCAGGACCCTGCGCTTGCTAGGCAGGTGCTTATTCCACTGAGCTATATCCCCAGCCTCCAGGACTCCACTCTGAAAGGGTCCATGTTACGGATGTATCTAAGTATACCCCAAAGCCTCAGGTGCTCCTAGGTGGGGCTTTTTGGAGGTGGCTGGATCTAGGGTGTGTGCTGCTGGGATCAAGGATGTGCCTACCTAGAATTGATTCATGATGTGATACTAGGATTAAGGCTGCCCTCCCCTGCTGTGAGTGCTACCTGCCCTATTCATAGGTGGGTAGCCTGCATAAGCTATAAGAGGTGGAAAGAGGGTCCCTGCTTATCACCTGCTGCTTTGCTTGCTCACTGCCTTGCTGCCCACCATGAACCGTTTCTCCTCTGTGATGCCCTCTGCCAGGCCACCTTGCCTTGGAGCCAGCCAACTATGGACTGAAACCTCTGCAAACTGTGACCCAAAATAAACCTCTCCTCCTTTAACTCTGGGTGTTGGGTATTTTGTTTCAGCAAAGAAAAAAGTAACTAAAATAGTCTATCATCTCCCAGGGATTGTCAAGCTGGGAACTAAGCCTTTAACAAACGCGGGGCTTTGAATCCCAGGTCCAAACTGCAGCAAGCTTTTATAAAAGATGAAGCTGTGAGAGAACAGGGTATGTGTTGACAGGGGCAGCAAGTGGCTTAGGGTATATGAGAATAGAACCCAGGCGGAAACTTCTTTAATCGATTGTTTTTTATTTAAAATAAAATCGTATTATAATTATACATCTTTGTGCATTCTTCAGTAGTATAGAGTAGCTGCAATAAAGTCTTCTTACTTAACTGAGCAATGTAAGTATCAATGAATGTACCGTAGATGAAGGTAGCCATTGTGCCAGGTGTGTATTGACCTTAAGGAAGACTGCAGTTTGATCTTTGTTTTAACAGTGAAAAATACATACAGAGTTGACTTGTTTTTTCCAAAACTGTAAACTTGTGAAGACAAAGATCTTACTCTGTATGAACTTTATGACTCCTGTGGCCTAGCACCACTCATTGCACATGGAAGGTGCTCAGTAAGTCGCTATAGGTGAATACGGTTATCGCACACCCAGGAGAATGTAATGTGGCTTCTTTCTTTCAAAGTGAAAGTTGTGCAGAAGCGAAAACAGCCCTCTCCCCAATTTTATCCTAAACTTTGAAAACAACTATCTTTACCATCGGTGTTCTGTTATTTTCTGTGTCATCAGTTCCCCAGACTAGTTACATGCCTGGTTGTTTACAATTATTTATGTACATGACATAAATAGTGTTATTTTGCATGACTGAAGAATATTGAGCCATAGGTCATCTTTGTCACCATATGTCCATCCTCCTTCCAGTATTTTACTTCCATCAAATTGCTTTCTGAGGTTTGAATTTATTCTGGAGTCTTTTAAACTTCAACCTTGTTATATGGAAAAATTTTAAAGTAGAGAGAATAGTGTAATGAATGAATCCTCTATATACAGCTCTATTAATTATCAACTTAATCTTTGTTCATGTATGTCCTACTTCTCCTAGTCCACCCCCACCAGGTATACATGCCAGATCATTTTGAGACAGTTATTTCATGTACTAGAGTCTTTTGATGAAAGGGGATTTATTTCATGAGTAGAAAGGTGGTGTTTCTAAAAAAAATACTGAACCATTTCATATTTCATATTTTTCGAATGTCCTTGATTTTAAGGACACTGTCTGCCTCATGTCCTTATTTCTAGAAGTCATGCGTAGTGTGTAGAAGCCTCTCACCAGTTCTCAGAGGTGTCTCCACCATCTCAGAGCTAGCAGTGTGCATTAAATTCCTTTGTTCAGAATCTCTGACTCCAGCCAGAGAAATTTCTCCGCTTTTAGGGTGCAGGTCATTAGGTTGAGTCCACCCAGATAAAGATAATCTACCTATTTTAAGATCACAGCTTCAAATATATCTGCAGAATCCCTTTGGCCATGTAGCGTAACATATTCACAGACACAGGGACAAGGCGGTGGACGTCTTTGGGGCACCATTCTGCTTACCACACGTGCCTGAGTTGCTGCTCTTTCTCTGTGCAGTTACCCTGGCTGATGGGTCATTAGCAAGCTAGGTTTGGAGGCTAAGAAGTGGAAACAATTTATTCCATTCCCGGAACTATCTTATCTGTCTGAGTCACTGGCCTCCCTTTCTTCTGTCAGTGTATGTGCTGCTCATTGATCTCGTGGTCACTTCTAGAAATTGCCTGTGCTTCTGATCTTACCTCTCCCTCTGCCACCTCCGTATTTGTCATGTGCTCCTTTCTGCTTTTTCTGCTTACCACTTCTGTATTCCTCAGAAGTTTGTTTTTTAGAGCTGGTGTCAATCACTGTAAATATTCCTTTTTTCTGATTAGTGCATCAACTATGTTATTTGTTGCTCCTTTTTCTCACATTTTGAGAGTTCGGTCTAGACGTCCCATCCACAACCAACCAGCTTCCACGAAACCTTCCATGTTTACCGCTGACTTGAATATTTAGCATCCCTGACAGATGTCAATAAATAGAGGATCACTATATTTTTGCTTTGGTCAAAAATGAATTTTCTCCCTTATATAAATATTATCCCCTCTTTAGTTTTCAGATGTTCTGTACAGATAAACCTTGTTTATACCTAAAGGCAAGTCGGATAATGAGCCACTTTCAAAGTTGGGTTGATGTGTGTTAGTTACATTTAGCCAGTTGAAGAGCAGGTTAGTTGGTTGGTTGTCCGTTTTTTTTAATCTCGAATTTCAGAGGTCTTGCCAAATACTATTTCTGCCCAGCTGTCATCATTTACAAATGGGATAAGTAATGTCACCATTACTTATTTAATAAGTCCTCCATCGGTGGACATTTAGATCGTTAACATTTATCACACACACAAACCATGGCTTGAAGAATATCTGTGCCCAGATCCCTGATTATTTCACTTGGATAAATTCCTGGAAATAGAATTACAGCATTATAGTAATGTACATTATTGATACTTCTGATATGTATGCCAAATTGCTGTCTAGTGATTAGCTAGATTCTCTCAAGTAGTTTATAATAGTACCTATTTCCTGTCCTTTAGAAAATTTTATACTTCAAGATACTATTTTTTCTATCTGTGTCTCTGTCTCTCTCAGGTTGGCCTTGAGCTATGTAGCCCAGGCTGGCCTTGAACTCATGGCAGTCTTCCCGCCTCAGCCTCCCAGGTCCTGGGATGCACACGTGTGGCACCATGCCTGGCTCAGATCCTGTGAATCATACTCAAGGCCATGTTTACATTCCTCTTGCTGTTTTAAAGGTTCCCATCCTCAAGAATAAAAGGCAACTGAAAAGTTTCCCTTTAAAAACAACTTTTATGTTTTGTCATTTAAGTCTTAGGAAATTTATAGAGCACCTCAAAAGGAATAGAATTTAGGTTTTGGTTGTGTTGATTGCTTATTTCTTTTTATTAAAACAAGCCATTAAAAAAGGAATTCAGATAACCCTTCATTTAAAACCGATGGATACTGGAGGCCCAGCAGTATTGTTTGTGACGCGGGGCCTCAACTTTAAAAAGAAAGCTGGCTCCAAGAAGCCTAGTGGCTATCGGTTATCCGCTCAAGGTTTTAAAATCTTAATTGGGGTTTATATTTAACTGACATATAGTTAAGAAAAGCAGTTTTGTTTTCTGATGTTGCACATATTTACATTATTATAGCTTTGTGTTTTTTCTTTAAAGGGGAAGAACCTCCATCATACCCCAAATGATCATTTCCAGAATGATGGAATTGGTAAGTGGAAAAATAAACCCTATGAAAACAGCTTTATGGTAGAGATTTACCCCAGATTGCACCATGAGAAACAAATCTGTCTTTTTCTCTCATCCTCTTTCTCTCTCCTTTCTCTTGTGTGCACATAATTGCAGTCAGTTTAGAACCTTAGTTTATTTTTTTTTTAATATCAGTATATATATATATATATATATATATATATTTTTTTTTTTTTTTTTTTGCAGTACTAGGGATCGAACTCAGGACCCTGCACTTGCTAGGCAAGCGCTTATTCCACTGAGCTATATCCCCAGCCAATATCAGTATATTGGTACATCATTTCTGAAAAGGGGACAATTTTTAGGCAGCAGTGTATGGTATCTGCAGAAGTTTTGAGGAAAAACATAAGCTTTTTATGCAATATAAATAATCAGAAAAAGTTGCTGTTCTACAAATGTTGGGTCATACAGATTTCAAGATAAAGTTTATTCAAATGATTTTAAGTGTTGCAGAATTGTTTTGAATAATTGCTTACCCTTCATTTTATATGTGGCTGTGTTACAGCTGCAGATCAAAACTGTATTCTGAAGAATCATGTTTCCCTGGTATGAGGGAACTGCTTACTGAAAGTGTATGCACAAATGTTTTTCTCTCATTATTTAATTTTTAAAAATTTTATTACTTTTTGGTACTGGGAATTGAACTCAGAAACTTGCGCTTGCCAGGCAGGCGCTTATGCCTCTGAGCTACATGCCTGGCCCCTGTTTTCTCTCTTGATGGTCACATCTCTGGCTCTTCAGAAGCTCTCATGCTAGTTTATGAAAGGAATACTTTCTAAACCGGCTCAAGTTTATTTTACAGGACATTATAAAATGGTTGCTTTTTGAATATACTTTATTTTTCTTCCACACTGATAATTCTTTGACTCTAAGATATTTATGACGAAATGGGAAAGACGTTTTGTGGTTGGTATAGTTTTGTTTGGGTAGATGGAGCAGCTCTTGAGTTTATTCTGTTTCTGTTGCAGTCCAGCCCAACCCTTCTGTGCTTGTTGGCAATCCTATTAGAGCGTATACTCCTCCACCCCCGCTCGGACCACACCCAAATTTGGGAAAGTCTCCAAGCCCTGTTCAGAGAATTGATCCTCACACTGGGACAAGTATTCTTTACGTACCTGCTGTCTATGGAGGGAATGTAGTTATGTCGGTGCCTTTACCTGTAAGTGGATGTTTGAAATTGTTCCCACTGAGATAACTTGCTGTGAAGTAAATAGGCTTCACTACATCAGTCCCAATCCTGGATGGGGTCAGCTACCAGCCTTTCGCAGGGGGCAGGGGGGCAATTCTAGGATCAAATCCAGAGCCCCTCTGCGGGCTGGGCCAGTGCTTCTGTCGCCGAGCTGCATTCCCCGCTCCAATCTTTTGTTTTTCCCCAATGTCCATAAGCTTCTTTTAAAGGAAGTATTGTCTTTAAAATTTAAATTTTGAACTGATCAAAGAAGTGTATGTTGTTATTTGCAATTTGCTTCTTCATTATTGGTGACTATGAAGAAATGTGTAAATTCGATTTTTGATTTATAAAAGCCTTTTATTCTTTAAAAAATTTTTTTTTTATCTGCTGAAAAAAATTGGGCCAAAAAAGTACTAGCTAGTAAATTGGTTTCTTCTTTTGTTAAGTGTTGTTTTTGTTTTTGGTTTTTATTTTACGTAAGTCATAGACTTTTCTTAAGAAATAGATGGTTGGAGGAGGTAGAAAGGCTTGGATTAGTCAAGTTCTCTTAGGTCTGAATTTGTCTGCGAAATTGTATGCCTTCTGAAACCAAATAAGCCCCTGAAACGCATTTCTGACCCTTCTCAGACTGTGTGGAGGGGGTTTGCATCTTGTGTGAATCCATTGTTTTTCCTGTCAGGTTTTTTAAATATTTTGGAATTTTTAAATAATTTTAGATATGTAGATATTTTTAAGTTGAGTTTTTAATGTAGGAAATAATTTCTTTCATCTAAGTGACGTTCTGTAATTTCAGGCAGAGATGATGATTGCCAGAGATCTTTGGCAACTTTGTTGAAACGCCGGAAGGGAGAAAGTGCTAACCTGCAAAACTTTTTGGCCATGTTGGCCTGATAGTTCACAGTCAAGTCATGACAGCCAAGCAAAGTGACTGTCAGTAAGAAATATGTAATTCATGCCCACTTCCCATTGAATTTAGACTTTTACCTGTGTTGTTTCTTCCTAGACAGCCTGGCAACACTATACATCATTTGCTTTAAATAGTAAATCTCTTAGGATTTGAGTTTCACTTTGCTAGGTCAAAAAGGCTTTTGTTATATAAAATTTCTAAGTGTCTGCATCAGACACTTAAACTAAAATAACAGGAACTGTTGTTCGGGAGTCATTGTATTTATTCCTTTCATGTTAATATGCAGAGACTATATATCTAGATTATGCTGGGACAAGTTTTCTATTTTTGTATTTTAAACTAGAGTTGAATTAATCAAAAGTAATGACTTGTTTGAATTTTACCTACAATAAATGAACATTAAATGATTTGGTTATTCTTATAAAGTTGAAACATATATTTTTTTCGACATGAGACTGCTTAGGCTGAATTTTTTCTTAACTTTACCCATTTTCTTATTCAGTCTGTTAAACTATGTAACTATGCAGTTATGACCTAAAAAGCTAACTTTTAGGTAGTCTGTAATATATGTACATTCATATTGTGAGGAAATGATTTGAGAATATAAAATGATGTAAAGCCTCAGGGAATAAAGTCAGTTTCTTCCTGATCTGAAAAGTGAACTATTTTTTCCCTGCACACTAATGATTCAGGGAGCCATGTTTTGGCCAGTTTAAGACATTACAATGACTCTACCAATGGTTACTTCTAAGTAATCTCAACCAGGTAGTTACTCATTTTGATAAAATTAATCATATGTGTCTGTATTTGCTTTTTTCTAATTAGGAGCACTATAAAAGTTTGCATTTTAAAATACAGTTAATGCAGTCATTTTATTTCTTGTAACAACCTAGGTACCGTGGACAGGATACCAGGGTAGGTTTGCGGTTGATCCTCGACTTCTTACACACCAGGCAGCAGTGGCCTACAATATGAACCTCCTACAGACACACGGACGGAGGTCTCCTATGCATTATGGCCTTGGACATCACCCACCTGTCAGCATAGGGCAGCCACAGAACCCGCATCCTGAGAAGGACCAACACGAGCAAAGTCGAAATGGTAGGTTGCTTTGCTTCTATTCCTTCTGTTCCTACATTGGTGCTGTTCAGTTCTCTCTGCAGTGCAATTGTTAAGTGTGAATTCTAGACCACGTTAAGAGAGAGCCTGATACAAAAACTAGGGATCCTTTCTTCTGGTGATGCAAGTAAGTATGCAGGTAAAAACTTTGCGTGTAATTTTAGAGGGTCCTTTAAACTGTCCCACTTACTGGCTTCACAAATTTCCTAAAATATTAAAATTTAATATTTAGAGACCTTTAAGTAGTACCACTTAACGGTCAGATAGAATATCCTCTCCTATTAAATATTTTTGATAACCCACAATATTCTTGTGATATTCTGGCTTTAGTGTTATTGTGGGATGGTTGATAAAAAGTAGTTATTTCTTACGCAAATCTGTTACAGTTACAAATAAAACCACCTACTGCTTTTTTAGTGAAGTTTATGGAATAATTTATATGCAGTAAAGTTTAAAAAAGTACAGTTGATAAGTTTTAACAAATAGAGTTAAGTATTACCAAAAATCAAGATGTGGAATGCATGCATCACCCCTAGAAGTTTCCTCCTGCCCCTTGTAGCTAGTCCCAGCCTCTGCCCCATCCCTTAGTCATCACAAATGCTAACTTCTGCTTTTCCTCTAGTTTGTCAGGAAGTATAATCACACAATGTATAGTTTTTACAGTCTGGCTTTGTTTACGTACTGTCTCTGACATTCCATCAAGTGGTATTCACTGTTCCTTCCTGTGATTGATGAGTGTCCTCTTATGAGGAGGCACCACCATGTGTTCATCCATTCATCAGCTGATGGACACATTAGTTATTTCAATTTTTTAGAAGTTTTACTTGCTTACCTAGGGCATCTCGCCATAGTAGGCGAGTAAATTTTGGCATTTATGAATAAAGTTGCTGTGGACATGCATGTTCATTTTTCTTTAGTAAATACATACAAAATTGCTAGGCATATTGTAAATATATACTTAGTTTTATTTTAAAACTATGGTATTATTTTCCAAAGTGGCTAAAGTTCTTTTCATTTCTACTAGTAATATATGAGATTTCCCATTGTCCCATGTTCTTGGCAGCACTTGATATTTTCCGTCTTTTTCACACTTTATCCTTTTAGTGAGTATCTGATGGTGTGTTACAGTGGTGTTAATTTGCATATCTCTAATGACTAATGATACTGAATTATCATTTCCTTGTGTTTGTTTCAGGTGTGTTAGTATCTTTCAAAGAACAGAACTTTTTTTGTGTGTGTGAAATCTAGTTTGTCCATTTATTCTATGAATTATGTTTTGGTGTTGTGACTAAAAATTATTTGTCTAGCCAAAGGTCACAAATGTATTGTCTTATTTTTAAGAAATCTTAATAGTTTCAGCTCTTACATTAGATTCATTTTGAATTAATTTTTTTATGTGGTGTAAGAATGGGTTTTTTTGTTATTCTGTTCACATGTTTTGGTTTTGCATGTGTATGGTCAGTTGTTCCAGTATCATTTACTGAAAACTGTCTTTTCCTTATTGAACTGTCTTGATGCTTTTGTTGAAAATCAATTGACTAACTACTTGCACTCTGTTTTTTTCTACTGGTGTGTATATTTTATGTTCATACCAAATACGCTGTATTGATTACATGGATTTATAAAAATTAGGAAAACGGAGTACAAGTCCTCCAGTGTTATTTTTTTAAGTTGTCTAGTCCATGTAGTTTTCCTTTCCATATACATTTTGGAATCAGTTTGTCAGTTTGCATCAAAAATAAACAAGCCACCTTAACTCTTCAATTGGGATATATTAAGTATGTCAAGTTTGAGAGAACAGATATCTTAACAATACTGAATATTCTAGTCTGGGAACAGGAAGTAGGAGAGAGAGAGGGAGACAGGTGAAGGATTATGGAATGACCTTTGTCCCAGGTAATAGTCCTTGCTCTGAGATCTACTTTGTTTGAATTAGTGTAATCAATTTT
This sequence comes from Dinomys branickii, assembly GCA_004027595.1. Lineage (NCBI taxonomy): Eukaryota > Metazoa > Chordata > Mammalia > Rodentia > Dinomyidae > Dinomys > Dinomys branickii. The sequence goes on along the minus strand of PVLD010000528.1, from coordinate 156,573 downwards.
AGCTTTTGTTTTTGGACTAGTGAGAGGTGTCTTTGCTTTTAATCTGTGCCTTTATATTTAAAGTATTTTTTTAGGGGTGGAACTGTACCTCAGTAGTAAAGCATGTGCTTAGTATGTACAGACCCTATGTTGAATCTCCAAGAAGAGAAAAGCATATTTCTGTTATTATTGGGTCTTGATTTTTTAAAAATTCTATGTGACAGTCTCTACTTTTTTTATTTTAAAGAGAATATAAACTTGAATAACACATAAACAATAAGGAAATACACAAATTATAAGCAAGAGAGTAGGGGCTTGACAATGAATGCTGTTTTACATAATACCTTCATATCCGTTACTCAGTTATCTCAAAAACAATGAAGGAAATACACAATTATACAGAAGATAGTAGGGGATTAACAATGGCTGTTGTAGGGCTGGAGGTACAGCTCAGTGGGGTAAGTGCTTGCCGCTAAGCACTAAGGCCCTGAGTTTGATCCCCGGTCCCGGAAAAAAACAAAAAAAAAACAACAAAAAAAATGGCTGTTGTATTACATAATGTTACCTTCACATTTCTTAGTGTTATAAATCAGTATAATGTATAAATGATAAAGTAAACACAATTATAGAATAGATATTGGGGAATTAAAAATGGATGCTGTATTACAAAATGACATCTTCATTGTTGTTACTCAGTTATACAAATGATGGCACGTTTGATTAAACAGTTTTCTCCACCCTCATCTCGATTGTTCCCTCACCCAATCAGTCATCTTCCTTCTGACAGTAACTGTACTTTTTGGTTTATTTACTTCCTCGGGCTCTCACATTGAGAAGGCACATGGCTGTTCAAATTATGCTGTAACAAACATGGGTGCACTCAAATTACTGTGGCACTAACTAGAAAAGCACTCATCCTCAAAGACGGTACATATGCAGGGAACCAAATACACTATGGTCATACCCAATTGATAAGCCCTCGAGGCCCTCGGGGGTCCAGTGCAGTCCGTGGGTTTACCCCGCGGACCACTGGGCCCCACCTCGACGAGGTGCTCCGGGAGACCCAGACCAATTCATAGGTTCGTCCCTGCAGACTGCTGGGTTCTGCCTGAACAGGGTGTTCCCGGGGAACGGTCTAATCGATCTCCAGTGCTGCCACTCCCCATCCCTTACAGCTGGGCATTGGGTGCACTTAAGTGCACCTCAAGTGGCATGAGGTCTCCACCCGTGCTCACTGAGGTAGTCCAGGGTGTGTGCTAAGTTTAGTTATTAGTTCTGGGAAAGAATTGGAGGATTTTCTTGGGTCTTCTCTGTAGAGTATGTTGTTTTCTCTTGGACTCCAGCACTGCTGATTTTTGTGTAATTTGTTGCTATGGGTTCACACAAGGTTCATATATCAAGGTTCAGTATGAAGTCCCTTTTGCTGCTCATATTAGTAGTTTAGGGTGAGTCCTAAAGCCTGTGGACTCATCCTGTTTCTGTCAGGATCACATGTTGAGCACGTGGGCAGCCAAGATGCAAGGTGCTCACAGAGGGAGTCCAGGGCGGTAGCTAAAACCGGGTAATGGAAGCCTGGTAACTCAGCTTGTGCTTCCTGCTTGGTGTTTGAGTAACAAGGGCCTGGGGCCATGTGATCCTCCTCTGTCCCGGCCCGCGGGTAGTCAACGAAGGCTCTTAAAGAGGGGGAGAGGGACTAAGGGAGACAAGAGGGACACGAGAAATGGAGGCAAGACAGGATTCTGATCAAGCCTCGTTTATTGAGCAGAAGTCTCGGGCTTATATACAGTGCAGAAGTGGGGATTGACGTCAATAGGTAACCAGGCAATGGAGGGAGGTCCAGACATCATGCGATATTACATCATTATAGGAAGTTAACCATATATGGAAGACATTACATAAAATGTTACATAACTACAGGAAGTTGACCATATATAGATGTTACATAACTACAGGAAGTTGACCATATATGGAAACCGAAACTAAAATTTCAAGATGGCTGGTAGCTTACAAAATGGATGCAAACTGCAGGTCTCTCAGCAGTACAAGATGGATGCAGACCGCAGGTCTCTCAGCGGTCTCCCACACTCCTCCTTCTGCCGCTCTCTCTTACTGCTGTGCTCCAGTTCCCCTTTGTTCTTTGGCTGGATCCCTGGGAATTGCTGTGGTGCTGGGGTCCCTGCTGCTGCTTTCTTGCTGCTCTCTGCTGGTAGCTGCTCACACAGTGGAGAGGCAGGAGGCCACAGCCTGCGGCATAGAGCTGGGTGTGGTGGGCTGTGTACTGGTTGCTTTGACTCTGCCTTGCCTCCGGGCGCTGATTAGAAAGGTTGCTTCAGAGTGGGGATTCTGCTTCAGTGGCTGTTGTAACTTTCCATCCTTACACTGGACTCGACAACACCTCCCGACCACAGGCAACACCTCCTGACCACCGCTGCCTCTTTTTTGGGCTGTGCTTTCTCTGCTCTGGTTTTGGACCAGCTCTTGGAAACTCTGCTCTCAGTTGGCCAAGTCAGGAGGCTCCTACCGGCACAGACCTCTGAAGCTGAAGCCGCGAGTGCCAGAACGAGGGATGGGCCGAGGGTGTGTACGGAGCAGTGGCTCCCCTCTTCTCTGCCTCCTCTTCCTCCGACTGCGCCATGGCGGCCCTCCGAGCCTTTCCTCCAGAAGTCTTCTTTGCTCTTTCTGAGGGCGTCAGTTCTCATTTCAGATCATTCCTGGGTCCGGGGGGCCCACTTCTCTCCCTCGTGTCTCTCTCACGTTGCTATATTCCAGTGTTTGGGTGGCAGTCCTCGGGGGAGGGTCTTTCTCTGCAGCTTACTGGGTTGCCATCTTCCTGGAAGTCCCAGTCTCTACTTTTGACTAGGTGTGGTTACACCATTTACATTTCATGTGATTTTGATATAGTTAGGTTTGATTCTGTCATCTTGCTGCTGCTTTTTAATTTGCCAAGATTTTGTTCTCTTTCTCTTCTTAACTCTTCATAGTTTTAGTATATTTTTAGATTCCGTTTTATTTCCTTTGCTGTCTTGGAAGTTATACTGTTAGTCATATTTCAGTAGTTGCCTTGGGATTTGTAGAATATATTTTATAGTTTGCTTTCCAATTTGTGTTTTACTACTTTATGCACAGTAGAGGAACCTTATAATATTTCAAATTTTTCTCTTGCTTTTTATGCTAGGACATGTTATCCTTTTACATGTTTTTAAGTGTTAAACAGGCAGCTATCTTTTCAAAAATTTTCAGAAATAAGAAAAAGTAATCTTACAATTACTTTTTCTGGTATCCATGTAGTTACCATTTGAATCTCTTTTCTTGTGTGTATGTGTCTCCGTCTGAGAAAATTTTCATTCTACCTGAAGCCATAATAATAATGACCTTTTTTTGGTAACAGGAATTGAACTCAGGATGTTGTACTTGCCCGGCAGGCACTTGTGCCACTGAGCTATATCTCCAGCCCCAATAATGACTTCTTTCTCCTCATCTTCCTTTTCTCTCTCTCTCTCTCTCTCTCTCTCTCTCTCTCTCTCTCTCTGTCTCTCTCTCTCTCTCTGTCTCTGTCTGTGTGTGTCTCTCTCTGTCTCTCCCTGTCTCTCTCTCGTGTACTGGGAATCAAACTCAGGGCCTTGAGCTTGCTAAGCAAAATGCTGTGCTGTAGAACTATAAGCCTGGGTCTCTCCTATTTTGCTGTACTGGTCTGTATTTTGTATTTCAAGTCCATTGATGGTGAGTTCTCTCAGCATTTACATATGTGAAAGTGGCCGTATCTCACCCTCACTTGTCACAGAGTCTCTCTGAGGTGGTTTCGGTCAGCAGTCATGCGGTATTTTAGTAACACCTTTCTCCCCCCTCGCCTTGTTCTCAGTGAGAAACCTGATATTCCAATCTTTGTCTTCATGTAATATAGTTTTTTTCTGTTACTGCCTTAAGTTTTTTTAATACTGGTTTTAGCAGTTTCTTTATAATATACCTTTGTAGAGTTTTCTTCAAGTTTTTTTTTTTTCATGAAATTTGGAAAATTTCAACTTTTGTATACTGAGGTATATTGTGCAAATACGTGTGTTTCAAACTGTCCCCTCTTCTAATCATTTTCAAAGTTCATTGGTACTCTTCATTTTTTTTCTATTTTTCCTCCAAGTTTTTCTTTTGTGTTGTCTAATGTGAATATGCTCATTCTACCCTGTTGTCTTGGTTACTTTTCTCTTATTGCTGAGACAAAATACCCAACGCCCAAAATGAAGGAAGGAAAGATTTATTTAGCTTACAGTTCATGGAGGTTTCAGTCCATACTTGGCTGGTTCTGAGGCAGAGTGGCACATGGCAGACGGCAAACTGCTCATGGCAGCAGAGCACAGTAAAAATGAACAGCAAAAGGGAGGAATGGCTGCAAGCAGCCTCCTTTTCTCCCCTACATTGTAAACAGCCCACCGCCACCCAGGGGGCGAGTACCTCTCACATAACCTCCATGCCCTCCACTTCCACAGCCTCAGGATGTATACAAAGTAAGCACCTGGCTTCCTGCTGAATCACTCAGCCAAACCTCTGGACTCCCCAAGTTGACACAGTGTATCAACCATAACACCTGTGTTGTTTCATCTCACAATGTAGCCTCTATTTCTTGAAGTTTACTGGTAAAGCTGTCCTATCATAATTCATTTTGGAGATTTCTAGTTCTGTTACTGCAAGAATGCTTTTATACCTAAAACCAAATAAGGATTCTTTCAAGGAATTTTAAAATATTCAGTCATTAATTCTCGTAGATTAAAATTTTTCATGTGTGAAATTTAAGCCTGTTGTAATTGTGATTTTTTTTTTTTTTATTTTGGTTCATGGTACTGGGGATAGAACCAGGACCTTACATATGCCAGGCAAGTGCTCTGCCACTAAGCTGTAGCATAATTGTCCTCTTCTAAACTTTAATTTTACTGCCTGTACTCATAATGCACGTATATTTATTTTGCTATTGCTTTTAAACAGTATAACTTAATTCCTTTCGGGGCATCTTAGCCTCTTGTCAGCTGTCCATCACTGTGACAGAACACCTGAGATAGTAACTTAAAGGAGCAAAGCTTTACTTTGGCTCACAGTTTCGGAGGTTCCCTTCTGTGCCCAGTAGGCTCCAGGACTGTGGGTGGGTGGTGGTGGTGCAGTGGTACGTTCTGGCAGGAGCACAGGACAAAGGAGATCTGCTCACCTGAAGGCTGGGGCAATACAAAAGAGGAGGGGGCCAAGGTCCAGTGTCCCCTTCACGGGCTTTTGCCCCCATGACCGAACTTCCTTTCCTGAATCCCAACTGTGGAAGGGTCCACAACTTCCCAGTAGTGTCATGGCCTAGGGACCAGCCTGTTAGCACAGGGGCTTTTGGGGCCAGGGGCATTGAAAATCCAAACCATTACATTTAGTTTAAATCCCTTTACTGAAGTTGATTAGATTTTTGCTAAATTGCATTGGTAAGTGAGCAAAACACTTGAGTTTTAATGAATAGGTAAGAATTCCAAGTTCCTTTGTATGTCTAGTTTAAAATAATGAGGCTGTAAAATCTTGGAGATTGGGCAGTTTGAGGGGATATTTGATCTTTTAAGGTTATTCCATTTTTAAGCTTTTGCTTTGTCAGTGAGGTTTACTTCATTTATAAATTTTCTGTCTTGTAGAGAAACGCAACTCTGAAAATTTAAGACCAAAACCCAAGTAATAATATAAATCCATAATCATGACTGTAATGTTTAAAATAGTCTGCTTCTTTGTGTAATATTGTATAGTTACTGGAAATGTCATAGTCACTGGAGAAAATTTATAAGAATTTTTAAATGTTTCTTTAGGTAAAAGTGATACAAATAATTCTGGACCTGAAATTACTAAGATTCGAACACCAGAGAAAAAGCCTGCAGAAGCAAAACAGGTACGTTGCTTAAGTTAGTGAGTATCTTGTTCTAGTAGATTTAGTCTGATTTGGCATCTTGGAATCTTGATGTTTTAAAGAAAAAAATAGCTCCTTTTTTGTGCATATCTTCTATAATTACTGCTTCACAGGGATTTGCGGGTTATAGTGTACTTTCTCGTGTCACTGTTTCTTTGGCTGTTGTTTCCTTGACCTGTGTGTTTTTCTCACATTATCTTAGTCAGTGATGAGATGAATTTAAATACTTCCCACAGTAAGGTAGTAAGTGAAGACTGAACTGCAGGTGTCAGTGAAAGTGGTCTCAGAATGGGAGGAGTGTCACAGTGAAGGAGGAAGACTCAGCTTCCCACAGTTCTTGCTTTGTTCTCTCATCACAGCCACTGCATATTTAACGCTTCATCTTTCTCTTCTCCTTTGCTGGCTTTTGTTCTTATGAACCAGGTACAGAAAATCACGGCACTGGTTGAATTAGTGCCTTGGGAAATCCATGTTTTCTAATCTCCATCGAACCCATCGAGCTCACCTACTTTTCTTTTGCATGTACTTGGTTGCTTTGCCCAGTGTTCTGGGTGGCTCATCTCAAATCAGATGATCTTTCACCTCCTGTTCTCATATGATCAGACGACTTTGCCTTGTTGTTTACAGTGTGACTATCTTGCCTTTCCTATGTCCTTGAAGCTTTTACTTCCCTATCACCAGTCTTGAAGGAAGAGTTCCTGTTACACTAGTCTCTCCTCTACCAGTTCCTCACAGATCTTGTTCCTTCTCTTTAGTTGTCTTCAGATTCATTCAAGCTGTTGGTTCTTCCTCTTCTGCTTGCAAAGTAGCTGCTTGTCTTTTTACCCAAGGTTGAGTAACTGATTGACAGAATTTCTACAATATATTCTTTAACTGTCATCTCTGTTATAGCTAGTACATAGCATCTCATTTTCACCTCATCTCTTACTTCCTCTTTAACTCATACAGGCTGGTAATAGGCCTCAACATTTCACAGAGACCGGTGAGCTCCTAGTGACCACATCTTATGAACACACTTTAGTAGTAGTCTTACTTGGTGCTTTTTCATTTTTGTTTTTGGTATTTAGCACATATTTTGTATTTAATGCTTTTCAAACAAATTTTTTTGCTTTTGACCATCTTACTCTTTTTGGTTTATTTGATGCAACAGTTGTACTTTTCACAACTCTCTATTGTTACTCCCTGTCTCTCATTTCACTTCCTGTTCACCCTCACTGTATGTCCCTAGTCCTTAAATTGGGATTTCCCAGACTTCTGTTATTGCCCCACTTCTATTTATGTTCTGTGGTTGCTTATTATGAAGTGGTCCAGTCTCTGATTTTAAGTGTCCATGCCATAAAGATGACTTCCAGATCTGCATCTTCAACCTCACGCTAGCTTTGAGCAGCTGTTTTCTGTGTTCAGTCTCTTATGTCCATGAGAATCCCTTGACAAGTACATGTAGATGGAGGGATTTCATATTGTAGGAGGAGCCACAACATGAATGAGGAAGGGCTGGGGATATAGCTCAGTGGAATATGCACCTGCCTGGCAAACACAAGGTCTTGAGTTCTATCCCTGATACTGCAGAAAAACCCAAAAAACCATGAAGGAGGCAGCAAGGGGAACCTTTTCTGGGTAGTGAGAAGGGAGGTGCAGTGAAAATCACCGTGGTGCATGTTCAGGAGGGCACACAGAGAACAAGTGACATGTTAGGGTTGTGCAGCAGCAGCAGATATAGTCAGAGGCAGCTGAGGACAATACCAGCCACACGATTCATTGGTGTTATTGGAGCAGCTAAAGCCAAAAGAGCTGAGTACCTCTTATGTCCTTTTTAAATATCTGTTATGAATCTTCTCTGTTAGAGGACTGGACCACCTGATAGGCAGACTTCGTTTTCTTTGTCTTGGGGCCCAGGAAGAATAAGTAAAGAGTCCCTCATTCCCTCTGACTCTGCCTCAGTACTCAGAAGAGAGAGATAAGAGGAGAGTCACATCCTGTGTAGGTGACACAGGTTCCTTCAGACCTTATGGTCTTGTTAAGCAAGCCCATAGTAAGATTGTAGCATAGCATAATCATGAATTAAATTTCTGTAACACAGACCTAACTTCCTGCCTATGTCAGAGTCAGAAGTGATAGAGGCAGTTAGAACAGCAGCCTACCTACAAGTGACCTTGACACCTACTCACAGACCTCCTCGTGTAATCAGGTCATGCACATCAGCAATGTCTTTTTGACAGAGGTGTATTCCAGACTACTGTTGACTTGGTCATTGACCAAACGGCGATTCATAGGGGAAATCGTTGCTTATAAAGAATCTTAGGGTCTAAGTTGAAGAGCAGACATGGCACCTGCTTGGAAAGATTAGGACAGAGCTGTCATCCTTCTCACTTCCTCTTGTAGATAATTTTATAGATCTCCAGTAATCATAAGGACTCAAAGGGCCAGCTGTAATGGCCTCCATTTGAACTAGGTCACACAAGGTGTGAATTTACTCAGGACATGGGTATCGTTATCAGAGCTGGAAAAGAAAAATGTCTTCTTCCCACTTTATAATTTGTTTTTTGCCATATTACCACATACAAACATATTTCAAAAGGACAACACTACTGCCTCCTTTTAAAAAAAGCTTTGGTTATTTACAACAGTTTAATGGGATTAAAATCAGTGTTTATACTCAGATTTGAATAATTCAGGATCTTACGCAATTGGAATGTTTTTTCTTGTCAAGAAGAGGAAACTAACATATAAACAGGCAGTTGTAGCTTTTTACACACAAAACTTCTCAAGATCCCCAAATTCACAATACTTTTCCTGTTCTCTCAACCTCAGCATAAACTGTTACCTTCAGCTAGAACGTTTTCTTTCTGGAGTATTCCACCTCTCTTTGTAAAATGCATCCCAAAAGCCGTCACCTTTGTGAAGCCTTATTTTTCTTTGGGCCCCAGGATCTCGTATTGCATCCTCTTATGGTATCTGTAGTTAGGTGTTCACATGTTGATATCCTATACTAGGCTCTAAACCAGGGGTTAACAGGCTTTTTCTGTGAAAGACCATATAGTAGATCTTAGGTTTCATGGGCCTGTGTTGCAACTGCTCAACTCTGTCATTATAGTGCAGAAGCACCTATAGATAATAGATAATGAATGGGTGGCTATATTTCCTAAAACTTTACTAAAATCCAGTGGACTGGAAATAGTATGGTTGGGGGCCATGGTTTACAGACCCCTGCTGTGAGGTCTTGAAGAGAGTGGAGGCTGAGCTTATTGTTGCTTTTAAATCACCAGTCAGGCATGAATGCTAAATAATATCAATATTGAGTAACAGCAAAACTTAGGAACTTTGAAACTGGTTGTACAAAGATGATACAGTACTTGCATTTTCATTTCAGAGTTGTGTAAATTAAAATAAATTTTTTATTAATATTGATATGTTTGAGGAAATAGATTAGGTATAAAAACAATGAAATCAGAAGCTAAAAACACATTCTGTTGATTTGTATCAGAAGGAAATAACTAGGGTAAAAAGTATGACATTAAAGATAATATTCTTGAAGGAGTTAAAGTAGATATGCTAATAAAGTGGCAGTATCTTTTCTTATGATTCATATAATACTGTTTTTTCTGTGCCATCTCTTTTCATTTAAAAAATACTCCTGTCTTAATGATTGATTCATCACTGCTGAGAATGTACCATATTCTTTTGATGTGGTACGGTTGGGAAAAGGTGGCATGCCACTGAACTCAAATCTTCTACAATTAAAAAGGGCTTTTTATTTTTTTCTAGGTTGATTTGGAATCAAATCCACAGAACAGAAGTCCTGAATCACGTCCTGGCATTGTTTACCCCACCACCAAATTTTCTCGCAAAGATAATCTCAACCCAAGACACATAAGCCTTCCTCTCCCTGCTCCCCATGCACAGTATGCGATGCCCAGCCGTCACTTCCACCCCCTGCCCCAGCTGCCACGACCGCCACTGCCCATTCCACAGCAGCACCCCTTGTTAAGTCAACAGCAGAGTAATTTGCCGGAACAGCCAAGTCAAATGCCACCGCAGCCAAATCAGGTAGTCCAGCAGCAGAGCCAGTTGAATCCGCAGGCCCAGCAGCCGCCTCCTCAGCTTTCTCCTGCCTATCAGGCAGGGCCCAGCAGTGCTTGTTTTCATAATGCAGTTTCTCATCAACCACAGTCTCCTCCTGCAGAGACTGTGATTCCTGAGCAGCAACCCCCTCCCCTGCTGCAAGAAGGCCATAGTCCTCTGAGAGCCATTGCACAGCCCGGCCCCCTCCTTCCTTCTCATCTGAATAACTTCATTGATGAGAACCCCCCAGGATTACCTATAGGAGAGGCTTTAGGTAAGTTCACCTATAAGAAACCTGAGTATAGTATTTAAAAAAAAATAACATGTATTTTAATTATTGATCTTGGCCATGATTCATTCATTTCTTCAAATAATGCCTGCAGAAATCAACCACTGGGTATGATGATCAGAATCTAGTTTGAGTGTGATTACATAATACTAAACATCCCATTGGTGCTGTGTTATATCACTAGGCAAGCAGAGAAAATTAATTGTTACCATAACCTGGTTTCTCACAAAGTTAAAAAACCGTGTACTTCCTGTGAAAACCAAAGTGTAGGCATTTCTCTGTCTTTATGAAGAAAATATTGTAAAAACCTTAGAAAAAATTGACTTGAAACCCCAAATGTATAACCAGTTTTTTCACAAATATTTCTGCAGAGCGAATACACGGGAACGTAGCTTTGGAAACATTAAGGCAGCAGCAGGCACGTCTACAGCAGTGGAATGAGCACCATGCCTATCTTAGTCAGGGTGGTATTCCATATCCACACCACCATCCGCACCTCCCGCATCTTCCTCAGCCACCCATGGGACTCCATCAGCCGCCGGTGAGGGCAGACTGGAAGCTTCCCAGCAGTGCTGAAGATGAAGCAGAAACAACATTCTCAAGGTATTCCAGCCTCTGAAACATCACCTCTCTGCTCGCTTTCTTGATAGCAGCCCTGTTGGTTTTAAGTTGGAATATTGTCTCAAAGAAATTGAATCCTAGCTCTCTTGGTACGTGCTGCAAAGTTGTTTTGATTGATTCTAAAATGTAGAGAATTCACGTAGAAGTAATTCTTGCATAAATCCGGGTATAGGTGATCTATTCTGGGCTGTAAGTTAAGTATGTTTCTTGCTTTATGATTTGTGCAAGAGAAACATCCCAGCCCTGTAGGTGGAATTTTTTTTCCCTAGTAGTAACGTTTACAAAGAATAAGGACAGAAGTAAATTAATAGTTAAAATTTAAAGATTATAAATTTATTACTAATTTTTTCTAGTAGGACAGACTTTTACTTTATAACTACATACAAATGCTATGTGGGTTTGGTTCTGATGGAGAATTAGTTTTTGTGGCTGGCATCATGCAAATGAGTTGAAGTCCTTTTACCTACTCCTTTTGAATAAGGCCCACCAACATGGTGGCCTTTTATAACATTCAGTTCTCATGTATAGGCAAGGGCAGATGTTTTCAATACAAAGAGAAAATAAATACCACTCAGGTAATTGGACCTACTCAGTGTCTTCAGTTCAGTATCTGTTCAGTGGTAATGCTTACATTTGAGATTAATTAATGCTATTTCTGGGGCTGGGGATATAGCTCAGTGGAATAAGCACCTGCCTGGCAACTGCAAAAATTGTTCTGGTTATTAGGCTGTAGTTTATTGAAATTGCAGAGGTAGACTCAGCTCTTACGGTAATGGAGCTTTTCCTTAGTTTTCTCTTCATATTTTGTTGTCTTCGTATAGGTTTCAAGACTTAATCAGAGAACTGTCTCATCGCGATCAAAGTGAAACTCGAGAACGAGCTGAAATGCCACCACCTCAATCAAGACTTTTGCAATACAGACAAGTTCAGGCGAGAAGCCCACCAGCAGTCCCATCTCCCCCATCCAGTACAGACCACAGTAGCCACTTTTCTAATTTTAATGACAACAGCAGAGACATTGAAGTAGCCAACAACCCAGCATTTCCACAACGCCTTCCCCCTCAGGTATTCAGCTCACCCTTCTCGTTGCCATCTGAACACCTTGCCACTCCTCCCTTGAAGTACCTGGCACCTGATGGAGCATGGACTTTTGCTAACCTGCAACAGAATCACCTAATAGGGCCGGGCTTTCCTTATGGCCTACCTCCATTGCCTCATAGGCCACCACAGAACCCTTTTGTACAAATACAAAACCATCAGCACGCTATTGGTCAAGAGCCATTTCTTCCATTGTCATCTCGAACAGTATCTTCTTCTTCGCTCCCTAGCTTAGAAGAGGTAAGTGCTTTTCTTTGCCTTTTTTTGGTTTATTGGTTGTGAACAGTATCAGTATATTGATTTGATAATAGGGGCCAGCCCTTACGTAGTTTATGTTTTTTAAAGATAATCCTTCTTGGAAATCGTTATAATTTCTACCTTCATATTGTGATGTTTTGTATTTTGCACAATAATCACTGTCATTGAAATACGAAGCCCTTTATGAGTCTTTTATTTTATTTTATTTATTTATTATTTTTTTTGCGGTACTGGGGATCAAACTCAGGACCCTGCGCCTGCTAGGCAGGTGCTTATTCCACTGAGCTATATCCCCAGCCCACCTTATGAGTCTTTTATTTCTGTTTCAAAACATTTGACATCAGAGGACTCTTCTTTAATATTCAAGTAGCTTTGTGCTTTCTAATTTGAGCAAGTGGTTTTCAGGGACTCCGCTTTTTACTTTTAAGTTACATTCGTTAGTTACAAACTTGTAATACGAGTTTTCCAAAGACGTTAGTTTTTGCAGCCAGTGGCCATTTGTCTTTCTCTTTCATCCTGGTTTTTTGATTAGACCGAGGCAGTTGGTACAGAATGAGATTGATTCCCAGTTGTCAGAATTTGCAGGTGTTGACCCTGCTAAACTAAGCATTTTAAAGCAGCTGACTTTTGATTGTAAAATACTTAGCTATGTACAAAGAGCATCTTTATGGACCTTCACCAATGCAGAAAACTTAGTAATTCCAGGTTATAAAACTCCCTAATTGGTACCATGTGGTGTAGACGATAGAAATCTTGTCTAGCTATTTCTAATAAGCATTCAGTGAGTAAAGGTTAGAATATGTTGGGGCTAGGGATGTAGCTCAGTGGCACAGCACCTGCTTGGTGAATGCAAGGTCCTGAGTTTGATACCTGGTACAAAAAACAAAAGAGATTAGAATGTGTAAAGCTGCTGGTTATTATTAATTACAAATATCTTACAGTAGGATAAACATTTTTAACTTTGTCACATGAAAACATTTTTTTTTAATGGTAGCTTCCTCCATTTTGCCACTTCTAAATCATTTCTAAAAGCCATTGTAGATAATTGATTCACATGTTTTACAAATTATTTGTTGTAGATGCTTTTTAAAAGTTGTTTCATAGGGAACCCTCTATATCTTTCTGTAGGATAATTTGTTCATATTGTTCCAGTATTGACCAGTTCATTTTGTATAGTAACTGTCATTAAAACAATTTAATTACTATGACATAAGTTGACATAAGTTGTAGCCATGATAAAGATGCAGTGCTTGGGCGTGGTGACACACACCTGTAATTCCAGCACTCTGGGAGGCTGAAACAGGGATTGCAAATTCAAGCCCAGGCTTATTGACTTAGCACAAGAACTGTCACGAAGAACCAACAACTGGGATCTCATCTTATTAAAAAGCTTTTGCACAGCGAGGGAAACCACTGGCAGAGCGAGGAGACATGGAAAAAATGTTTGCTAGCTGTTCCTCAGACAAAGGATTACAATCAAGAACATATAAAGAACTCAAAAACAGACCCCAAATTTAAAGACCTAATCCACAGATGGGCATCTGAGATGAATACATACTTCTCAGATGAAGAAGTATGAACAGTAAGTAAGTATGTGACTTAGTAGATTCTGTCTCAAAACAAAAATGGAAAAAATGGTCTGGGAGTGTAACTCAGGGTAAAGGCTCTAGGTTCAGTCCCTAGTACCTGAAAATGATGATAATGAGGTGTTGGTGTCTATATGTGTACATATAAGAGTCTAGAATTTTGGAGCCATACTTTACAATAGACATGTACCCAACATTGTTTCAAATTACAATGCACTGGCTTTATAGCTGAGCAGTTACATCATTTTCACTTATGTGGAAATTGTTTTTGTCTGTGATGACATTCACATAGCTTAAGTCACCATTTTAGCCATTTAAAGTGTATAATATATTGGGTTTTAGTACATTTACAATATTGTACTGCCATCACCACTGTCCATTTCAAGAGGATTTCGTCATCCCTAAAAGAGACCCCATAATCGTTAAGCAGCGTACTCTAATCTGTTTACTCCCAATCCTTAGAACCTCTAACTTATTTTGTCTCCTTGGAGACATTGCATGTAATGGAATCATACTAATGTGTATATGTATATGTATATGTGTGTATATATATATATATATATATATATATATATATAATTTTGTATCTGGTTTTCAAAATATATCCACACTACAGCTTGCATCAGTATTTCAAAACTGGATGAATAATAGTCCATTCTATGGATATGCCATAGTTCATACATTCATCTGTTGATGGACATTTGACTTGTTTCCATTTTTTTATGATTATGAATAATGTTGCTGTGACCATTGATGAACAGGTTTTTGTGTGAAAGGTATATCTTGGCTGTGTACTTCGATAGGATTCCTAGATTATATGGCAATGTTTATGTTTAACTTTTTGAGGAACTGCCAAAATGTTTTCTACAGTTTTCAGTATCATTTTATGGCCAGCAGTGTATGAGGAGTCTAATTTCTCCACATACCCACTTTTTAGATTTGCATTTCCTTAACAACTAAGGAGGTTGGACATTATTTCATATGCTTATTGGCCATTTATGTATCTTCTTTGGAGAAATGTTTTCAGCTGCTGTAATAATGGTTATCTTTTTGTTACTGAATTGCAGTAGTTTATTTCCACATAGACTCTTTTTTTTTTAAATTTTATTTTGAAGACAAAAGAATGGAGACATATGAACCAGAAAAGCCATAAACAATACAGAAAATACAAAGTTATACAGAATATAGTAGGGAATTAGCACTGGATGTTGTATTACAGTTATCTTCTCATTAGTTAACACAAAAACATTAAAGGAAATACCAAATTATAGAGAAGATAGTAGGGAATTTGCACTGGATGCTGTATAATATAAAGTTATCTTCACTTCTGTTAATACAAAAACGATGGAGGAAATACAGAATTATAGAGAACATAGAAGGGAATTAGCTCTGGATGCTGTCCTACATAATGTTACCTTCACATGTTACTCAGTTACACAGATGATGGCCCATTTGATCATTCAGTTTCTTCCTCCCTCATCTCCGTTGCCCTACCGCTCAATCAGTCCTCTTCCCTGTGATAATAACTGTACTCCTGGGTTTATCTATACCCCTGGACTCTCGCCTTGGGAAGAGATATAGCTGCCTCAGACTATACTATAATATACATGGGTGTATACAAACTGCCATGGTTGGAGGTGGGAAAGCCCATATGCTCACAGCGGACCGCCAGGCTCCACCCTGTCATCATGCTATGGGTGGGGGCGGGTCTAGTCCATGAGGTGCCCTGAGTGGGGCCCTCAGTGGAGCAGCCATGGGGCCCACAGCGGCACAGCCGTGGGGCCCACCACGGATCATCCGCAGGGCTCACAGCAGCCTCTGTGACCCTTTTGGCTCTGTCCCTTTGCCTTGATGCCAGAGGCCCTTTCTTCTCCTCCCACCTCCTCCTGATCTCCAGCATTACCGTTCCCCACCCCTTGCAGCTGGGCAATGGGTCTCCAAAGCTGAAGCTGCGAATGCCGAAACGAGGGCGTGGGCCAAGGCTGTGCTTGGAGCGGCGACCTCCTCCCTCTCCTCCCTCTCCGTCTCGTCTCCCTCCAACTGCGCCATGGCAGATCTCCGATCCCCTTCTCCAGAGGAGGTTTTGCTTAGTCTTTCCGAGGGTTTCAGTTCCCATTTCAGATCCTTCTCAAGTTCAGGATATCCACCTCTTTCCTTTCTGTCCTTCACATGTTGCTATATTCCTATGTCTGAGTGGCATTCCTCCAGGAGGTTCTCTCTCTGCTGCCTACCCGGTCACCATGGGTTCATACAAGGTTCATATATGCAAGCAGTATGGAGACACTCTTGTTGTTCGTATTAGTAGTTTAGGGTGAGTCCTGAAGCCCGTGGACTTGTCCCATTGCTGTCAGGAACAGGTGGTGATTGCGCAGGCTGCTGAGGCTCAAGGTGCTCACAGAGGGCGTTCAGGGTGGGAGCTGAAGCCCAGTAACTCAGTTCATGCTTCCTGCTTGATATTGGAGTGAGAAGGGCGTGGGGCCGTGTGATCCACCTCCATCTGCAGCTCTCTCTTGCTGTTGTGCTCCAGTTCCCATTTGTTCCTTGGCTGGATCCCTGGGAGTTGCTGTGGCTCTGATGTCGCTGCTGATGCACCCCACCCCTCCCCACTGGCAGCAGCCCACACAGTGGAGAGGCAGGAGGCCACAGCCTCGAGGCAGGCATAGAGCTGGGTGTGGTGGGATGTGTACTGGCTGCTCTGGCTCCACCTTGCCTCCAGGTGCTGATTAGGAAGGTTGCTGCAGGGTGGGGACTCCTGGCTGTTGCAACCTCTCATCCTCACACTGGATTTGACAACAGTTCCCAACCACCATTGCC
>PVLD010000528.1:0-139855 GCA_004027595.1 Dinomys branickii | reverse complement strand
GAGTCGGGAGACCTCCATGAGCGTGGGTCTCCGAAGCTGAAGCTGCAAGTGCTGGAACGAGGGCTTAGGCCAAGAGTGTGTTTGAAGCAGTGGTTTCCTCTTTCTCCGTCTCTTCTCCCTCCGACTGTGCCGTGGCGGCCCTCCGATCCTTTCCTCCAGGAGAGGTTTTGCTTGGTCTTTCCTAGGGCTTCAGTTCCCATTTCAGATCCCTCTTAGGTTCAGGGTACACACCTCTCTCCTTTCTGTCTTCATATTGCTGTATTCCATTGTTTGGGTGGTAATCCTCCGGGAGGTTCTCTCTCTGCTGCCTACCCGATCACCATCTTCCTGGAAGTTTTTCTCCACGTAGACTCTTAATTTCATAAATGATTTGCAGTTACTTTTCCTGCTTTGTTTGTTGTTTTTCTCATCTTCCTTGTAGTGTTCTTTGATAAACAAAATGTTAAATTTGGATAAAGGACAATATACTGTGTTTTCTTTGGTTATTTGTGCTTTTGCGATCATATCTTAGTTTTCTCATTACTGACACAAAATACCCAACACCCAGAGTTAAAGGAGGAAAGGTTACTGAGCTCATAGTG
Source organism: Dinomys branickii (assembly GCA_004027595.1). NCBI lineage: Eukaryota > Metazoa > Chordata > Mammalia > Rodentia > Dinomyidae > Dinomys > Dinomys branickii. Next base: position 139,274 of record PVLD010000528.1, on the reverse strand, counting down.
TGCAGAGTTCTCAATTGATAGTTGGCTGGCTACAGGGTGGCATGGCAGAGGGGTGTCACAAAGAGGAAACGGTTCATGGTGGGCAGAAGGCGGCAAAGTAGTGAAGAAGCAAAGCAGCAGGCAGCAAGTGACAGGCAGGGACCCTCTTTGTGTCTCTTACATTCTCTGTAGGCTGCCCACCCTTATGGCAAGTAGCACTCACACCCAGGGTGGGGCAGCTGTAGTCCTGTCATCGCAACATAAATCAATCCCAGCATCACATCACTGACCCCAGCATCACACACCTGGATCCAGCTACCTCCAGAAAGCCCCACTGAGGAGCACATGAGCCTTGGAGGGGCAGGCATCTAAATGCAAGCCGTACTGGTGTCTAAGCTGTTGGTTGATTCAATATCACAAAAATTTTACTTCTCTATTTCCTGCTAGGAGTTTTATAGTTTTACGTCTTACACAGTTGTTCTTTCATCCATTTTAAGTTTTTCTATATTTACTTTTTTTTTTTTTTTTTTTGGCAGTACTGGGGATCGAACTCAGGGCCCTGCGCTTGCTAGGCAGGCGCTTATTCCACTGAGCTGTATCCCCAGCCCTCTATATTTACTTTGAACCATTGTATAGTTTCAGCTATTTACACATTCTTAGTTCTTTGATGCATTTTGAGTTAATTTTTGTGTATTGTGCGAGGTTGGTGCTAAATTTATTCTTTTGAATGTGGTCGTCTAGTTTTTCTCAGTACTGTTTGTTGAAAAGACTATTTTCGCATTGAATGGTCTTGGCAGCATTTTGAAAAATCAATTGACTGTAGATGTTTAGTTTATTTCTGGGCTTTCAATTCTGTATGGAATTGATCTATTGTCTATCTCTATGCCAGTACCATACCTTTATACTGTAGCATTATAAAAGTTTTTGGAATTGGAAATGTCTTTAGAATTTTCTTCCACTATTTCAAGTTTGTGTACTTACTCTGGGTCCTTTGCTTTTGCATTAAGAGGTTTTTTGTTTTTTGTTTTTTTTCCTGGTACCAAGGATTGAACTCAGGACCTTGCACTTGCCAGGCAAGCGCTTATGCCACTGAGCTATACCCCTAGCCCCCTAAGGTCCTTTGCTTTTGCATGTGAGGTGTAGGATCAGCTTGCCAGTTTCTGAAACAAAGCTGAGATTTTTTTTTTTAAAGGAGTGCTTTAAATCTGGGCATCAATCTAAGGAATATTGATGATGAGTATTTAAACAATATTAAGTTTTCTAATACCTGAACATGGGACATCTTTCTATTTCTTTAGTCTTAAAAATTTCTTTCAACAGTATTCTGTAATTTTTCAAGTATAAATCTTATACTTTTAATGAAATTTATTCCTAAGTATTTTATTATTTTTATATAAGTGTAATTTTTAAAATTCAGTTTGCGTTGTTGATTGCTAGTGCTTAGTGTTTCAAATCACGTAGGAAAGAAAAAGGAGTTACACACCAAAGATGTTTCCACTTCAGTCGTTGTACTCTTTCTGACTCCATAGTTTGATTCATTATTAGAACTTCTATCTTTTTATTTATACTGTCTTTGGCGAGGTCATTCTCACGGTTTCCTTTTCCAGTGTTTTTTTATATCTTTATGTGGACTTAACTGTTTAATGTCCTTTTCTTTCAGCCTGAAGGCATTTGTAGCATTTCTTGAAGGTCTGCTAGCGACAGACTACCAGTTTGTCATAGAACTTCTCAGAATATGTTATTTTCACCTACACATTTCAGGGGTGCATACAGAATTCTTGGCTGATGATTTATTTAGCAGTTTGAATAGGTCATTTCTCTGCCTTTTGGTGTGACTGCTTTCTCGCCTGATTACTGATTCTTACACGTCATAAGTTGTTTCTCGCTGCCTTCACGATCCTCTTTCCATCATTAGTTTTCAACGGTTTATGATGTGTTTCCAGGTGAGTCTTTGAGTTTGTTGTTCTTGGAGGTTTGTGTGCATTGAGGTTTGTGTGCACATAAATTGAGTTTTCATCAAATTGGCTCTTATTTTGTGAAATTTTTTTTTTTGCTGCTTTCTCTTACCTGCTTCTAGCCCTCCCACTGTGCGAATGTTAGTATGTTTGGCGGTGTCTCACAGGTCTCAGCTGTGCTCATTTTCTTCTTTTTTTTTTGTTTTTGTTTGTTTTGTTTTGTTTCTCAGCATACCTAACCTCAGCTGACCTATCTTCAGGTTTATTTATTCTTTCTCATTCATGCTTAAATCTACAATTGAACTTCTCCAGTGACTTTTTCACTTTGTCATTGTACTTTTCTGACTCCATAATTTGATTCATTATTAGAACTTCTGTATGTTTAATTGACATTCTCTCTTTGGTGAGGTCATTCTCCTGTTTTCCTTCAGGTTTTTTTTTTTTTGCTTTTGTTTTGACGATGCTGGGGATTGAACCCAGAGCCTTGTGGATGCTATGTAGCCCTGCTATCTAGCCCTGTCGAAGTGCTATCTTGGACACTGAGGTCCTACTGTCAACTCTCCTTTAGTTTTACAGATGTGGTTTCTTTGAACATATTTAAAGTAGCTAGTTGAAAACTGGGCCCCTTCTGGAGTGCTGTCTAGTTGCCCCCTGCCCTCTGAGCCCACCTCTCTGACACGGGCGTGTTTCCTTCTTCCTTCGCATTTTCATTGTTCCCCAGTCTTTCTTCTCAAGCTTTTTGGTTGTTGAGACTTTCTGTCCAGCTCTTATCCCTTGCCTCATGTAGCAGTGATTAAAGCTTTTACCTAATACAGTTGTTTTTAATGGGGCTCATTAGCGTGGGTTGAGTTCAGAGTTAGACAAGATGCAGATTTTTTTCATCTAGCCTTCCAGAGAACCACAAGATAGGCCACAGCAAGTAATTGCGGTTCTTTCAGAATGAGGCCTACAAGACAAGATGCCCTCCTGTGTAGTATTCATTATTATTGTGAAATTTCTTGTTTTATTTTTGTTCTTTTGATTGTTCCTTTAGTTGCTGCAAGTTTTTAGTGTCCTAGGGTTCCAAACAGTTGATGATGCCATTTCCGTTATTTTTGTTGCTTTTACAGAGAGCCAGTTTTAATAATACCAGTCATGATTTCTTGACTTAATCTGCCAAATGATCTCAATATGTGCAAGATTTCATAAAGTTTTGTTCTTCACCAATAATACTTGATAATGAGTAATCTACTTTAACCATGGATTTTTTAAATGGTTCCTATTTTTGGAGTTTAAGTTCTGTGTATCCTACTGCTCAGTATTGGGTATTTTTGGGTAGCAGTGAGTGTATAAATAAGAATTTTCAATTGTCAATGAGTTCTTTTCCTTTACAAAACATTTGTTCACATTTATTTTGATGAAAGAGATTCACAAATGACTAACATGTACACTGAAAAAACTCTTTGACAAGGAAAACATTTTTACCACATTGCAGATTTTGACATTTTCAGTATATTAAAGGCACTTTTGTGTTCACGGTGATCTTGGATGAATCATCTCAGAGGATGAATGGTTTATGTTTTCATTGTTTATTTTCAGCCTTTTAGAATAATTTCTTTAACAACATACAGAAAAATGTCTTTTTCCCTCCTACTGTGAATTCTTTTATTGCCTGAAACTTTGGTAGACTATTCTCATACGCTTAACAATTAATTTGAGTAGAAATTGTTTTTCATATTTTGTTTCACTGTTTTTTCTTTTTATAGTAATTTTGACTTTCTTTTGACAGATGAAACACATAGTCAATAGGGAGAGTGTAGACATTTGAGAAATAATTCAGTTTCACTGTGCGAAGGTAGCGACCATAGCATTTAACCCTTCCTAGTGCTTATAGATATGAACATAATCAATTGATGGGCTAAGATTATTTTTGGAAACAGGAAATTTTTCCTCTATCACTATGCTTAGTGACACTCTTTCCACTAAGTTAGGCCAGCCTGAATAAGACCTTGGTCTTACTCTATAACTCATTTGCCTTTTAGAGTATTCTCACTTAGACAATTAAAGTTTAACCCTGTGGGGTTTTCTCTCTTACTCAAATGCAATATGCACCATAGCCCTTAGGTACGTAGATAAGGCTGGGATACCTAAGGGTGCCGTCCTGTCCTGAGCCAGGATTCAGACCATTCTTAATTGGCAATAGATTAATAAATTGCTTCAGTGTGATTTAAAATACTAGTTTAAGTTTGGGATTATGATTTAATTTTTCTCTAAATATTTAACTAGTTATCGTCATACCTTCATTAAGAGACAGCATGATCCTTAAATACAAGTAACTTTTTCATCACACACACAATTCTGTGCCATATTTGCAGTTTACGCAGCTGCTATTGGTGGGAGTGGTGAAAGAAAGATCAAACACACAAGGAAACAGCAGAAATTAACGCTTAACATCTGAGTTTCAAGGCTCAGTTACTAGTTGTTTGGGCACGAGTAAGAATTTTTCAAGGGAAATTTCTACCTGGATGAGGGTTTTGACTTTTCATGATAACTTTATAATCTAATCTCTGGGTGAGACACCGTTCTTCACTATATACTGTACTGAGATTGGGGTGTAGAGTTTATATTCGTTTCTCTTCCTCTATGTGTATGTTTTAGTACCTGAATTACACTGTTTTAAATTCTGAAGCTTTGTGGTACTCTCACTAACACTACAAACCAGGGGGTAGTGGGAAGTCTCCCTTGTTACTTTTTTTCCTTCCAGTTTCTGTATAGGATTTGGATGGGGGAAGAGGGTCAGTCTGTGGTTTTTCTACTAGAAAAGTTTAGAATATTTTTGTGACCTCTTTCTCCTTTCCCTGCCTCTATATGGAATTACATTAAATATATAGCTTAAACTGAGAGAAATTCTTTTACATACTTGGAATTTCTCATTTAGGAAATGGTACAATCTTCAATTTTTCAACCTCACCCCCCCCCCCCCCTTTTGAGACAGGGTCTCACTCTGCAGTTCAGATGGGCCTTGAGCTCACTTTGTAGCCTAGGGTGGTCCTGAACTCACAATGATCCTCCTGCCTCAGCCTCCCTAGTGCTGGGATTACGGGCATACACTACCACGCCTGGCTTCAACCTCACTTTTTAAAATGTTTATCTTTAAAGATTATGTATTATCTTCATTTAAGTTTTGCATATTTCTGATACTCTTAGGATATTTTTGTTTTTGTGTTTTGTTACGAATGTATCTTTTTTCTATTCTGTTCAGTCATTTTCTCTTCAGGGATACATCCTCATTCTTAAGTTCACATGGTTTTGTCAGGTTAAAAAACTTCTCTTTAACATAGAATCAATGATATTTTTGTGGATACAAAGTTTGCCATTTAAGATTGGTGTCACTGTCAAATAGTTTGATTAAAAGGTGTAAATGGAAGAATTCTTTTTTTTTTTTTTTTTGGCGGTACTGGGGATCGAACTCAGGACCCTGCGCTTGCTAGGCAGGCGCTTATTCCACTGAGCTATATCCCCAGCCCCGAAGAATTATTTTTTTAAAATACATCACTATACCAGTCACAATTGGTTTATGAAACTGCATACTTTTGTATTACAGGGGTGATATTATTATAATGAACTTACAAGAAAAAAATGAAATGCAGGATGAGAATGTGGCTCAGGGATACTGTGCTTACCTAGTGTGCACAGAATCCTGGGTCCCACACCCAACAATGGGGGGAAGATGCCTGTAAGTCACTCATTTTGATAAGCTTTCAGTAAATTAGCATTTACTTACACCATTTTAGAAAGTACAGTGCTTCTGTGATGTACCTGTTTTCAAGTATTTCTTATTTTAGGGATTGACTTTTGGACTAGCCATTCATTTTCATATTTCCCCTCAGACACCTGGGCTTTTGAAGGTAATTGACACTTTTGATTTTACCACTGCTGTCTAATCATGCCTGCTTCCTCCCCCAATATAGCTTATCTTGAAGCTTATAATCTTGGCTGATTATTGATAGATTCTGACTCTTCTCACAGAAGTAGATTGTGATCCCTCATGATTTATATAACCAAGTAGAAACATTGGCTGTGTTCTTAGAGGATCATTAGTATATGATTTCTAATAAGCTGTCTAATGCATATAACAGATAATGGTCAACAAATTAATAAATTAGACCTCTATTCATGCTGAAGTTACCATAGCTAGTCATTTAAATGAGGTATTCTATTTTAATTAAGATTTCTGGCACCATAGTTAATGTGACTTGGAATTTCCAGTACAGTATTTAGCTCTTCCTTGGTGATTAGCTTTGATAGCATAATTATAAATAAAGCCATAATTAATATGCTGACCTTTCCCCTAGTTATTTATACAGGTACATGTGAAATGATTTGCTAACCTCAGACATTACAGATATGTCTTACAGTGGTAAGCAAATTAGAAATTTTTACTTAAACTGACATTTTTAACAGAAGTTTTATATAATACAGTAATTAAGTTTTCCTCATGTATTAAATGGCTTTTAAAATGTTAGCATTAAATTGATATTAAAGATTTTATGGGGTTTTTTTTGTTGTTGTTGGTGGTGGTGTTTTGGAGACAGGGTCTCACTATGCAGTTCAGGCTGACCTTGAGCTCACTTTGTAGCCCAGGGCTCAAACTCCAGAGTGATTCTCCTGCTTCTGCTACCCAAGTGCTGGGATTGCAGGTGTGCGCCACCACTCCTGGCCCATTTTGATATTTACAAAGAAATAGTAGCAGTGGAATTTGAAAACGATAATCATATTTAGTTATGTAACGATTACACAGTTCAGCACAAAGAATGTTCATAGAGACGTATGAAGTTGCTGCTAACTCTAGAAGTAGAATGAGCCTTTCAGCACTAATAATGAAATTAAGATCTATCAGCCCTAGATGAAACCTGAGTGTCACTTACTGATAGGTTGTCAAGGAACAGTCTGACTGGCAGGTGATACATGGAGAAGAATTAAGCTGTTCCTAAAACCCACTGAGAACGGGACAAAAGCAACAGGAGCAAAAAAGGTTGAAGAAATGAAAAAGGAAGGAAAGTGTGACTTAAGTATTTTAACAGCCTGTGGGGTCAGGAGACTGGATTATTGGTGGAGATAGGCAGAGCCCTCTCTCTCACAAATGTTTTTCTTTCTGCAGTCTAGGTATCTTTTTCAAGCATTTTATTTGGGTTCCCTTGTCCTTCAGTGTAAAATGCATAGAAAGTTCCCCTTGGAAAGTAGTACCTGAAACTTGTTGCTCAGAATGCATTTTCTTTCAGTCAGCATGTCGTATAGTTTTCTGAATTTAAATTATCTAAATAGGCCTGGATTAGTCATTACACTGGGGTTTCGTTAACAAATACAACAAATTGTTGATGGTTATTAAAATTGGTGGTAGGTTATGTTTGAATATTTTAATAAAAAGTTAAAATACAGTCTCACTGATGAAAACTTTGATTTAAAATAAGTCTTAGAACTGTGGATCTAATTGAGGATGACTTACTTTGATTTTAAGTTTTTAAAAGGAAACTGAGGCACAAAGATGTTCAAAGACTGACACCAGAAGTAGCTGTTGATCACAGGGAAAGCAGACTCCGGGCCACCAGCTCTGTTTCTGCTGCAGACCACATGGCTCTTTGTGTGCTGCTGTGAAAAAGGAGGGTTTGTCCCGGGCAAGGGGTAGCGGTTACCTTCATAGAGCTCAGTGTGGTGTGGAAACAAGTCGGTGTGCGTGGGAGCAAAGAGCGTATCTTCTGCTGCATAAAATTGTCCTTTTGGGTTTGATGGTAGTGGGGTGAGGCGGTGCAAGATTCGTTGTGGAACTGTTTTTTTGGTACTGGGAATCAAACTCAGGACCTCACCCTTGCCAGGCAGGCACTGTGCTGCTGAGAGACTCCCTGGCCCCATTATGGCATTCTTCATTTTGAAATGTGGCCAGTTCTAGCTGGCAAATGTTTGACAGTTCAGGTGATTAATTTTGAGATCTCAGTATCAGGAAATTGAACATAAGCAAATTATTTCTCAGTATTCTTTGGAAATAAAGCAAATAGTCTCTGATAATTACATTTTTTTCAAAAGCTAGAAAATATATTTAATTATGGTAATTATGGCCCTTCAGGGAAAATGCACATAGTTATGAGTTGAAGGGTAAATGTTCGCTGTGAACTATTTTGTTTCCTACCCTAAGCTGGCATTTTTCTCATTGTAGCAGGTGTCTGGCTCTATAATTGATAATTTGAGTATTTCATGTTCAAGAAAAGTAAATCAGGTAGAGCTAGGTAGATTCAAGGTAGTTCAAAATGTCCCAGCAGTGAATCTGACAAGTGTCTCCTGATTGAATTCTGCCTGCCTTCTAGTATCTCCTCTGGGGGTTTGGATATAGGAAAATAATACTGCCTGGTAGGGAAGTACTATTTGTAAATTGTTAGTACTTTTGCTTGTGAGGTGCTTCGTGTAGTATTTTTCCTTATTTAGACTTAAATTGAGTTTAATGTACTTGCTCCAAAGTCACATTCATTTCAGTATACGTTTAAGAAAAATAGTAATAATGTGGTATGATTTTAGAAAAAAGATAAATTTTTGCTTCTATTTTAAAATCTTATCAACTTAGCACAATATTAAAGTTGCTTTAACAACTAAGATAATGCAGGCCATTATAAAAATTACTTTAGCTGGGCATAGTGGCACATGCCTATAATCTCAGCACTCAGGAGACTGAGGCAGGAGGATCACTGCAAGTTTGAGGCTGGCCTGGGCTCCACAGTGAGACCCTGTCTCAAAAAAAAAAGAAAAAATCATATTAGTATACTGACAAAAATATAAAAGCCAGTATCATTTGCCATAGTTCAAAGGAAGATGAAATACTGAGGTATAGATCTTATAAAACCTGTGCAGGATCTGTATGCTGAAAACTACGGAACTGATAAAAGGTAATTTTTTGGTATAAAAACCATTTTATTTATTTGTCATCAAAATTTTTTTGCCTGTACTGCCTTATCTTTGAGGATAGCTTACAGTGTAGTGATTCACTTTTTCATATTTTCTTTCCTTTATGTTGAATGAAATAGATGTGCCGCTAGACCCGTCTTACATATATTATCTTCATTATTTTTCTCTCCTTTATAAAACATTTTAAAACTTTCAAGTTTCAGTGCCTTCTTTGATGTAAAGGATCAATCCTATTCATAATCTGATTTGAAGTTGAATTTCCTACGACATTGATTTCATGTACACATTCATTCTGTCAGTAGGGGCTTTGAAACTGTGATAGGTATCATCTAGTACTTCCCACGATCCTGCACTTAGGACATTGAGTGGTTTTAGGGGAGGGGGCGTTAGTTTGGAAGATAAAAATGGTACACATTTCTGCACAGTTTAATGGAATACTGTGTCCTTGTACATCAGCCTTCTGTTTCCTTTTCTTTTAGTTTTCCTCACTTGTGGTTCCTGTGTCTAGTCATGTTTATACTGTTTGTTTATATATGTCTGTTATTTAAAGGCAAATGGCTTATACAGTTACTGAAATTCATAAATTTAGTGGTCAGCGGGAAACTGTTATACCCTGTTCTTTCTCGGGCCAGATCTGACATTCGTTTTGTGCTTTAACATTCACACGCATGACCCCTACAGACTGTGACAGGGCTGAACTGCCCACGCGGTGATGAAGCAGACACTGCATTTTGACTTTAAGAGCTGTCTTCGTCATAGACCCTGCTTAGAAAAGACATTGCAGGGCTGGGGATATAGCTCAGCAGCACAGCGCCTGCCTGGCAAGTTCAATTTCTGGTACCAAAAAATTTAATTTAAAAAAAGAAGGACACCGCGCAAGCCATGACGACCAGTTGTTCTGTGGTTGTCTAGGCACGGAAAGCATAAAGCAGTATAGGGAGGTTGGCTATTCTATTCTCACCTTAATTCAGTGACATAGATAATGAAATCCCAAATGTATTGATGCTTTTCATAGTTGACAATTAGGATGGTTAACAGTTTTAAAACAAGAACCAAATTCAGAACGATTTTGACCGTTGTAAAAATTTCCTCTAAAGAATAAAATTAAAGATGAATGTAGATGTTATACTTAAGACAGAAGAGCGATAAAAGGGGACTAACTGGACGGCAGTGTTACCTGCACCTCCCTTGGGGACGCTTGACAAATGCCGACCCCAGCCGGCACTCCCAGCCACCGGTGAGAGGCTTGCTTTCCTCCCACCCTCACCTTCCTCTCCGCACAGGGCCTGCTCCCCTCTCGAATTCATCTCCCAGGGTTCCTCTGGCTCTCGGACCTCAGCTTTCAGTGCTTATACCCACGCTTTCCCCTACTTACCTGGCCTGACAGCATCTGCCTGTGTTCTTTATACTTCCAAAGGACACCCTGCTGTTACATGCCCGGTCATGTCTCTCTCCTTTTTAATCCAACCAGTTTCTGATTTCCACCTATTGCAACAATGGTGAAAGATTCTTCAGAATCATAATTGACCACAAACAGAATAGCAAATTTATTATTATTAGGGGAAAGAAAATGGAACAATAAACAATCCCATTCTGTCATTTAAGATCAAATGTGGGATCTTCATGTTACAGTAAAACAATTATGTGCTGGGAACTAAGCTAATCTGAGTGCTATGCATATACAACTCATTTAATTCTTCAACAGTCCTGAGAGATGGGTCCTGGGGATACATCATTTTATAGATGAAATTTACAGGTTAGATTAGTTACCCAAGGTGATGCTGCCGGTACAAGACAGAGTCTGTAGCACAGACTCGCTAGGCTGGGTGTGGATGGAGGCCGATACACTGCCTTGCTGTTGAATTGACACCAAGTGTCAATCAGAAGAACCAGGCAAGAACAGAGTGTACAGTACTTAGGTACTCAGAAAGGGCTGGCAAATTGCTCTTGTCCTTAAGGCTTAAAGAGTTTGGACTATATAAATTTAGAAGATGAACGAGGAGAAAATGTAACTAAGATAGTTTTCAAACATGTAAAGGGTAATTTTGAAGAAAGTAGTAAGTATTCTGTGTTGATTGGCTAAAATAAATATTATGACGTCCAGGCGGGAGTGGTTATGTTGGACACGAAGAATCATATCTTGCCATCAATTCTAAGGAGGAAGAACATTGGGAACTGTGAAAGCCTACAACTAAGTCTAGAATCGGTCCCACTATTCAAGATGTTAGGATTTTGCCTTGTTACTGTATTTTATCTGTTTACTTTGAAAATAATGCTTCTTTCAGATTCTTACTATTGACTAAAATGTCAATAGAAATTTATAATTTCTTTTTTTTTTTTGGCGGTACTAGGGATCAAACTCAGGACCCTGCGCTTGCTAGGCAGGTGCTTATTCCACTGAGCTATATCCCCAGCCCGTCAATAGAAATTTAGAACTGAAGACAACTGGTATATAGCCAAAAAAATCAGGGGGCTGGGGATATAGCTCAGCGGCACAAGCCCCTGCCTGGCAAGTGCAAAGTCCTGAGTTCTATTCCCAGACCAAAAGCATGAAATAAATAAAACAAAATAAAATCATAAGTTGGCCATGTGCTGTTACAGGCCTGTGTAGTAAGGGACAGAGCTGAGTTGTAAACTAGGTCTGTTGGTACTATTTCCAAAGTTCAGGCTACTTTTTTGGGGGTGGGGAACAGTCACAGAAGAGAAAACTCTTTAGCATTTCTACTTAACATTGTGAAATTGTTACAGAGTGAGGTGCACTGACTTGTGAAATGCTTTCTTTGTATGTGTATGTAGTATGAGCCCAGAGGACCCGGTCGGCCCTTGTACCAAAGAAGAATCTCATCTAGCTCAGCGCAGCCTTGTTCTGAAGAAGCAAGCACTCCTCAAGACAGCTTGGCTCAGTGTAAGGAGCTGCAGGACCCTGGGGACCCTCCACCTTTGAGCTTCTCCTCCCCAGAGTCCTGGGTGAACACCACCTCGTCTGCCCCCTATCAGAACATTCCGTGCAATGGGTCCAGCAGGACAACTCAGCCCAGAGAGTTGATAGGTAAGACACAGCAGTTGCGCTCCTCAGTGCCTGGTATTCACAGGGCTTGCTTCTATCCTTTCCCAGCCCCGTTTGCATTTTTATTTTTGAACAGTGTGTAATGCTCAGCCCTCAGAGGTAAGCCTTGCACATACCCATTAATTTAGGCCTCCGTTGATTCCATTTCTGTGGTCTGAAAGGTTAGTAGATAGATCCATGTTTGCAAGTTGATCCTTCTGACCTGGACAGAACAGAAGTAAGGGAACTCAAAATGTATTTTTAGGTAGATAGACTCACCTTGCTTGGGAAAATTTTGTTTTCTGGGGTTTTGGGGGAAGAGGGTTCATCAGGGTTGCAGGTTAGGTCAGTATCAGTTTACAAGGATTTATTAGTAAAGTGTCGATGACGTGCTGTACAATGGGGTGGCCACAAAGGAGACTAGGAGAGCCTCACATTTGAGGGGTGACAAATCCTATGTTTATTTTTTATATTCGGATACACCCAGAACTCCATGGCTGAAAATGAAGAGAGGTGTAGGAATGGCAGCACGCCAGGAACTTGGCCTGGGTGGTGGGCAGTCTGGGGTCTTCTTCTTTGGCCTGGCGCACAACCACACTCTCACCTTTCCGTCGTTCCCTCTTTTTGCTATATTGATGGTAAAAAGACTTAATTACCCTACTGTGTAAAAAAGTCTGAGATCTTTGTGCAGTGAATATCTGTGCTGGTACCATCAACCTTTGTACTTAAATTCATTTTGTTCATCTTAAATGTGAATTCATTGTTTCTGTAACTGACCCATTTTTGAGTATTACCGTACAAGCATATTTTAGAATAATGGACACCATAGGACAAAACACATTAAAAGATTTTTCCTTTCGTTTCCCGTCAAGAGACATTTTTAATCTTTAAACATACATCAGTACCTACTATATGTAACTTATATTTTGCTTGGCATTGCTTTGTTTTTAAAAATATAACAAATACTTGAATTTCCTGAGAAACATCTAAATTACAAAACAGCAATAGTTTGTTTTATAAAGTTTTATCATTTATTTTAAATATACCATTTTTTTTTCCCCACCCCACTTTGAGGATAACTTTTGGCCAAACTCAATAAAAAAAATTCCCTGAGCTGATAAGGTAAAAAGTTCCAGAACAAATGCTGAAGCTCATGTCATTTGTGGTGTCTCTTCTGCAAATATAGAATGATTATTTTCTTCATTTGTAGCATTTGCTAGTTAAAACTAAAGCTTTAAAATTTCTAAATCACTAACATGCTGAACCAGAACTTTTGTTCATCATTATTGTTCAGAGTAGTGTAGCAATGGTATATCAGGTGGGAAACAGTCACCACATGTGTGGCTTCTTTCACAAGTTTTGAGATTTCTTGAACTCGAAGAAAGCTATCTTATGTTGTTAAATTTTAAAATGAGGCCAGGGATGTAGCTCAGCAGCACAGCACCTACCTCCCAAGTGCAAGGTTGTGAGTTCCATTCCTGGTACCCCCCCCCCAAATAAATAAATAAACAATTCAGTGATCTTTAGAGGGAAACTAACATTCTAGAAAGAAGTTAATGCTTTAAAATAATTATAAACAATTTTATGAATATGTAAAAGCATATTCAGTGATTGAATTAGTGTACAAAAAAACTGGAATATTTTCATTTTGACCTCCAAATTCTAGTTTTCTCTTATGTCGGCGAACTGTGTTTTTGTGGTTATGCTTTTTAAGCTTTGTCGTAATGGATGTATGTTCCATCAAGTATTACCAGTATATTTTATTTAAAAAATGAACCATTATAACTTTGGCTTAAAAGAAACATCAGCAGGTTGGCTCCTGTGTTCCCTCCCCTCTCTCATTTATTTTGAATTGATAGAGAGCAACCTTGCTAAATACCTGAAGGCCAAGAGGAAACTACCTGACTTCCTTCTCTCTGGTGACTGTCTTAAGCTACTTCTGATGGCGGTAAACAGAAACCATCTCAACCTAACTGAAGTACAAAGACTCACTGGCAAAAAGACCAGTTCCTTCCGAGAGCAACTGGATGGTTCCTAAGATGTGTGCTTAATCCACATAAAGTACATAGCACAAAACACCTGGCCTGTAGTAAGATTCACATAAGGGCTGTCATCGTCCTGGCCTCTGTCTGGTCGTCTCTGTCTGTCTGCACCTCTCTTCTGCTCCTCTTCACGGGGTTCGGGTTGCCCTGCTTCTCCTTGTGTGCTTCAGTGGCTTTGGTTTGCCATAGCACTTTGGCTGCACATAATTTACTATGGTTCTCAATATGTCAACCTCTCACCTCATTTCTCTCCCTCCTCCCCTTTTCCCTCTCTCATATTTCTCAGAGAAATGTTTATAATCTATTGCAACGTTACTTAAACATTTTTTTAAAGCTATAGCCTAGTGGATAGTAACACTAGTTAGGTAGGAGAGAGTCAAATTTTATTTTTATTTTTACAGTGCTAAGAATTGAAACAATGGCCCTATGCATGTAGGCAAGTATTCTACAACTGAGGTACATCCCCAGCCTGTAGTCAAATTTTACAGACTTTGAAACTCTGGAAGATGCTAAGAAATAGGATGTAGGCTGCAGCTGCCCCCCCCGTCTTATTCTATATTTGGTCAGAATATAAGAGAAGGTAATTTTTGCGGAGTCCCCCACCTCCAGTATTGGAGATTAAGCTCAGGACCTTCACACTGAGCTACATTCCTACTCCTTTCTTTATTTTTTGAGACAAGTTTTTGCTGTTTCCTGGACAGGTGTGCTCAGACTGGCACGTCTTTGAGATGGGGTCTCTCATGTAGTCCAGGCTGGCCCTGGACGGGCTGTGTAGTCCATGCTGGCTTTGAACTTGTAATCCTGTCGCCGTAGCCTCCTGAGAGTTGGGGCTTCAGGCGTGTTCCACGACATTCAACACAGGGTGGCTTTTTTAACAAATGGAGGTCAGTGCCACTGTTACTTAGAATAAATAATGAGTCGTTTTAACCAAAAGTCATTACATACAGCGCATGGTAATCTAAGGGCACAAGCGGAGCAGTTAGTATGATAAATACCAGCGCGCACAATTGTATGTGCAATTCTTTATTTTTTAGCAAGCCTTCAAATTTGACCATGTAGTTTTATTATGTGTTAGCCACTCCAGTTTACATGGTTCTTTTGTGTGTTGATGGGGTAGAGGAGTTTGTTTAGCGATGTTGTGATTTCTGCATTCTATGGCAAAAGTTTCCACCTTCCTAGCTACACTGTCCTTGAGTTCCTTGAGGGGAGACCCAGCTATGACCTTCTGAGTTGTAGAGGTCCAAGAATGCTGCTGTCTGACCATTAACCAGTGTTGCTGCTCTTTGCCTCCAGCTCCACCTAAGACTGTCAAGCCTCCTGAGGAGCACCTGAAGTCTGAAAGCCATGAAGTATCCAGTTCTTTCAACTATAATGTCCTGCAGCATCTCGGCCAGTTCCCACCACTCATGCCCAACAAGCAGATCGCCGAGTCAGCTAACAGCAGCAACCAGCAGAGCCCTGCAGGGAGCAAGCCGGCCATGTCCTATGCCAGCGCGCTGCGGGCACCTCCCAAGCCCAGGCCCCCTCCAGAGCAGGCCAAGAAAAACAGTGACCCCCTATCTCTGTTCCAGGAACTCAGCCTCGGCAGCTCCTCAGGCAGCAATGGCTTTTACTCCTATTTTAAATAATCACTTTTTTGTCCTCAAGGGGAAAATGTTTTAATTTCTGTTTATATTAATAGAATTACAGTAGTTTGACTTCATCTATAATGCACAGTTCTTTGTTTTAATATTAAATATGTTCTCACTTAATTGCTTTGCTGCTAGACTTGCAACTAATTTTTTAAAAGTATATTCCATTATTTTGCATTTTTGATGTGAGTCAGAATTTTGACAGCTTTTATGTAGAATAAAAATATTTTTAAATTGGTGTATTGTTATATATGTTTGCATCAAGCTAGCAGCTAAGAGGTTAATTGTGCAACTATTAAAAAAAGAAAAAAAGTTTGTCTAAAATGTATTTAAAAAGAAAAAAAATTGTAAGTAGCATTTACATTTATTCAATAATATTACGATATGCTGGGTTTCTGTACCAGAAATGGCCAGTTGATGTACAAATGTATGTTATTTTTGCTCAAATTCATTTAAAATTTTTTAAAATAAAGGGGCAGCATCTTGTAAACACTTTAGGTTTTATCAGCTTTTTTGGTGAAGGGTGCTGCACCCTGGACTCGAACAGTAGACCCCGTGCGGCGTGCGGGGGCCCTCCCCACCGCCACGGGCAGCGTGAGAGGCGCTCTTCGCAGGCACGCTTGGTGTGCCACTGTTGTTTGAGGTGCGAAGAAAGCTTTGGCATACTTAGTTATTTTTTTGGACAAGCTACACTTCAAGCTTGTTTTTAATGTTAATTTGATAGTGTGGTTTTTTTAAACAAATCATGAAGCTGAAAAATTTTTAGGATTGTTGGTGCTTAGTAGACTTGATAACTATTTTAAAAATGCGTGAATTTAGTAAAATCCTTTTTTCTCACTATGCATGTGTAAATGTTTGTAACCTAGCTTTCTCCTTCTCCAGTGGTATAAAGAATTGTGCCGCTTTAAGATTTGATTTTTTTTCCTCCAGTAAAAATTTTGGTACCTAATTTGATGTTTACATTAAAAAGTGACATTATATACACGGCAATTCAAATATTTTGCTAGTTGTTTTATTTGAGGAACATCATTAAAGAAAAAGTGTCAAAAATTATTCAGAATTCCTCAAACTTGGGCAGAAAACTACCCTTGTTTCTCATGTCTTTCAGTTCTTCCAAAATACCCCTATTGAACTTGTATAAAATATAAAATTTAAATAACTATCTTAAACATTCTATAGTCTGATAGTTGTCTTGAATGAGCTTTGGTAAAATCCAAAGAAAAATGTTTACCCTCTTACAACTTGTGATCTTATGACACATTTGAAGTGATGCATGTCCTTATCATTTTCCTGATCTAGTAGTACAACTTTTATATTTCAGAAATACCTTGAAACTACAGTATAACTTAAAAAAAAAAAGATGAGGCCAGGGAACATTTCAAATGAGCCCAACTTTCCTGATTATCCATTAAAAAGTCGGTTTTTGGAAGACTGCTTTTGATAGGCAGTCCTGTATTCACATTACATTTTAGAAACGGGGTTGGAAGTGGCGAGGGTGAAGAGAAATTATTTACATCTCTCATATGAGTGAAGGTTGGTGTAAGTTGGCCGGCTGCAGTCCTCCTCGCATTTGGGATGAAAGCATCTTGGGTTAGAGGTCAGCAAGCTGCAGGACAAATGCAATGTGCCCCTTACTCAATTCTACTTTTCTGCTCAGGGTGCATTTCGTTCGTGTGTGGCTTCCTGTTACAGGCTGCAGGTCTCCGTTGGGGCAGCAGGTGGAGACCTGTAGACTGCAGACGTGTTAATGGTTAGTATAAATCACAGTTGGAAAACTGAGCCAGCAGCTACAGCTCTTTGCTTTCTCTATAGGATATCTGATCGCCACATTTAGCTCTCTCAAATTTTGCTTAGCATACTTTAGTGAGAAGATGGCAAATTTTTTTTGCTGTATAGCTGTGTATTTCCCACTGTATGACAAACATAGCCCAAATAAAATTAGGTCCCCCAATGTGAGAATATCTATGAAAAATAATTTTTCATCAGCGATGGTCCCCCCCAACCCCCACGCATGCCAGTATACAGGACTAGAATACAAGCTAGATAAATGTCGAACAGCATTTTTATAATATGAAGACAGAATTGTACTGTCAGACCTTTCAGTTAACCTCTCATCATGAGGTTATTGCTTGATTTTCTGTTTCCCTTACTTGAACCTTTAAAAAATACCAGTTTTTAAGTTATTTATGTTTTTGTTTAGTTAAGGAAGTCATATACACCCCCTGTCACCTTCTAGAAATATAGTGATGGTGGCATCTTGTTTAAGGAAGCTGTCCATTTGCTGTGGCACTTTCTTTCTAAGCAGTTATTTCTAAAAAGAACAGCAATAGCTAACTTATTAGTCCACTACTGTGCTCTCAGTCTCCACATGTTCATTTCTTCTCTGTTTCTAGTTAGGCATTTGAATGTTGTTTCTATCTGGTAATCTTTGTATTCTAAATCAAATGCTTATTTTTAAACCCTAACAAGCTTCCTCTTTGTCTGCATTACTTAATGCCACATTTCCAACACTGCTTTAGAGAATCTTATTTATGCAGAGTTAATTTGTAATGATTTGAGCAAGTATTACTGTAAGAATCATTGCAACTTTCCAGTGAAATGCATGGCTTCTGAATACAGTTGATGTGATTGGCATTTTTAGCAAGTAGTTATTAGCAAGTGCCCATAAGTCAGACTGATAAAATAACTTATTTTCTTATTTCATATAGTAGTAGGTTCAACTCTAGAGCCCAGACGGAACATATACATATATTAATATATGGATTTTTTTAAAAGAAACTTGATGATAGCTCTGGAATAATACCAATTATTACCAACTTCCTTTTTTTCTGGAACAGATTCCTTCTAAGTGAAGTGAATTCTTCACATGATTTCTTTCTACTTCTTTGTTCTTTGTATTGCTCTGAAGTTCCCTTGCTCTTGCCAAAACTTTTTATTTCACTTTTTAATTTAAGTGCAACTTCAGGTTTTCTTTCTCTTTTAGTCTTAAGTTCTTTTGGGTCAGAGAGACTTCGTGGATTATTTCTATTTGTTTTCCTGTTCTGCAGATGATTTTATGTTCAACTATGAAGAACTTAATTCACTGTAATATGGATGTTTCCCACTGCATTTTTAAAAAGCAGTTTTGGTTGCCGCTATGGTATATGCTTTGCCAAATTGTTAAAGCAGAGCTTTTTTAAATGATTAAATAGTAGTTAATTAGTGACCATTTTAACTAATAGGACCTTAGTTTTTCTTTCTCCACACAGTTCTGCTTTCCATGTAGGTCATCTCATACACCAAACCGCTTGGGATATTTTTTGTTCTTTATTTTCATCAGAGATTTTAAAATAAGTTCAGGTTTGGTGTAGGCACCTAGTCTTTTTAGTTCAGAGAATTGTGGAATAAAATAAGCAGAATCCCCACTGAATAAGCATCACCTATTAAACATGGCGATCTCCAAGACCTATTTATGAAAATACAGGAAGTTGCTGAGAAAGGTAACTGAATTTCCTAACTCTGAGATCATTCATATACAGTATAGTATTATGTTGATCTAGTGTAAATTAGATGATTTTGTTTTTAATATTTTTTACCTAAGAGCAAAGCTATAAACATAAAAGAATGTATCTCTAGCCACCTTCGCCAAGAATCAGGGTGTGAAAACAATTTCCAGATAAGGTTTAGTATTTCAGCTATTGTTATTAAGAAAATCAGATTTCCTTACATAGTCACTGAAGAGTCACCCACAATTGCAGTGTCCTCAGTGAAGTTGTTTTTAGAAAGGGAATCCCAGAAAATGTCTATAAAAACATAAGGTTAAAATTTCAATATATTGAAGAATACATATTGCTGCTTTAAATGGCTAGCCATAGTTTTCCTTCTAGTTTTCCCTCTGTGCAGCTCTTCAAAGCTGATACTTTGTCTTTTCTGACTTAACAGACATTATTTCTAACAATCCTTCTTAACATATGAAAATCCTCATCTCCGCCACCAGCCTGTACACTTTTCTGAATCTGGAGGTAAATACCTTCGTGCATCTTGTTTCTCCCCTCTTTGTCATCTGACCTGTGCTCGAACTGCCTGAAAATTAGAAAAGTGGATAATATTGTATTAATTTCTTATTCAAAATACCACTTAATGGTGTCGGTCACATATGTTAAAGATACCATCTTGACAGAGTAAGTGGCATGTTAGTCTTAAAGTGCTCATTACAAGAGGCTTCTCACATTTTCCATCTACTGCAGGTTGGTTGGACGTTTATTTGCTGAGACTGAATCTGCTAAATTCAGTTACCATTTTCATCCTTGTTTAGCAATCTCAAGACTCTCCTTACAAGGAGTCAGTAGTATTTAACATTCTTACAAAATAAAATACTCAGAAAAAGGCATAGTGCCACAACTTTAAACTAGAATATCAGGCTAAACAAATTAAAACACCATCTTAATGGAACATTTAAAACATTGTACCTACCGAGGATACCTACTTGGGAAGGAACTTTTGACAGTCGTCAGAGTTTCTAAATTTTCACTGAAGAAAGGTACCTAATAGAAGAGTCCAGACTTAGAAGTGTGAATTGTGGTTAACTCCGAGGCCCAGTTCCACGGTGATAATCTCAAGTTTCTCAAACTGGAGTGTTAAGGAAACCCAGAGAAGTTCATATGATTGTAGTTTCAGTAATCACAATATTAGACCAGACTTTATTTGCAATTTGTTCAACGGAGAGATTTTATTTTGATACAAATATTTAGCATAAAGCCTAATAAGTTTTATATAATTCTATGAGTTCATTGAACAATTTATGGAATTTTCATTATGTTCCTGGGGAGTCTTTTTAGCTATTTCTACCTCACGTACGAGGTCTCTTCTGTATTTTATTTTGCATACTAGCATGTGATTGCCTGCCTTAGAACTATATATAGGAGGGAAAATCAATATTACCTTTTAAGAAATTTTTGATTTTGAAATAATTGTTTCATGAATACTTTTTTGATGTCTGTGAGAAGTACAGGGGAAAGAATGGAAACTTACGTTGGTTTTAACAGAGTAGTATCTGTATACAGACCTGTTGTGTTTTTAAGATTGTAGAATTGTGACAGTAAAGGAGAAAGAAGAAAGAAAGAAGGAAAAGCAGTGTTTAGACTGTAGCCAGCATCAGAGGCTGTGTTGAAGTGCGGGTGCTGGGCGCGCCCCCAGTTCCTGAGTCTAGGGTAGAAGCTGGCCACCAGCATTTGCCGCGAGTTCCTGGCAGTGCTGGTGCTGGTTGGTCCGGGGATCGTACGTGGAAAGTCACTTGTCTCCAGTAAGTTTGAAGGTGTTTCCAATGATGTGTTTATTTACTTGGTGAAAAAAGTTGATCTCTTGAATCATTTTTTTAGAATTCTGATTCCCCGCATGGCACATTCCTAGAGAAGGAGCTCTAGGGCTTTGGATTGGTGCCACCCCTTTTGTGGCATGCCCCCCCGCCCCCCCCGCCCCTGCTGGGGTCCATGCTGCTCTTGTCTTGAGGGTGAAAGAGCTCTTCCATTTCTTGGGTGAGATTGGTTTTGTGTGCACCGCTGTCTGGGCTTTGGTCTGGAAGCTGTGCGTTTGTTTGGTGTGCTTAGAGTCAATCTTGGTGATCCCTACGCGTGGAGAATTGTGGAAAGAAGCCATCTGCAGGGCACGGGAATGCACTTTGCATTTATTGAGGCACTAAGTACAGGAGTCCCTGTCCTAGGAGAGCATTGACATGGAGCATCGAAAATGATAGATAATACCCAAATAATGTGTAGTTTTCATGGTGGTTTTTTTTCGGGGGGGGGTTGGGAGTGGTGAGGGTGAAGGATTTACTTTTCAAATTGTGTGTTTCTCAGGTTAATGTTATTTTGGATTTCTGCCATACCAGCAGGTATTAGGGAGAGCCCAAGGTGCTGTATGTGGCAGAAAATGAATAATTATTTTCTGATTCTTTTGCTACCTTAAAAAAAAATCTGTGTATGTTTGCAAAACAGTCTAAGGGAATCTACCACCCACAAAGCATGAGCTATTCATAAATCACCGGTGCACATGTATGAGCAAGTTATTTTTGAGAAAGAAACTGCCTATCACAATCTTGACAGGTCTTCTGCATATTTTTACATTTGTGTGTTGTTGTTGTTGTTGTTTTAATATTTACCCTGGACTGTACCTTGGGGAGTATTGGGCTCTGCTTCTGGTTTTTAGCTTCCCTTTGAATTTACTGAGATACTAGCAAGAAAAAAAAGAAAAACTAATTTTAAAGTAATAGACTATAGAACGGTTTAGGTGTAGAAGTATACATGATGACCATCAGAGAATGCACGGCTTTGGAATTCTTAATTCTGCTTAAAAAGCTTGATGACTTTTGGTGAGGATTGTTCATACGTTCAGCTCAGGTTCCTTTATGCAGTCCTAACTTACAGGGAACTTTGGTTTAGTTACACTTGGCTTTGCATGGCACTATGTGTGTGAAGACCTCTCTGTGTCTTTCTGTAGGTCAGAGGATGCTCTTGTCCAAGGTCAAGTCCAAAGTGTCAGTTACATCTGCAATTTTATACACCCAGACCACACCTGACCGTCAGTCTCTGTACGTGACATTATGTACATCACGTACTGTATTTGACTTCTGTGCCAGCCATCTGACCTGATCCTTTGAAACCCATGAAGGTACTGGTTATATGTTGTATGTATCCTAGGTATGATGATTATAATACTTCTCTAAATTATAAAGGTTTTGCATTTTTATTAAATGGTCCTGTTATTCGTGACAGGATTTTTTGTAATGCTTCAAAAATACGATTAATTACCTAAACTTTTTCAGCTAACTTCATAGAATCAGTTGCTTAGTAAATTCATATTGGTTCTTTTCTGGAAAACTTTTCCAGGGGAGGCTATATAGAACAGCTGGTAAGTTTCCACCTCTTCAAAGGACCAGCTGTGTGGCCATCTAGTAAAGCATATTTATGGCAAAATTATTATTTTTCTTTGCAGTAAATGATACCTCATCTAAGAGGCTCTAATACCTGGAGTTTATTCTTAAGTAAAAATGACTTTGTATAATAGTATAACCCCAAAGCTACTCTCTAGGGTTTTGTTCGTTGTTTGTTTGTTTTTTCTCTGTCTTTGTCTTTTCTTTTATAACTTAATTTCTGGAATTACTTTAGCTGCTTTGATTCCTTAGAACAGGTTTTCAACTTGGGGTCTACAGTTCCTGCAGTGTGATCATTGTCTCAGTGAAGTTCTCTTGTTTTAAAAGATTCATGGCAACACAAAATGTATTTTACTGCTACAACTAAAATGTATTTATAATAAAATGCCTTTTTAATAATTTGGAGACTTATTTATTGTGTGTGAGTTACAATTTTGTTTTCTTCTAAGTTCAAAGGTATTACAGAAGCATGACACAAATATTAAATGGTAAAAACCAGTGTAAATGAGAATTCAGCATCAATTTATAAACTTATAACTCTCATTTCCAGAAATTTATGACTTCATTTAAATCCCCAAATTTAGCTGGGCATGGAGGTGTATGCCCATAATCCCAGCAGTCTGGAGGCTGAGGCAGGAGGATTGCCAGGAGCTCGAGGGCAGCAGGGTTACATAGTGAGTTAAAAACCAGCCTGAATTACAGAGTGAGATCCTGTCTCAAAAAATAATAGTCATAAAAATAGTAAATCCCCAACAGCAGTAGCAAAAGCCTTAAGATTTACAGTGTAACCAGGTGTGGTGGTGCACGCCTGTAATCCCAGCACTCAGGAGGCTGAGGCAGGAGAATTGTCACAAGTTTGAGACCAGCCTGGGCTACAAAGTGAGCTCCAAGCCAGCCTGAACTGCAAAGTGAGACCCTGTTTCAAAAAAACCAAAAAAAAAAAAAAAAACCAGTGTTACCTTGAAGTTTAAAGGGCATCGGTGATCAGTGAGAAAATGAGTACTTTTCAATTTGTCACTCATTACAGATCTGAATTTTTAAAAAATATTATGCGTTACCCTTTCCAAGTCACTTCACTGTTAATCTGTAATTTGCAGTGCTGAATTTGAGAACTCATAGGCCTAGTTTACATAAATATGTTCTGTAAGAGACTTCATAGCAGTGTGTACTAAATCTTAATTCAACTATTCAAAAAAAAAAAATACTGGAACTGCAGAAAATGGCCCTGAGTCAGAGGCTTGTTTTTATTGGGGAAATGATTGTTTGCATCTGCTATGATGTGGTTGTGAGCAGCATTATCTGGTCACCAGGGCTTTTGTGTGCCCCTGCCCATCTTTTATATCTATTTGTGGAACACTGTAAATCTAGCGAGAACATACTGTACTTGTTTGTAAATGTTAAGGAAATAGGATGGGCAGCCTTTCATGAGGACAGTGTAAAATTTATGCTGGTAGTGAATGCTTTTAGGCTGGTTGTCTTTTCTATGCATTGAATTGATACAATGTGATATAAAGCTCTGGATTTTGAAAGAAAAAACCCCAGTTCTTTATAAGTCAAGTGAATCTGAGAACCTGAACCACTGTCTGCACTAGATGAGGTGATCTAAGACCCCCAGATAAGTGGGAAAATGCAAATATGACCCGTGTTAATTCCTGTGCCCGTGTTAATTCCTGTGCCTTCTTGGTGCCCTTTGGAATGCTTCTGAGAATGATGTTAGTGTGAAAGTTAACATGAAGCTGTAATTGATAATCCCTGGCTTTCATCAAAACTGCAAGTTGAGAAATGTGTGTGGAACACAGGTCTCATGCAGAAGGAGAACTGTGGCCGCAGGGGTGCTGGGATGCAGAGTGGTTTGCACTGAACATGGTTCATCTAGAACGTCCACATGCTCTGTGGCAGGTCTTAGGCAGCTGAGGGCTCCTCAGCTATGATGACTGCTGCCTGAGTTACACGGCTTTGTCCTAAACAGTTCCTTACTGGATGAAAACCGAGATTCACAGAACACCCTGTCCTTTGCCTTGCCTCATTTCCTGCTTGTTTTGCCAGCTGCAGGCAGTTACTTCCATGAACAACCCAGTTGGGTCCCTCTTCCTCAGAAGAGCCACCATCCTGAGTCTTTTAGCTGGGCTGTTGAAGCATGCCAAGTCCGCTTCCCGAGCGGCACCCGCCAGACGGCTCCCCATCCCTGCCGAACAAGCCCTTGACTGCCTCCTTTTGGAAGCCTTCCCACAGCCTGCCTACCCACTCCCAAGGCTACTCTGGGGTGCTCTAATTAGGACTATGTAGATTCCACCTCCCTGCCCTTGCCTTTTCCTCTCTGCCTGCAACTGAGAGTTGTCATGATTTTTTTTTAATCCAGTTTTGAGTTTCTGAGCTTATGGAAGGCAGGGATTACACCCTTCCACCTCCAGCTCTATAGCACTAGCCCTGCACCTTTTACAGTGAGGCTTTCATGGGTGCTTGCTGGACTGGATCTCAAGGTTTGATTGAAAGGAGAGCTTAGTGACACTCCCCTCTTCATTGGCATCCTGTGCCAGCATGGTGGGTTGACAAATACTTGGCAGGTGACAGTAGTTGGCAGGAGTGATGGCCTGGGGTAAAGGAAGAGTAAGCTGTTTGGTGCAGTCACGTTCCCACCCACTCTGTACAGATCTCTGAGCGGTGGCAAAGCAGTAGCATTCACAAGTGCCTTGTGCCTTATCAGGTATCACTGTTAAAACCTTTCACTTGACAGCGTCGCCTTGGTTATGTCAATTTTGATGGATGCTGCCTACCTTAACATAGTGTGGTCCGTAGGCATATGTATACCCACCGTGTAGAGTTCCCGAAACGTGACAAAGCTCCCCTTTGTCTAAAGCTCTGGTTGATATTAAATCTGCAGAGAGAAGTAATTAACTTGAATAGAAGCAGTAGCTTGCAAAAAATGGTATTATCCCACTCGTAGCTCATTAAAACTGATGTTCTGCAAATTGATCTGGGCCGTTGTTTCAGGAAACAGAGCTGCTAATCCTGAGCACAAAGCGGTTCTGGTTGGCTGGTGCGGAACAGCCAGCTACGGACTCGGGAAGGTGGCCTGGATGGCGTTTGCTTGCTAACTGAAAAGAAACACGGATGACAAGCCAACTGGGTGTGAGTCCAGTGTCAGAGGCTTTGCAGAAAAAACTCAAGAACGTTCTAATTAGTCCTCAGCCTGTGTTTTCTTTGCGTGCAAAAGACACGAGAACATAAGAGGAAGATCCTGACGTCACAAAAATAGAGGGCATTATCTTTGTCCCCGCTCTTCAGCCCCATGTACTGTTTCACA
This sequence comes from Dinomys branickii, assembly GCA_004027595.1. NCBI lineage: Eukaryota > Metazoa > Chordata > Mammalia > Rodentia > Dinomyidae > Dinomys > Dinomys branickii. The sequence goes on along the minus strand of PVLD010000528.1, from coordinate 113,480 downwards.
GCCAGAAGAGGGTGCCTGAGGCAGGCTTTTTCCAGGAGTCTTACAGAGTCCATCTCCTTAACTTTGACCAGGGTTAAAGCACACTGCATTAACCTCGGACAAAATTAACAGGTGCCTGGGAGGTAGGTAAGTGAAGAGGCTTCATCTTGACAGATGAAGTCTATTTCTAGGGAGCCCCTGCTCTGGTATCTGCAAAGACGCATGTGTTAAAGGCGTGGCCCCAGCACGTGGCACAGCTGGGAGGAGGTGTAATCTTCAAAAGGCAGAGCCAAGTGGGAGATCTCTGGGTCATCGAGAGGCATGATCTTAAAGGGGACCGTGGGACCCAGGTCTCTCTCTGTTCCTTCCCTGCCAAATGGCAAATGGCTCCCTCTGCCCTGTGTGCCTGCCAGGGTGTGATGTGCCACAGGGGCAGTGGTCATGGGCTGAAAGCAAGAACAGCCAAAATAACACTTTTCTCTGTGCATTAATTAAAGGTGGCTTTGTACCCTACAGCAAGGCTGTTCTGGGCGTCTCTTGTACTTAAGGCTGTCAGCTGATGTGCTGTAACTCAGAAAATCATCTCATCTCAGAGCCACGTACCCGCAGGCCCCACTGTAGCCCATCCAGCCTGCTTGGTCTCATTCCTCTGATTCAAGCCGTGGGCAGAGACAGCGCACTCTGGCTGCAGACATGGGACACTGGGAACTGGATCAGGAAGGAGCCCTTTCAGGTTCCTCTCTTGCTTCCAAAGTCTTCCTGACTGTGCTTTCCCATTCTTCCTTCTCCCACGCCCACTGCCCAGTCCTGGGTTTGAACCTAGGGCCTTGGTCCCTTTTTTTGTTTTTTTTTGAGACAGGGTCTTGCCAAGTCACTAAATGCCCATGCTGGGCTCAAACTTGTGATCCTTCTGCCTCAGCTCCCCAGAGTGCTAGGATTACTACCATGTGTGTGTGCTGCCGTGTCCGGCTTCCTTGCAGCGTCTTTGCATGCAAGCCCATCTGCCCTCTCAGCAGCACTTAGTGTCCCAGCAGGTCCTGCGGGCAGCATCCTGACCCCTGTGTGGAAGATGTGGAGAAAGGGTTGGGGTGGGGAAGGTTTTAGGTCCTAGGATGGTTCTGAAGAAAACACAGGCCTTACCTTCAAAGAGCTTATAGTCCGCAAGGCATTCATGCCCAGTGAGCCGCCCTGGGAATAGGAACAAAAGGGCAAAAGCACAAGAAGGAAAGAAGGGTGCAGTTTGCACGGGGGAGTGGGAGAACATGTGACCTCTTGGTGTCCGAGCTGGGCCTGCCGCGTATGTGGACACCCGTGAGTTTGCAGAGGGCCGGCCATGCTCAGTCTGCATTTCCAAAGAACCCTGCTAAGTCTCAGCGTGGTCAGACCCATCTTTAGATTCGTCCTCCAGGGAAGAAGGGTTGAAGGAAGGGGAGGGGAACGGGAAGAAAATCAGCAAGGCATATTGTGTCCAGGTCCAAATTCTCTATGATGAATGTGATCATTGTGTATATCTGAAATGCACCAAGAACATAAAGCTACCCCCAAATAAGGTCATCATCTATTGAATTCAAGTACCTCAAGGTCCGGACCATAACTTGTTCCTCATTGTGTGCTAGTTTTGCTAGCACATTGTTGATAATCAAGAGGGGGGTCAAAATAATGGTTCTCCCCAATGTCGTCCTCGAACCTGTGTTCTCCAATACATGGCTATATCCTCGCTGCCACGACCTTTTACCTTCTGTGGGAAAAGGGACTTAGCAAGTGGGGATGGAGGATCCTGAGAAGGATTATCTTGGACTTTTGGAAAGCCATAGTATAACCCGCTGTGGTGAATCATGCATGCCTATAATCCTAGCACTCAAGAGGCTGAAGCAGGAGGATTGTTGTGAGTTCAAAGCTAACCTGGTCTACATAGCAAGCAAGACCTTGTCTCAAAAAAAAAAACCTCAGTGTAATTATGGGGCCCTTATAAGAGTTAGGCAAGAGGGTCAGAGAGAGGTATAATGACAGAAGTAGGGATTAGAGTGATTTAGCCACAAACCAAAGAAAGCTGGCCTCCACAGAAGCTGGAAAAGGCAGAGAAATGGATTCTCACCTGAAGTCTCCAGAGGAGCCACCCTTGCTGATACCTCCTGAAAGGGATTTCAGTTTCTACCTGTAGGGTAGGGTATGGAAAAAAATCTGTGTTTCTTCAAACACTGCATAGTGTTGACACAGCACCAGGAAAGAGATCCAGTTGATAAGAACTTGCTCAAGTGAAGAGCATCAGTGTGGAAGATGTGACCGGGCTCAAGTGTTTTGGAAGTGTTCCCTGGGTGGCCAATGCCTGGGACGTGAAGGGCAGAGAGGGTGAGAGCTCACCCTCAGGCAGGGGCATGGGGAAGGAAGACGGGTGTGTGGCACAGAAGTCCAGTCCATGAGGCTAGGCTCAAGGAGCAAGACAAGGCAGTTAAAGTGCAACAGCAACTTTGGCGAGGGGACATGAGAGCATGTGATCTATCAGGGTTGACGGATCAAGAGGGGCGGAGTAGACTGGGTAAGAAGAGCTGTGGGGAGGGTTTGGGTTTAGGCATCTAGGGTGGCCTCGGAACACACTGCAGCACAGTGGGTCTGAGCCCTGCCGAGAGAGATGGGCTGGGGATCACGGTCATAGGAAGCACGGGCCTTAGAAATGAATGGAATTTCTTAGAAACTGTGGTGTGAGATGAAATCTTGGAAACACATTTTTGGGGGAAGGGGGCAGTGGAGACTTAGCCCAGGGCCTTCACGGTGATCTACAATCCCATCCCCCTTTTTATTATTATTATTTTTAAAAACAGTCTTGCTTAGTTACCCAGGCAGAGCTCAAACTTACAATCTCCTGCCTCAGCCTCCCACACTGCTTGGATTACGAGACCTGCGCCACCATGCCTCCCTTGGAAACACCCAATTGTAAGGGCAGGTGACAGAAGCAAAAATACATTATACAAAGAAGAGCTCAGGGGGAGATCAGAGGTTTAAAAAGAAACAGGTCAAAAGTAGCCAGTGCTCTAGGAAGGTCTATGTGCTGTGCTGTGAGGTCACTGGTGACTGTGAGAAGAGCAGGTTCGGGGCTGTGCTGGGCCGGAAGATAGACCAAAAGGCTTGAGAAGCGAATGCAAAGTAAGTGTGAAACTCAGGGTCACACACAGCTAGAGTCAGCCACAAAAAGAGATACAGAAAATGATGAGGCACTGGCCAGTGAGGAGACCAGCAACAGGGGGCAGGGCGGCGTCCCCGGAAGGCCACTTGCTGTCCAGCCACTCCCTCTCTCTGCCTGTCATCTCCACCCCTCACATCTCTCCTATGTGCCCCTGCCTCAGAAACCATCCCTGGCCACCTCTAAGATGCACAGCGTGGACTGCATCTTAAGGAGATCTTTCCTGTTCTCTTTGGAGCCTGGATTGCATGATCTTCATTGAATGTGGCTAGAAGAGATTTTAAAGATGATCTAAGGCTCAGAGGATTCTCAGTGGTTTCTAAACGTATTAAGCACACGGATCCTCGTTCTCTAATGAAATCTTAGGCTCGGCCCTAAATATATAAGGCAGGTTGATGGTGTATTTGTGCACATCATTTAGTACGTGTACATTCACCACAGTGTCTTGTAAAAGTTCATTAGAGCCACTGCGACATTCTAAAGAACAGAAACATTTGCCATGGGAATTTATGGGAGACAGCTACAGTCTGATATCAGAATCAGATATTTTTGTTATTTTGGTTGCGCGATATGAGCAAACATTGTGATGCATGAAGATAAACGGCTATATACTAGCTTGTATCATCTGAGCAGACATGCACAGGCCTGAATTTTGCAGAGATGAACGCAGAACAAAAATCCTGACTTGTGACATACGCCGAGAGGTGTGCGGAGAAAGAGCTGAAGATGTTTTAAGATCTCCTCAGAAGAAAGTTCCAGAACAAATTTTACCTCTTCAGGGGCCTCCAATGTGTCAAAATGATATATGTAACATAGGAAATGAACTGTGACAAGCTCATGGGGGACCTCTGGGAACCCTCATGAAAACGAACCCAGGGAGGTCAACTTCACATTATATGGCAAAGGAGCTACCAGCTCAGCTTCCAGAAACAGAAAAGATCCTTTGCTCTGACACTAGCTGTGTGTGACCCTGAGTTTCACATATAACCTTTCCAAGGCTCGTTTCTTCTCCCTGTGAAGTGGGGGTAATAGTAGCTAACATTCAGGCCCTTTGGGAAGTAAAAGAGAAAAAGCAGATGTTAAGTGCTTGGATCAACACCTGGCACGGCCTCAGTGCCAGCACCATCGTTATTATGAAGTTATTTGATAGCTGAGCATGGGGGCACATGCCTGTCATCCCAGCACTCTGAGAGACTGAGGCAGGCGAGGTCACAAGTTTGAGCTCGGCCTAGACGGCTTAGTGACTACTGACATTCTGTCTCAAAATATAAAGATGGGATGTAGCCCATTGTGAAAATCCTGGGTTCAATCTCTGTACTGCCCCAAACCAATGAAAGAACAAAACAAAACAAAAAAAGGAGTTACTTTAGGGTGATTTTTAAACTGTGTTGTCAGTCATGGTTCCCAAATGCTGGTACCGTAGCTTATATTTCCTTGTGTTGTTAGTGTCAGAGACCAGAACTGGAAGGTCTCCAACCATGAGCCAGTTGACACCTGCTCTACTCTAACATGAGTTGGTCTCACTTTTACAGATGAGAAAATAAAGACCCAGAGGGCTTCACAGTTGGCCTCCTCCAGAAGGCTTTTTTGCTATCTAAGACACGGTCGGAGCTCAAAGATGAGAGTGGTTTCCGGGTAGCCACTGGCCTAGAAAACTGCAAAGCCAGATGTCATAGTACACACCCATAATCCCAGGCCCTTGGGATGCTGAGGCAGAAGGGTCACAAATTCAAGCTGGACTCAGTCTCAAAACAGGCTGGGAATGTAGCAAAGTACAGAAGCCTAGAATTCAGCCCACTGTACTTCCCATGTCCCCTGCCCCACGCACACACTCACGAAGGAGAGCCCTGCTGTCCAGCGTGCTCACTGATTTCAGAGGAGTCTGCTGACTGGCAGCACTGTGTCTGTATCCTATTCCCAGACCTACATTCCACTGTGTTTCGCCCCTCCCTCCCTGCTTCCTCTTCCCCTCTTTCAGGCACCTCCTACACACTGGGTGAGTCACCAGAGCCTGATTCCAGGAGCTTTCAGCCCAGTGGGCAGAAGACCTAGAAGGCGAAACCAGCCACTGTGCTGCAAGGGCGGCAGGGGTCTTCCCCATCCGAGGCCAGGCGGGCCCCAGGGTTGAGGGTTCCAGTGGGGCCTCTGCGCCGCCCCCCTGTCTGTGTCTACTGCTTGAAGTGGTCAGGAGGGTGGTGCTTCTCCAGCCACACTGCTAAGAGGCTGCTTCACCTCTGTGCACCGGCGGGACAACAGCTGCGCGTTTCTGGACAGCCGCACAGCTCTACGCGGAGCCACCCCGGGTGTGGGAGCCTTCCCAGCTCTTGGCTTGCACCCCTCTCTGTGTTCCCCTGAGGGCTGTGTGGCCTCGGCTGCTTGCTCCGTAACCCCATCCAGGACCCAGTTTCTGCTTCGGGGGCTCTTTCGGTTCCCTCCGCCTTAGACGGAGAGAGTTAGCCCTCTCAGCTCTCCTCTCAGACACTTGCCCAGCCCGCCCTGGCTTCCTCACTGCTTTGAGTTGTGGCTCTGGCGCCCTGAGACCCTTGGTCTGCAGCAGAGCACTTTGTTTCCGGCTGGGAGGGTGGGGCTGGGGCAGCTGCTGTGGACACCAACCTCAAAGGAAAGGGGTTTTGTGCTCATCCAACTCCGAGCCAAGAACTCTCTCAGGCTGTAGTTTCACAGACAAATTCCCTGTCCTTCATTTTTCCATGGGGTGACCTGGACCACTTTGTGGGCCGAGAGAATAGATCTAAACCCCAGATGATAAACATATCCAAGAAGTCAGCTCTTTAATATCAGGCAAAAAAAAAAAAAAATCTCATCAGGGACAAAGTCAAAAGAACAGAAGGTCTCTCTCCTCGGAGTGGCAATTACCTTAATTAACTTTTCGGGCTGTGCAGGATCGATGCCCTGGCTGAGCATTAATTTATGGCTTCTGTCACTACAGCTGAGTGCGTCTGGGAGCTGAAGGTGGGGGCAGCCAGGGCAGCTGCATCCTAACCAGGTTTCTGTCAGGGCCTTAATAGATCTGTTCCACACCATGGGTTTATTAATGCCTTGTCTCCACTTCTGATTTTTTTTTTTTTTTTTTGTCTTTCTGAGACAGGGTTTCACTATGCACTTCAGGCTGGCCTTGAGCTCACTTTGTGGCCCATGCTGGACTTGAACTTGCCATGATCCTCCTGTCTCAGCCTCCTAAATGCTGGGATTAGAGGTGTGCACCACCTGAAAATGAGCAGTGATATAAATTAGAAATGAATTTGTAAATAAAATATTTGGCCAAAATTGGACCAGGTACAGTGGCAGGGGAATTATTGCAATAGAATGTGATGAAAGCATGTTCCTTCTTTCTTGGGGAAATGAGAAAAAAAAAGACCAAAGGTACACAGAGACCCTTGAAATTTCCATTTCAAGGAAGAACTGAGAGCCAGGACACTTGGATAGTGCCTACTATGTGTTAGCCAAGGTCAGCGGGACAACTTTTGGTCTGTTATCACCTTAAGATTTGCAAGGGGCCCTGGTCAGACAGGAAGTGAATGCAACCTGAGTTCTAATTCCTGCTTGGTGCCAGTTAGCCAGGTGGCAGTAGGCAACCCTTCTCTGATCCTTAGTCTTCTTCATATAGTGCGGATAATTAAACTTCTGGTGCCACGCCGAGTCATAGAAGTATGACACATAAGGAGAAAAAAATCAATAAAAATCCCCATTTAAAATTCTGATATTGTATGCATTGTGAATATTTTGCATAAATTTTAATTTAAAAATCCCACTAAAGGGGCTGGGGATCTAGCTCAGTGGCACAATGCTTGCCTGACAAACACAAGGTCCTGAGTTCGATTCCTGGTACCCCAAAAAATCCACCCCCCCAAAAAAATTCCACTGAGTCTATGTAAAGAATTGAATGCAGGGATTCCACCAGCTATCTGAATATTCCTGTACATAGCAGCATTATCCCAATAGCCCACAGCTGGAGATAACCAGTGTCCATTCACGGAGGAATTAATATAGACCAGGAACGGTATATGTAGGCAATGGAATATTATTTTCCCCCTAAAAAGGAAGTAAGTTCTGACATATGCTCCAAGATGAACTTTGGGGTCATTATGCTGACTGAAGTTAGCCAGGTACAAAAGGATAAATACTGTGTGAGCCCACCTCTGTGAGATCCCTAGAGCATAAATTCACAGAGGTGAGGTACAGAGGAGGAGGAGGGGAAGGGAAGGAGCAGGGGCCAGGGAAGGCAGAAGGGTGGGCTCTTAATGGGTAGAGGGTTTCAGCTTGGGAAGGATGAGAAGAGTTCTGGAAATGGGGGTGTGGTGACTGGCACACAGCGAGAGTGTACTTACCACTACTGAACTGTACACTAAAATGTGGCCATGGCGGTAATGCTACCTCCTGTGCATTTCGCCACAATCAGATCAAGCACCACAATTAAATATTAGTAACCTCGAGACTGACTTGCTTACTCAGGCTCTGCTAACTTCTGCGTTTCACGGGAGGAAGACAATGCGTAGGAAATGCTGAGCAAGCGTTAGGGTGATTGCTAAACTCACGTGTGCCCAAGCAAGAGGCTGGAAGTGGTGGGTTTCCAGCTAAGCACAGGCTTTGGACCACGCTGCGCCATGGCTTTGCAGTCCTCAGCCAGACCCAACCGGGGCATGTCTGACCACCTGCCCACTCTGGATATCCTTCCTGGCAAGCAGCCACCGGCAGTTTGGAGCGCTGAGGAGCAGTTTCCTAACTTGCGCTGGCTGATTCATTTGCTGGTTGGCTTTACAAACTGTTTCTGTACAGAACTTGAGGCAGCCTGGCAGCTACCCCCCCCCCTTTTGTCTGCATCCTGGTTCTGATGCGCTGAAGCCTCGCTTAATTAAGTAAAAACTGGGAAGCCAAAGGGACTCTCTTCCGTAGCTATTTCACTCAGAAATCATGAAGAAGCTGGATGCGGTGGCCCATGCCTATAATCCCAGCAGTCTGGGAAGCTGAGGCAGGAGGATCGCAAGCTGAAGCCCAACCTGGGCAACTCCGTGAGCTAGCAAGACTGTCTCAAAAACAAAAAAGGGCTGGGGATATAGCTCAGTGCGAAGGATCTGGGTTCAATTCCCGGTACCAAATCAATCAAGCGAGCAAGCAATCCAGATACAGGAGTCCATTGGGACCTACAGAATGCACAGCCATCTGATTCTGCTAACAGTAAAAATGATTTAAAAAAGCAACACTGACCTTCCAAAGGTTTGGGGACAAAGCCATCTACCTTCCTCCTCACTCAGACACTGCAGCCCCCCAGGCCTGGCTGGCCAGTCCTTGCCCGTCCATCATCTTCTCCTGGAGTCCCTGTCAGCCTCCATCTTTGCGTCTTTGCGACCTTCCGTCTCCTGCTCTTGGCTGTGAGCTGCCACAGCCTCTGCCAGCTCTCTGCAGCTCCCACACTTTGGCTTCCCATGGTTTAGATTCTTGGCATTGTGTCCTTTCTCTCCCTTTGACCTTTTTGGATTTCCGAACCATGGGCCACACTTTCTGCTTGGTCCCTCGCTCAAATCAGGGTGGGTTGTTTCTGTTCAGCCGTTTCCTCCACGCCCAGCCCAGCCCCTCCACGGACCCTAAAGCTCACCCCCTTCTTCCAAACTCACCCCTTTCCTTCTAAATTGGCTCATGCCAAGCTACATGAAAGAATGAACAAGGGTCTTTTTTTTTTGTATTGAAGAATTGAACCCAGGGAGGACCTTTGAACTGAGCTACAGGCCCAGCCCTTTATTTTTAATTTTGAGACAGGGTCTCAATAAGTCATTAAGTTGCCCAGGCTGGGCTCAAACTTCTTATCCTCTTGCCTTAGCCTCCCAGAGTGCTGAGATTACAGGTGTGGGCCTCCATGCCAAGCTCCTTCTCTGTATCTTTTACAGATGGGAGCAGCAGTGTGTGAATAAACTGACCGTGCAGTGTGCAGTTCTTTGGAAGGGCATCAGCAACTTTTTTTTTTTTTTAATCTTTTTGAGACGGGGTCTTGCTATGTAGTTCAGTCTGGCCTTGAGCTCACTTTGTAGCCCAGGCTGGCTTCAAACTCACAATGATCCTCCTGCCTCAGCCTCCCAAGTGCTGGGATTACAGGCGTGCACCACTACGCCCCGATGAGCTCCAGATAGGAATACGTCGTTCATAGCAAGGCACATGAGCATCCTGTTTGCTGGCCGCGATTTCTGCAGGTAGTTACAGTGGGGTTTGGGAAGGCAGAGGAGAGCAAATGATGTCCCTCCATGTCTAAGTGCTAAGCCCAGTTCCCTGAGTTTCTTTGCAGCAAAACTCCAGCATCAGAAACCCGAACCCTGGGGCTGGGCTGCTTCAGCCCTTGTTTGCCACTGGATTCTTAGCGTGCCTGACTCTAGAAATAACCCCTCCTATTTTTAACACCCTTGCCTACTCAGAGGTTTCCAGTTTCACCCCAGACAATCCCAGAGATGCAACTTGGAATTCAGAACCTATAAGCCATGTTGGTTCTCTTCTGCTGTCCGCCCCCAGCACCCAAACATCTTCACTGTCCCTGGGGACACTCTTCCTTTCTCGTCCAGCACCTCTGGCCTCTGGGCATGGCCCCAAGCCAAGCAATCGCTATGCAAAGCACGAGAAACAAAGGGTTTCCCAGAGCTTTTATTTCAAACCACAGTTAGATTCTACCTGGTTAGAAATGCTCCTCAGGGCTCCTGGATACCAAGCAGGGATATTCAGTCCACTGTAAAGGGTGTCTCTCGTCGCTGAGGCAAGAGACCCTGGCTTTCTGTACAGGTGACGCCCAGAAGTGGTAGATGAGCACAGGTTGTCTCTGTAGGATTTTTTAAGGCCACAGGAGCCAGCTTATCAAGGGCAACTGGCAGCACAGGGAGAACCCGCTAAGGTGTCCCTCCAAACACCCGTGCACCTGCTCCTTCCTCCCTCCGAACCTGGGTGGGTCTGGCTCATGTCCATTTGCTCTGTGAGAGGACCTTGCTTCAGCCCAGAGAGTTGCTCAGAGAGGGGAGCAGCCCACAGCTGTTGTAGGTGGGGCAGGGACAGGGGCAGATGTGAAACTCCCGCCTCCTCTCTAGAAGGCTCCGGGCGGGGCTGAGCTTCCCGAGGTCTAGTGCTCAGGCTCGGCATCCATGCAGGACTCCCAAGGGTTCTGGGGCATTCGAGGCAGAGAGAAGAGCAGGAGAGCAACGCCGCCAAGGAAGAGCAGGATGAAGGCTGCGCACGCGCAGGCGAAGGACCAGGAGTAGTAGTACTCAATCCAGACGGTGTCCTCGCTGTCAATCATGCGCTTCACTGACTGCCGCATGACCTCCACGGAGACCAAGATGCAGAGCCCTGGGGACAGACCCGAGGGCATTCAGGAGCCGAGGCCGCTGCTACCACCACCCCTGGTCTCCCCCAGCCTGTGTCTACTGCAAGGTTGTCCTGATTGGGGACGGAAGAGGGGCGACTTCCTCCAGATGGCTGGGAACATGCAGACGCGCTTGCCCGCCTGCCCCATGCAACGCCCCCGTCCCTTAGGAGGCTGGCGGGAGGAGGAGGGCCTTTCCTCCCCTCCTCTGGCAACTGCTCTCTGGGAAGTTTCCTCAGGGCCCCGAGGACAGTGTCATTGTGCAAAGTGTACGAAAGAACAGCATCTTTCTTCTGCCTGGGGCCCTGGGGTCACGGAGGACCCAGCCAAGGTGGAGGCTGCTCAAGCCCTGAGGCAGACGTGAGGATGGAGTGGGACCCCCGGGACACCGTCTACCTGCAAAGGCGTAGAACATGGAAGCTGGCCTCAGCAGGTAATCCCGCTTCTTCCGGAAGGACACGAGCGCGCAGATGCTGCCCACGATGATGAAGCCGAGGCTGAAGATGGCGATGGCCGCTGCCGAGATGCTGTATTCTGCAAGTTAGAGGCGCCTCAGGCCTGGGCCTCCTCCCCCTGGCTGGCTGAACCTTTAGTCAACTAGTGACAATTCCCCTTTCACACCTGGCTGAGAGACTTACACACTCGGAGTCACACTTGGGGAAGGGCTGTGGGCAGGAGTGAACAAGACTTATCCCCCGACTCCCTTCTGCTGGGGCAGAGGCCTTGGGGGAGGCTTGTGGTCAGAGACTTCTCTAGCGCAGAACTCTTCCTTCAAGCGACAGGGAGAAGGAGGCCCTGAGCTGTGGGTGGTGTGACCCAGATTGCCGAGGGGCTTCCGGAAGGACGACAGAGTGTGCATGTCACTTGGCAGGTTTGCTTAGGGTGTGTGGGGGTGTCACTAGTGCTGTGTGTGAGGTCTGCTGGTGTGTGTGTCTGTGTGTGCCTGCCATGTGTGAGGCTCTTCTAGTGGTGTGTCTTTGTGGGTGTGGGTGTCCCATGTGTGAGGCTCTGGTTATGTGCATGTACACGCACGCGCACACGCGCGCACGTGCGCACACACACACACACACACACACACACACACACACACGTGCAGCTGTCCATGAATATGCAGCCTGGTCTGGACCCTGTGGTGCATGTGCCTCTGAGCTCCAGGATGGAAAGGACCACAACGGTTCCCCCTGGCTCCCAGGGGGTGATTTATACCCGAGGGGCTTGACTATTGCCCTGCGTGTAGGACTCTGTCCCGACCCCCAGAACCTTCTCCAGGAGGTCTGCAATCACTCGCTGCATTGTCTTAGTGCCTGACACAGCAGCCTCCCCGGGCTCTGTTGGGAAACATGTTCCTGCTGAAACTTAGAGTGCCCCGGAAATTTCTCCTTTACCAGCAGCCCTCATTTGTGGACACTGCCATTTGTGGCCCCGGAGCTGGAGGAGGCAGGCTGCCCCAGAGCACCGGATCAGAGGTGCTTTCCATCAGGACGGGGAGCCAGAACTTTTCTTCCCGGGACTCCCGGGCCGCCCCGTGCCACAGCACTCACTTCACAGCCCCGCTCCCTTGTCTGCAGTGGGCTCACCCTTCTGAGTGGTGAATTCGAAGATCTCCGAGCTCTCGCCGGGGTTGAAATGTCTGAAGTACGAACAGTTCTTCTCTGTGAAGGAGGGAGACAGGCTGTGAGTTGGGGAAAAGGACCAGAAGCCAGGACCGAGGCACAGAGGGAACACGGCACCGTCCTGGTGGCCACAGCCGAGACCGCCGGCCGCCTCTCTTCCCCCAAATCCTGAATCTGGGCCAAAACACTCCTCTGACCCTTGGAACAGCACTTCGGCAGGATAATGGGGTTGTGTAAGAAGCTGGAAGGTCCTCAGGGACCGAAGACTACAGGAGCAGACAGGGCCACAGCATGTGACCGAGGCAGAGAGGGTAACCGAGGCGCAGGCTCACGTCACTTGTCAGAAGTGCAGGGTGCATGAGTAACAAAGACCTGAACAGCCAGGCCGATGCCTCTTCCCAGGGGACACTGGGCAATGCCCGGAAACATTTTGGTACAGAGTAGGGTATTCCTCACATCTACTAGGTAGAAGCCAGGGATGCTACTAAACACCCGCAAAGGCCCAGGATGGGCCCCTCCACAACATAGAATCATCCAGCCCCCGATGTCAGTAGAGCCTAGGCTGAGAAGCTTGGGACCAACCCAGACTCCAGGGATGTGTTTCTTGTCAGCCTCCAGGTCCGCCCTGAGTCACAGGGTGTCCTGGGAAGCAGCCATTTTGGAGAGCTTTTCAGGAGATTCTGATGCTCGACCAGGTTAAGAATGCCCACAGTGGGCCTCTTAAAATGCCCAACCAGGGCTCCTGTGAGCGGCCGCGGGGGGAACTTGCATGCAGGTAAAGCGCTTCCTTTTGGAGATTGACCTCTGCCTAGCATTCATTTCACCAGACCCTGGGAACCCAAGCCTGTGTGCAGCCCAGCATGACCTTCCCCGAGAGCTTCCTGGTCCACTTGATCATTGTCACAAAAGCCGTAGAGGATCTGCGGGCAATGGGATCCCAAATCTGGATTTGATGGGGAAATGAACGAGGAGGTCAGCACGAAGAAAATCATACTAATTTTAAATATTGTTTACTTGCATTTTCCCCTTCAGGCTCTGTCTCGTAACTTGACATACCATAACACTGAAATGTAGTCTTACTGCTTATTGAATATGTTCCATACTCTTCGCTGCTGATTCAGGAAGTTGCCAAATGGATTATTTTATGTTTCTTTAAAAAAAGAAAAAACTATATTAGATTGCTTTTTGTTTGTGAGGCCCTTTATTGATTTCTTTTTCTTGTGGGCCCACATCTCTGCCTCTGGTTAAATGGCACTGAGTTTAAAATTCATTGCTTCATCTCCAGGCTGCATTTGCACCATCGGAAGAAGGCAGATGCCCAGCTGCTTCTGGAAATGTGGCCCAGGGCCTGCCGAAGTCATGGCTTTTATGGGGATGCAAGCTTCCTCTGTCTGCCTCCACCATCTGATGGCCGCTTACCGTGTTTCCTCTCCTCTCTGGTCCCAAGCTTCAGGAAGGAGACAGTGCTGGAGACCGGGCCCAGGGTAGCTGCAGTAAATGTTCTGGGCAGTCAAGAGCCTCTGCAGGGAGCATCTATACTTAAATCACTTTCCTTCTGAGCCGAGTTACCTGGAGAGCCTGACGGCTGGTGGAGATGTCAGAGTCAATCCCGTGCTTTTCTGTCTCGAAGTGCCCACTGCTATTTTAAAGTACAGCGCGAACCTCTCATATTTGTTAGATTATTAGTGGTAGTTTCTCTTGAGTCTGTGCTTGAGAACGGTGCATGTGCTGTCATAAGGCTCCCAGGGTCCCCCTCTGGACAAAGGAACATTTCTGTTCCATTCTTTAAGGGCCAATTTCAGTTGTCACTGAAGATCCTCCGGGAAGAATTGAGTGAATTCAAGTGTATTTCATGGTCAGCTGCCTCTCTGACTCCCCACTATCTGTGAGTTAAAAGGCTTCCGAGCTGGAGGCTGTGAGCCCAGGCCACCTCGACAGCTCGGCCAGGCGCAGCTGCTCGGCCTTCTGGGCTGCTGAGATGATCTCCGCGGAGGGAGCCTTCACTCGGCCCTTCCGGTAGCATCAGGCTCCACCTGGGTGCTGGGAACTGGCTGCTGGGTGCTGGGTGGAAGTGGTCAGGGCTCAGGCACACCGGGGCAGCCTATGTCTGTGAGGGCTCCGCGGTGCTCTGCTAGGGAGTTTTCCTGGGGGTCCAAGCACAATGTTTCCCTCCCTTTTTCCTCTATGAAATACCCAGAAATAGGCAAGAGGGGACAGCAGCACCCAGTGGATAAGATTCCTTCACAGGGCTTGAGAAGCCTCAGTTTCTCTCAGATGTGGCTGGACTCAAGGCCTGAAGATGGTAAACTGATCTCTCCCTCTCTCTCTCCCTTTCTGTTTTCTGAGATAGATTCTTACCATGTAGTCCAGCTGAACTCACCATGTAACCTAGGCTGGCCTTGAATTTGGGATCCTCCTGCCTCAGCCTTCTGAATGCTGCAGTTACAGGCATGTGCCACTACACCCAACCCTATCTTCTCTCCTGAACATGAGGAAAGCCAAAGCCTTCTGCCCTGAGCCTGGGAGGAACATCTGCTCCAGGCTGCATGGCTGCCTATGGGGGACCACAAGTCCCTGGTGGTCCCTAAAGGCGGAGTGGACATGTGGACCCAGACCTCAGTCAGGAAAAGCCAAACCAGGTGGTTGCCAGTGTCATGGAACGAGGCACAGGGTCCTGTCAACATGGCAGACCTGGCGGTGACCTAGCTTTCCCTACCCTTGCCGCTTGGTCTGGGGGGTGATGTTTGGGAAGTTGAGAACAAGGCAAAGGAAACCATGGGAGTCAGGCCCTGTGGAGGCCACTTGGTCACAGGCAAGGCGCTTGGTGGACAGGGACAGGGCTAACCTTGTGCTGACGCTGCAGCTTCCAAGCCTTCCCGCCCTGCCCTTGGCACCCCCCCCCCACCGTCTATCGCCCTTACACGGGCCTCCGGGCTGCAGCTCTGCCTCAACAGGCTCCAGCGGCCAAATGGGCAGCAATCCCAACAGCACAGGGCTAGGACCGGGGTGGTAGGCTCTCTGAGGTGGCTGAAGTCAACTTTGTACCTGCGGACGGTTCGCTGTGATTTTAATATTTCTGTCTCTATGAGACTCCTCGGTCTAAAACGTGAAGTGGGTTGTTCCTTAAAAAACATGGTGATAAAGGCTGGCTGCAGTGGCGCACGCCTGTAATCCCAGCACATGGGAGGCTGAGGCAGGAGGATCGTTGTGAGTTCGAGACCAGCCTGGGCTACAAAGTGAGCTCAAGGCCGACCTAAAATGTATAGTGAGACCCTGCTTTAAAAAGACAAAAAATGTTTTTTTTTTTAAATCAAAAAGACAAAAAAACATGGTGATCAGCTTTGAGGCTTGGCTGGGGTTGCAGCAATCTGGCTGACCACATAACCTGATTCCGGAGTCACTGTGCAGGCAGAATCGTTATTGGGAAGTGCGACCCCAAAGAATCAGAACGGTGGCACTTGGTGAACTTGAGTGAACAGCAGATGGGGCTGGGTTGCTGCCTAGAACCATTTAGGTAGCAAGCACCTGGACATATTAAAAAATAATTTGATGTGCGCAAAGCCCTAGGGAGCGAGTGCTTTAGGCATGAGAAGACAGTGCTTAACTTGCGTCGATACCAATGCGCTTCTTGGCCCTTTCGAAAATGTGCTACCTATCAGTTCTCCACGATAGTCTTTCTGTGCGCTGTCTCCTCCTGCTCCCCGCCCCAGAACTGTGTAAGACTGACAGGAGAGATCCCCAGACCTGAGCGCAGAGCTCAGAGCATTGCCCCGAGCTGGGCGAAGTCTAGCTATGACCTTGGCCTCTAGCCTGGGCACTGCATGAGCCCAGAGGAGAAGATGGGCCACTGGGGAAATGGGGCACTCGGCAGGCTGCTGTCTTGCCCTAAAAAGGCCAAGCCTGAAAGAAGCAAAGACAGGAACAGCTCTCTGGGGACCCGCCTGGGTTTTTCAGGCAACTTGGGAGGCTTTTAGCCATTATTTTCACACACACTTTTCGTTCCTTTCTTATTCCTTCTGAGACTCCCATTATGTCCCTGAAGCTCTGTTCATTTTCTGTGTTACTTCTTCTGTCTGTACCCAGAACGGCTAATCTCAGTGGATCTGTCTTCAAGTTCTTGGACTTTTTTCTTTTGCTTGCTTGTGTCTGCTGTGGAGCCTCTCTGTTGAAATTTTCAACTCCGGAGTCTCTCCCAGAGAAATTCCTTTAAAAACAGTTTTGATCCTTCTACTGATGTTATCTATTTCATGAGATATCATTCTTTAGTTCTGTAGATACAGTTTCTTTAAGTTCTTGGAATATACTTAAAATAGCTGCTGGGCGTGGTGGCACATACCTGTAACCCCAGCACTCGGGAGGCTGATGCAGGAGGACTGTTGTGAGTTTGAGGCCAACCTGGGCTACAAAGTGAGTTCAAGACCAGCCTGAACTGCATAGTGAGACCCTGTCTCAAAAAAAGATAGCTGACATAAGGTATTTAATATGTCCTATACTCAGACTTCCTTTTATTTTATTTTTTTCTTTTTGTCTTTTTGAGGTAGGGTCTGCTATGCAGTTCAGGCTGGCCTTGAGCTCACTTTGTAGCTCAGGCTGGTCTCAAACTCGAGACAATCCTCCCACCTCAGCCTCCGGAGTGCTGGGATTACAGGCATGCGCTACCACGCCCGGCCTGGACTTCCTTAAGGATTGATCTGCTGACTGCTTTTTCCTTCTACGTGTGAGCCATATCATTTTAGTTCTTTGCATGGCTTGCAGTTTTAAAAATCAAAATAAGGTGGCAACTGTGGAAATCAGATTCTACCTCCTCTTGAAGTTTGTTCCTGTTGCTATTGTTTGGTGACATTTCCGAACTAATTTGGTAAAATCTCATTCTTTGTCATGTGCGACCATTTACATCTTTGTTCCACTAACTTAGCGGTCAGTTAACAGATTTCCTGAAATGTTTGCAACCAATATAGCTCCTAATCTTTGTGCACGGCTTTTCAGATTCCCAGAAGTATGTTGAAGCTCTTAAAAGCCCCTTAGGGATATCATGTTCTCGGCTTTTTGGTTAGCCTATCACCCCCACCCCCAGCTGTTATCTCAGACAGCCCTGTTGTTAAACACTTGCCTCTGATTGTTTTAAATAAGTGCCCCTTGCTAGGGTGTTTGCACTGATAAGCTCAGAGATAGGTCAATTAAAGAAAGCTTTGCAAGTAGAGACTTCCAGGGAATGGCCAGATAGGTCAGATAATGACGCTGCTCTGGGAACAGGGCTTTGAAAGAGACCAGCCCCCTTCTGTCCTCACAGCGGCTACCAGGTTTTTACTGACTTAAGGGTGTTGGTCTTCAAACATAAGGGGGAAGTGAAGGAGGAGAAAAGAGAATCCAGCGAAGCTAAAGCACCCTAAAACTCGTTGCTTCTTCTGAGAGTCACCTCTCTTTCTTTGAATACGTGCTTGCTGGGTGGCTAGATTTTGATTAATTTCCAGGTTTCTGAAAACGTGAAATCTGACAATTGTTTCTCCACCATTCTCATTGCTTTGTGGAGCAGAAAACGTCGTAGAGGGGATTCTCACTGTCATTTTTTCCAATGGCGTTCAAAGTTAATCCACATAACTCACAGCAGTATTTTCCACACAGTGCTACGTTGTGTGCGATTATGGTAATTGTCATTAATATTAAATGAGAGAACATGTGTGAGCCCTCTTATGCTCTCCAGAGAAGAGTGGTCCCAGGGAAAACAGCAGGTGGAGAGAAAGGGAAAAGATACCCGCTCGCAGAGCAAACAGACAGGAAAAGGCAGAAACGTGCTTCAGAAGGCAGTGCTCCGTGTCGCAAGAGTGGGAACCGTGACTCACGGCTGGACTAGGGCAAGAAGGCTGGGACACAGACCAGCCACTGGGCCTCAAGGCCAAGCAGGGCCCACTGGTCCTCTGAGCCTGGTCCTGTCTCTTTCCTGCATGGTCCCTGTTCACTGCTCTCCGCATCTGCTCTGACTTTAAAAGGCAGAAGTCCTCATGGACAGGTGTACAGGACGACAATGTCCATTCCTACACGTGGTCCCCAGAGAAGCTGTCTCGTCCTGCCCTGCCCTGCCCTGCCCTGCTCGAGGCATTGGTTGGATGATGCATCTGTTTATAAGTTGTAGCAGCCACCAAGGAGTGTGGGCATCTGGGCTATGCGATACACTTCATGCATATGCCCATGCCCATCAAAGAAAGCCCTATACCCCAGCACTCGGTGTTTGCAAGACAGCTGGGTATTTACGAGGCTCTGTGTACCCAGCCAGGGTGAGTGACAGGAATGTGTGAGGCTGGGGTACCCTGGAGCAAGCAGTGTGGAGGAAGAAAACAGAGGGGTGGAAGGTAAGCTTTGGGCTCTTCTGCACGCAGAATGCGAGGTCTTGGGGACTCAGCTCTTGAAAGGTGGACTTCAAGGAATAGCTGGTCTGATGCTAGAAAGAAATACTTCTGAACATTGCTAGGGAAGTCACAAATACCCTGGCCAGCTGCCTCCTTGGAGATAGGTCTGTAAGCACTGCAGGGGATCTTACGCTGCTAAGCCTAAGTCCTATATTTTATGGCAGAGGAAGCAGAGGCAGAGGTGAACCTGATCGTCCCCTAACAGCCAGGAGGGCTGCAGGTAATGATGTAGACAGCCAGGGCCTCTTTCCTGCAGGACACGCTTCATTTAGCATGCATCCCAAGGGCGCCGTGTCTGCAGGACACGCTCACATAGGGGGCCCTGGCAAGGCACTCAGCTGTGCATTGGTTGGAGCACACAGAAGCAACTCAAGGATTACCCTTGAATTCCAGGAATTTTAAGGAAAGCTGTGCACCTCTGAGCAGCCTGGGCTAAGGAGAGGCTGCACAGAAGGCCTGCAGGCTTTTACAACAAGGCAGGTGGCTTGTCACAGCCACGTCCTGCCTCTCAGACATGTGCCCAGGCTGTTGCTCCAGGCCCTGTACCCAGAGGCCCACATGCCTGCTTTCCTGCTCTGCTGTAACTGGCTTACCATTCTTAGTAGGGAAGGGGGGACACTTGTCACTTTGCGTGGGACCCCACTAATCCATAGCCGCCCTGTGTACCCTCCATGGGTCCCTCCAGCCTGAGGACACAAGGCACCCAGCCAGTCTCGTCAGGGAGCAGGTAGAGCTGGGACACCAATGAGTGACCACCCCTGCGGCCAGAAGGGAACTGTTCAGAGATGAGCGCCCTGCTTTACGGCCAGGATCAGGACACCAGCGCCGGCACAAGTGGTTCCGAGCTTCTTCCCCCTGCAGGAGAGCCTGGGGGCTGCTCTGTGCCGAGGCCGGGAAACCTGGCTTCTCTCCCCTGGGCAGCTTCTCTGGGGCAAAAGGAAGGGCAGGAGGCAGGGAGGCGCACAGGAAATGGGTACGTTACCCCCAGACAGGGTGAGGTGTCCGCAGCCCCTGTCCTCACTGGCCTTCACCGCCATGCGCGCGATGCAAATCCTCCAGAGGCCAAAGTGGGCCGCCTCGCAGGTTGTGTTGTGCTGCTCCATGTGGGGGCTCAGCACGGCCCAGTGGTCAGTCACCACAGCCACCATGGCCAGCACCATGCCCACCAGGATGCAGAAGAGGGTCACGCGCACCTTCAGGGCTTTGGTCTGGGACATGGTGGTCACTGAGGTGTGAGTGCTCTGAGCAGGGCCTAGCGGCAACTCCCAGGGTTGGTGTCAGCCCGATTAGCAGTTAGTGTGGTGGCAGTGGCCCTGGAGTGGGGGCGGAAGCTAAGTTTAGCGTGTCTGGGTGAGCCAGAGTGGGCTGGTCTTGGGGCTGGGGCTGGACGGGGCTGAGCAGCTGCTCGAGCTCAGTGAGGAAGGCTTCTATTAATGCTCCCCTCAGGCGTGTCCCCGAGGATGGCTTCTGCTCAGGTTTCAGGGCTTTCTGCTCCACTTGGAGCCAGAAATATCCCAGGGTGGGGCAAAGAGAGAAGGCTGTACAGGTGACTGGAGACCTCTGCAGGGCGGAGCTGGGAGGGGATAGGGAGACCCCACTTGTTCACCAGGTGTGGGGCTGAGGGGGTCTGCGAGGAAAGGGCAGGAACCCTGGGACACAGTGAGGCCTCACCCTGCGGGTCTGAGTGTCCCAGGAACCTTCCTAGGGACGTCACCGGGAGCACCCCCCAGCTCCCACGCAAGCCCCACCTCATGCCCCCATCCTGGGAACATTTCACCTGTTCCCGGGCTTGGCCTTCGCAGCTCGACAAGCTTAGTTTCTTTTCAATTCTTTCCCCATCCCTGCTATTAGGTCCCGAAGGCAAGCTTCCTTTGGGGCTAGTATGTCTCTAACACCCTTCTGACATCTGCAAACTGCCCTTTGAAATAAGGTGAGTCTAGCCCGAAGGGGACAAGAGCCCAGCAGGACTTGACCGCAAGCTGCTTCATAGCAATTTTCAGTTTTGCCTTCTGTTAAGGGCAGGCAGAGCGGACTTTGCAGTTATGTTTTCACCTAGGGAGTAAGTATCTATGTAAAAACGTAGGCTGATTCCCAGGCAGCGGGAGCACAAATACAGCAGAGACCCTGTGGAGGTGTGGGACCCCTGCCCGAGGGTCCTGCCCGCTCCACACCCTCTAGGCTGGCTCCTGAGGTCCTCGCTCCTAATCCCTCCTCAGTTCTGCTGTGTCTTTTGTCTCGGCAGCAGCGGGCCCTTTTTTTGAGTCTAGGAGGTTGTTGACATGTGACCAGGAATAATCTTGGAGCTGGGCGGGACCTTGAGCTTCAAGACCTCAGGTTGATATAAGTTATAGGAAGACCCTTCCCATGAGCAGAGAAACAGTCCAGGCCACCCAACCCTGCAATCACAGAATGCTAACTGTGATCACAGTTGTATTTTTTCCCAGTACTGGATTGAACCCAGGGCTTTCCCACTGAATTGATCCATGCTCCTCCCTTTGTAAAAAATTTGAGACAAGGTCTAGTCACTAAGTTCCCCCCGGGGGGGGGCGTCAAACTTTCCACCCTCCGGCCTCAGCCTTCTGAGTGCTGGACCTGCAGATGTGTGCCACCAGGCCCGACCATCGGAGTTAATCTTCACACTAGTCCATGTGCGAATACATTTCACTGATGAGCATACAGAGGCTCAGAGACACGTCCAACATCACACAGCAACAAAGTGGTGAGGCAGTACCAAAACCCAGAGCCCGAACTCTGAGTCAGTGGTTAGAGCTGGGAGAAACCTCCAAGACCTGTTGTGAGCCAAAGGGAGTCCAGAGCCCAGAGTGAAAACGCAGTAAACCAGGCTGGCTGATCCGAGACCCGGTGACTCCAGCCACAGCACAGTTCATGCTATTCCTTCTCAGCTTTTATTTTTATGAAAACAGCCTGCCTGCCAGATTGTAATCTCCAAACCTTCTTCACCTCCCCTATCCTCCCTCGATGCCCTCCACCTGCGTTCCCAGAGGAGGCGGATCCATCACGGTGACTGTGACAGACCCACAGACCCTGCTCAGCTAGACAGCAACTGCATTTCCAGGAGGGCGACTCCCTTCCCTGGAGAACTCTGGATGTTGGCACAGACTCTGAGCCCCTTGCACTGTCCGTGCAGACCCAGTTTTGAAACCAGGAAGCTGGGTCTCTTGAGGGATCTGGACAGCCCCAGGCAGACCTACCGTGTGCCAGGCACCCTAGCAAAGTCGCAGGTGGGCAGCCAGAAGAAGGTTCTAGTGTTTAAAGACTTCACATCTTGAAAGAAGCTATTTAATTTCATCCTCACAAGTAAATGGGGCCATTTGAAGAGGTGCACATGTGCTGTGTATTTTCTGCTGGAGCAGGCGCTCTACGCTCTTGGGCGCTGCCTCTGGAGGTCTTGGAAAATGCCCCGGGGGGAAGGCATGTGGGCTCACAAAGCAGTCAGGTCTCCCTCAGCTAGGGCAGCCTCAGAGAGATGGCTCCGCTTTCCTGCAGCAGTGGGCAGGTCCCTGGCAACCCCTCAGGCCCAGGCCCAGCGGGAGTGGGAGTATTAAAGTTTGATGATGGCCTTTTCCTTTTGAAGCTCTTTGTGGAGGCCACACCGCTTTGCTGGCAATGCCGGTGACTGCAAGCCAGTCTTTCTCCTGCCTGTTTCCTAAATCTCCTCACACAGACCTTTTCTGCTCATGAGGCTGCGGCCAGGCTGTGGCTTTGCATGGCGAGGGCCTTGCTGGGCCAGGAAGTGGGGCAGCAGCCAGGATCATGAGCATCTGCCAGGAGCCAGGGTGGGCAACAGCGGCAGGGTCCCCTCAGATGCTGTGCTTCCCAGGGCACTGGGCAGGAGGTATCTGGGGCGGCAGCAGGAGGGTGGGCAAAGCCTCTAGGGACTGAGCCAGTGGCTCTCACAAGTCCCAGGGCTGCTCTACCCTGTCCTTTCTTCCTCTGTCAAATGAGGGACCTAGGGTGAGGATTAGCAATGAACCATTTTACCAGCTAGAGGGCGACACATGCCACGTGTGGAACAGTGTCCCTGAAATTCCCGTGTCAAAGCCTCCAGGGTGATAGTTTCTGTTTGGGGGTGGGGTCCTCATAATGAGATGATAAAAAGATACCCAGTCTCTCTCTGCCACGGGAGCACGCAGCTGGAAGGCTGCTGTCTGCAAGTCAGGGAGGGGTGCTGGCCCCACCGTTCCACCTCGCTCTCAGACCCACAGTCTTACATCTGTGTGAGAAGACTGCCCTGCTGCCCACGCTACTCAGCCTGTGGCGCTCTGCTGCGGCAGGCTGAGCTGGTATGGGCTGATCGTGACTACCGTCGTTGCTACCATTGTGTGCAGACTACAGGTGGATGAGTTTTGCCCTGTGCATGTTAAACTTCTTGAAGGCAAGGGTCCCCAGACTATGTTATGTACCCATTCAAGGTCTACCCTAGCTAGAACTCAGAGCTTTGGGGCTGAGCTATATCCCCAGCCCTTTTTATTTTTTGAATTTTGAGACAATATCTCACTAAGTTGCCTAGGCAAGACTTGGACTTGCAATCTTCCTATCTAAGTGCTGGCGTGGACATTTATTGAATGACTGTTGGGGGAAGGGACGGATGAACAGAGAACTAGAGAAGAAAGAGACAGTGATCAAACTCACTTTATTCTCCCAGGTGAGCCGAAGGACTTTTCCATGTGATCTAAGGTCAGAGGGACCTAAGAAATGGTCCCAGGGGCAGGTCTTGGGGATGTTTTAGGAGGACATGATCAACTGCTAGGCAGTCAAGTTCAAAAGGAAGCTGCCTCCTGAGATTCAACATTTCCACAGACAATTTTCAAAGTGAAAATAATGAATCTGTTTTCATTTGTCCTAGATAATTGCTCTTGCTGGACATACTGGTGCATGCCTCTAATCCCAGCACCTGGGAGGCTGAGGCAGGAGGATTGTCGTCATGAGTTTGAGGTCAGCCTGGACTATACAGTGAAACTTTGTCTCAAAAAAAAAAAAATTGCTCTTTTCCCAAGAAGGACTAGAATATAATGTAGGAAGAAAAATACCACTTCCCGGAGGTGGGCTTTATTCAGAAGCCCAGACCAGGGGCAAGTAAACATTCTTTGGTAATGAGCTGATCTGATTTTGAGCTCAGGTTTAATCAGGCTGTGGAATCGCCTGGACTGTTTAATCTTAAGATTTCTTTTTTTTTTTTTTTTTTTTTTTTTTTTTAAAAGCAGGCTCTCCCCTTCCCAGGTTCCCTCACTCACAGGCTTCCAGTGCCACTTCATCCTGCTTCTCCATCCTCAATTCCATGATGTGTGCCTCTCCTGTGCCTTCCCAAACAGCCCTCCCTGAGCTCCCAGGGAGGTAGGCTGCTGGACAGCAAATGTGGATTTAATAAAGCTCATGTGCTTCATTCAGCAAAGTAGCAAACAGTGCCTGGCCTCAGGGAAGTTGGGGAAGGGCTACTTTCCAGATCGCTGCACCCCTGAGATGCCCCAATCCTGTTCTTGCCAGCCCAGCCCTCCTTCTCAGCTACTCTGGTCTCCCCACTTGCCTGGGGCTCTGGGAGCCTTCTGAGACGCCTGCCCCAGGCACAGGAGAAGAGGCCTCCCAGTCCCTGAAAAGCCCACAGAGAGGAGGGAAGCCAGGACATTACTAGTGGGGTGCTGAAGGGCACCTGAGCAGAACTCACCCATGGGGTAAAGCTCCAGGGCAGGATGGGCTGTGCTGGCCCTGCCTCTGTGGAGTCTTGGGAGGCCTGCGGCTGAGGGCAGAGCTCACAAAGTGCACCCCAGGCACGGCTAGGGGAAGAGACAGGCAGCACGGGACAAGTGCCTTTTACTGTGAATCAGGAGCACCAAACCCATGGGTTCATTCAAAGCATTTCTTTAGGGCAAGGCCCTAAATATCTGTAAATCGATATTTACAGAAAAAGATGAAATAAGATGAAATAAACAATTGTATGGTTAATGCCTAGCATGTGACAAAAATCAGGGCTGTGTGGGAGGTGGCCGATGTTTGTGGTACAAGCTGCTGGGGACAGTGTGCGTGCTTCTTGGAAGGGCCGGTCACAGCTCTCACGTCCAGCTTCACTGTGGACTGACTGGGGGATCTTCTGGAGCCCATGTCCCCGCTCACGCTGCGGGGAGGGTAAGTCTTTGTGGGCTATGCTAAGAACTCAGTGTAATAGTGGATGTGCGTATGTGGGCTGCACACTTGGAAATAGTAATGAGGGTTGCTTCATGAGAGGTCCCCGGGACTTCCAGGGACAGGAGTCTGCAGTGTTGGTGCCTGTGGCCTGGGTAGCAGTGGGAGACCTCTTGTCACTGAGCAGAGCAGAGTGAGAAGATAACAGTGATTACCCCTCTGCCGACAGAAACAGTCTAGACCAGCTTGGCGAGATTCTTGTTGACCGTCTTCCTCCTTACTGTCCCTCTGGAAATGATTTTGGAGGAATCTGATGGTGCAGTTGTTCCTAAAGCGTGGGTGGTGATGGAGTTAGGGCAGTGTTACCTCGTGACTGCTTCTATCACTGGTCAGTTGGGTCACTCATTCATCAAACAGTTGCTGAGCACCTTAGGGCTCACAGCAAGAATCTGGTGGGCGTGCCTGACACCCCCAGTGGGTGAGAGTCCACTGAAGAAAGGAGGCAGCGGGTATGCCGGGAACACAGGCTAACTCAGCAGGCCTGGGCTGTCTAAACCCTGCACATTCCAAAGGAAGAACTGCCTTTGGGAACTACGCCTGCATCCTTGGAATATCCTACCCGGCGAGGGTGATTTGACATAGCTGGAGACTTGGACCATACTGGGTAGTTTATGTGAGCAATGAGATTTATGGTGAGGGGCGTGGCCCACGGCAGCTAGTTTAATATCTATCTCATAAATGTGCAAAATGGGGGTAGGGGGCCAGGGATAGAGCCCAGCTGGAAGGTCCCAAATCCAGTCCCCCTTCCAAAAATAAAAATACGTGTACTTGAGAGTGATCCTGGGGACTCCAGCCGTGGTGGTCAAGCTTGATGGGCTTGGGAGTTGCCTAGGGAGTTAGTGAAGCACCCCTTGGGGCGTGTCTGGGCGGGCCATGCAGGCCTGATTATAGATGTTCCCTTCCTCTCCGGCCCTGCTCTCCCGCTCTGCGTTCCGGCTGCCCTGAAGCTTCGCTCGGAGCTTTGCTCTGCCAGGCTCTTGCATCACGACGTTTCTGCCAGCCATAGAGTGAAGCCCCTCCTAGGGTGTGAGGGTTGGGGCGTTTGTCCCAGCGGGGTAAAGCTGACTAATGCACCGGCCCCTGCGTAGGAGAAGCAGCGCTAGAGTGGGGAGGGCCGCAGCGAGCTCGTGGATGAACGGCGGGCGGGGCGCAGCCCCGCAAGGGAGGAAGCAGGCGTGGAGGCTGCGGGAGGAAGGGCGTCGGGTACTTATAAGGGGCTGTGGTTAGGTCTGGGCGGGTGCAGGAAGGGGGAAGGAGAGGGAGGGACGGAGCCGGAGAAGAAGGCGGGGTCACCCCGCAGGAGAGCGGGTGCCTCTCCAAAGGGCTCCGGGAGCTGCGCGAGGGCTGCGCGGGGTGGCCCTGTGTCTGCATCTGCCTGGGCCAGCAGTAAAGCAGGTGCTTGGAGGTGGCGGGGCCGGAGTAGCCAGAGGCTGTTAGTTGCCGAGAGCCCGAACCAAGGAAGGCTTGGCGGGAGCCAGGCAAGAAGGAGCCTACTTGGAGGCCCCAAGGGCATGTCCACGGGGTTCGGTGAGAGACTAAATGTGGACAGAGGGGCAAGGCCTGCAGCTACGGAGACCGAGGTGGAGGATGATGCTGTTGACAGAGATGACCCATGTTAGGGAGGAAAACTAGGTTTTGAGGGAAGGGGTTCAGGTTCAGAACCTGTGTCCCTTTGACAAAGCTCCTGGGCATGAGAAAGGGGAAAAAGAGGAGTTAAAATTTAACAGTTTCCCTATAAGCCGCAGACAGGAGTTGTACAGAGCCCTTGAGTTGGCAGGAATTTATGCCCATGACCGTACCTAGGAACCTGAGGGATTAGCTGAGTAGCTCCAAGGCGAGATTATGCTATTACTATGGAAGCGGGTGGAACAAATTTGGGGAGACAAGCGCAGCCTCACACACGCGCGCGCGCGCACACACACACACACACACACACACACACACCCCAAGAGAAGAGGTGGAGGTGGGGGAAGAGCTGAGTTAGGACTGTGGACTCAGAGGTCGTTAGACTCCACGTGGTCCTTGAAATAGAGGGAGTGAGGTTGCTCCAGGTGCTGGACAGGTGACGGAGAGAGGCTCTCACTGTGGAACCTGGGGTTCTGTAGCCCAAGATTTAGAGGCTTCTGAAGGGAAGCAAAGTCCAAAAGGGGCTGAGAAAGAGAGACCAGGGAAGTAGAGGAAACCAAGAGAGCAGAGGACGCCTGCAGAAGACAAGAAACCTCCAGGTCAGCTGCCACAGAGGTGGGGACTGAGGTGTCCGCTGGTCTCAACGGTGCGTAGGCAAGAAAGCAAAGCCTGCCGCCATAGTCGAGGGGCAGAGAGAAGTCTCCTATTCTTGAGAGGTATTTAGCTTAGGCGGAAATGAGGGGAGGGAGCAGGAAGCTAGAAGGGGAGGCAGGTTGGAGGAAGGCTTATTTGCAGTTTTAAGGGAGACAGGCTTTCAACATGTTATATGCTTGAGCAAGACTCTAGGGGGAGGGACAGGAGTAATCAGATCTCAGAGGGAAGGAGCTGGGACCAGACAGCGCGAGGAGGGCTTCCTCCGTGCCAGGATGGTAAGAGTAGAGGAAGGCCGGACCGGAGATACAGCTTAACGGTAAAGGGCCTGCCTGGCAAGTGCAAGGTCCTGAGTTCGATTCCTAGCAACAACAACAACCACAACAACAAGATAGAACAAGAGATGAGTCATGGGACAAACTTGTGTAGCTAGTGGGATAGGGAGCCGAGAGAGTTACCTTCTAGAAGCTTCTGTTTCCTTGGTGACCTAGGAGTGGTATCAGCTTCTGAGAGTAAGAAGGTAGGAGTTTGAGGGTGCAGGGGAAGCTAAAATGGTGTGTGAGGATGGGGACGATAGCCAGGAAGGGACGCTGAGACTTCTGGGAAGCAGCGGACCATTGGGCCCGTGTTTATCTCTGGGTGCTGTTATTTTTCTATTTCTGTTGCACCAACGTGCTACAACCTTAGTAGCTTACACAGTACAAATTTATTGTCTTACCCTGAGGGCGGCTGGATGTCCCATCAGGGCTAAAATCAAGGTGTCGGCCATCTGCGTTCCTTTCCCTGCACTTCCACCTCTGGAGGCTGCCCCAGATCATGGTCCCCTCCAGCTCCGAAGCCAGAACCCCAACACTCAGCCCTCTGCTCCTGACATCACATTTCTGACTTTCCTGCACCCCTTGCTTTCCTTTATAAGGACCTTTGTAGTTACACTGTGTCCACCTAGATAATCCAAGATAATCCCCTATCTCTAAATAATTAATTTTAACTGATTCATAAATATCAAAATCATATATATATGTATATATATATATATATATATAGAGAGAGAGAGAGAGAGAGAGAGAGAGAGTCAGAGTCTCACTGTGTAGTTCAGGCTGGCCTTGAGTTCACTGTGTAGCCCAGGATGGCCTTGAACTCATGGCAATCCTCCTGTCTCAGCCTCCTGAATTTGGCCCCAAATTCTTAATTTAATCATATCCTCAAAGTACAGTTTACCATGTGTTATGGCTTGTGTCTGGATGTTCCCTCAAAGTGTCGTGCAGTCATGAGGTGGGCTACCATAATTTATTATCGACTCATGGTCCAATGTTGGAATTATGGATGTGAGTGCCACACTGCCCTGGGGTGAGTAGTTTGCATAGAATGTAAGGGAGGGAGAGAGGCTGCTGGCTGCTCCTCCTTTCTTGTGCTCTTGTTGCTTTTGCTGTCTTCTGCCACTATACAATGTTGCCCTCTGCCATGTGCCACTCTGCCTTGGAGCCAGCCAAGTATGGACTGAAACCTCTACAGTGCACTAAATAAACCTTTCCTCCCTTCATTTTGGGCATTGAGTATTTTGTCTCAGCAACGAGAGAAAAGTAACACAGACACCATGCAAGGTGACAGAGGCAGATTCCAGGGAGGAGGATGTGGACATCCCAGGAGGCCACCACCTGCCTTTGCCAGTTGTCTGATGTCGCCTTACAGCTTGGGTGCAGGGATGAAAAGTGGGAGGTGATACTGAAGGAGGGTTGGGACTGGTCCTTTGGGGAAAACCCAGAAAGAACAGAGGCCTAGAGAACTGTAGTATCTGCAAAGGCGAGGTGAAGAGATGCCTTTCCATGGTCTGGGGAGTCCAGTGGCCTCATAGCCTGTGAGGATGGACATACTGGGAGACAGTAGAAGGTCAAGACACTGGAGTTTGATGAGGATGTGGGCCAAGTGTAGAGATAGAAAGGGTGTGAGGGGTGGGGAACATGGGCAGCGACGATGGGAGAGCTAGACAATGACCTTGAAGATGACGAGGTGGACAGTCAGGCACGAGGGCAAGGCCCAGGCTGGAGAGAAAGGGTTGGTGGAGATGAGCAGACCAGAGAGCTGAGGCCAGGTGGTCAATTAGAGTGGTCAGCTCCATGGAGGTTGTAGCGGGTTAACTAGTGGTCAACTTGGAACACCAAAGGAGAACCGATCAGAGTGGTGGTGCTGCTGGGTGTGGATGGCCCACCTGAGTACTGTTGCCAGCAGCATAAGGAGGGAACTGGAAGGGAAGATGGTGTGCTGTCAATCCTCCTAGAGAAGCTTGTCATGCTGGTTTTCCTGGTATGAACTCCGCTGTTCTCATTGGAGGAGCTTGGGTCCTTGCTGTTGCTGAGAGTGGCTGTGATTCTTTCCGAGGGAGCTCTGGTCCTTACCTTGAGCGTTGCTTCCTGGCTCCAGTGTGGATCCCTCAGCCTGCTAGCACAGATCCTTCATCCCGCTGGCACAGACCTTCTAGCGGCCACCACTGACCTTTGGGCCTTCCCAGGGCAGATCTCTGAAACAGGCCTGCAGGCTCCAGGCCTCCAGCTGGACTCATGCAGGACATTGCCATGGGATACAGGCCCTCAGCTGAATTCTTGGGGTCTCTCTTGTGTGGACAGATATCCCGCTTTCTTTTGCATTTGACTCTTGGGGTGAATATTATAAAATAATCCTGTACATTATGTGTGCTGTATTAAGCCTTTTCTCTTGTAAATCCTGACTACAACAGAGGTTGATGTGATTTCACAGAGTGTGGCAGGACTTAGGAAAAAGAAAAGACCCAGAGGTGTCACCTTTGACAAACATGCAGGAGTGGCCAAGAAGAAGTTGGATGGCGCTACGGGAGGCTTACAGGACGGTTTACCCAGGCTCTCAGAGAAGGCTTCCGCCCCGAGACTGGAGGAAGGACGGCAGGCAGGTGTCAGTGTCTGCCCCCCCACTTTCCTATCTTGCAAGTCTGAGTCCGGGGACCTGAGTTCGTGACTGTCTCCTATCAGACTCTTATTTCTGAGATTGTGCCAACAGTTTTGTTGGAAGCTGCAAGTTTAAAAAGATCTATCTCAGCCCGCTGTTCCAGCCTTCTGGAAAATGCTAAACTTCCTCAGGCCTGCCTTCTCCCCTGCCAGCTGAGGAACCCTGGACCTCAGTCTGGGAGAAATACATGGGCACCAGCAAGGAACCGGCAACAGGAGGCCTCTCCTGGGTGCAGCCATGCGGGTTGGTGCCAGGATTCTCCCAAACGAGAGCAGTGGGCACAGGTGGCCCACAGATCTGGCTCTCAGAGCATCACCTCCAGGGGCTGCTCTAGAACAGTCCATCGTGGGACACTCCTTGAGGGCTATTGACACTTTTGAACATTCGGTCTGATGCCAGTCATGGAGCTGGGGTAACTGTTTCCTTCTCAGAGGAGGTGGGACCTGACCTCCCTCTACCACCCTCACCACAGCTTCTGGGGTGCAGGCGGAGGAGGCCACCAGGGAGCAGCGCATCCCTGTGTTGAGTTGGACAGGGGCTGTTGTGTTCCATCAGCATCCTGGCCCTCAGCCCAGGGACAAAGTCTTTGAGAAGTGTCCCTGCCCTTCAGCCCTGATGGGCCAGTTTCCTTCCTCAACCTCCAAATTCTTTCTGAAACCAGTAGCTCAAAAGTGAAGAGGAAAAAGGCAGAAGTCTCAACACATTGAAGGAGAAAGGGTTGCTAGGAATAAATCAAAGCATGGAGGCAAGTGCCCAGCACCTGCTGTGATCTTGCTCTCTGATTCGGGCTCCTGGCCTCAGCATTACTGGTGCTGGGAACAGATCATTCTGTAGGGGTGTGGTGGGGGCTGATCTAGGCTTTGCAGGGCACTTAGCAGCCTCCTCAGCTTCTACCCCTCTTCAGGTTATGACAACTAACCCGCCTCCAGACATTGGTGAATGTCCCCTTAGCTACAGGTGTCTCTTTCCAAGGTTGTTATGAAAATTCCCCCATAGCTACTGTCTTCCTTTTCTTCTTCCTCCCATCCCCTCCTCTCCCACCACGCACCCTCCCCTCAGGTTTGGTTCTCCTTCTGTGATGAGCAGATCCACTGATGAAAGGGACCTGCCAGTCTTGCTGGTCACAATGTCCAATGAAGCTGTGTTCTGGGTTAGTCAAAGCTGCACTCCCAACCTGGGAAGGACGCATTTCACAACGGGGCATCTGGAGCAGAGACAAGGCCAGACAATGTTGGAGCTGAAGGGTGCATGGAGAGATACCCACCAAGGGCTGAGACTGACCAGTACTTCCCCAAATGATTTTTGTCCTCCTGGTTGGACTACATTTCCCATCTTTCCTTGCTTAGATGTGGTCACATGATTAGATTCTGGCCAATAGTAATGTGCACAGAAGGTGAAGTCACAACTTTCCGGTCCATTAAAATCTCCTGCTATAGACCTCTACCCACAAGATCATTTATTCTAGCTGTTTTTATCTGCCCACTAGATGTCTATGCCCAGGGCAACTTCTACAGCAGGGATCTCTGAATCTTCATGGCCATGGGGAGCAGTGATCGCCTCCCTGCTCTACTGAGTGCATTTCATGAGTAAGAAATGAACTTCTTTTTTTTCTTTTCTTGTCTTTTTGAGACAGGGTCTTGCTATGCAGCTCAGGCTGGCCTTGAGCTCACTTTGTAGCCTAGGCTGGCCTTGGACTTGAATCAATCCTCCTGCCTCAGCTTCCAGAGTGCTGGGATTACAGGCATGCACCACCACGCCGAGCTGAGAAATGAACTTCTAATGTAACAAGCCATTACATACTTGTGGTTATGGAGTTGGCCTATGAGTGAAGGGTAAAATGTGGCCAAAGAGCTAAAGGTGCTTCTGACTAGTATTTTCATTAGGAACTAGGACACTGATTTCTGCAGGTTCTTGCAGACCTAACTCTGGAAGACACAGAGACAGAGTTTTTAGCTGAAGTAAACACGTGACCATGTGACTGGGAGGTAGTGGCCAGTCACTAAATGCAGACCGGAATGGGAGCCTGCTCAGGATCGTTGTGAGGCTTGTGCTGAGCCAGAGTTTCTTCAGGGCTAAGAATAAATAAGGGACACAGACATTCTGGCACAAGGAAGCAACTCCTGGCAGCTTTGGCTCCAAGCTGGCCGCACGGTCCGCCACCAGCTTGCTAGGGGCAGTTGGTGGGACCTGACAGAGGTCTGAGCTCTCTGGCCCTAGGACCTGGTGGTTCAGCACATCTGGGGACATTCATTTCCCAGCTGCCCTTCATAGGCATGAAGAGGGTTTAGCCAGAGCACAAAGTTCAGAGGAGCAGAGAGGATGCCGTGGGCATGCAGGTGAAGGTATGGGGACATCTCCTGGCTCATCACCCTCTGCTTGGATGAAGATGCACAGTTCCCAAAGGTGTTTGGTTCCTTTGGTTCTGGGAAGGTCAGGGAGGCCCATAGTTCTTAGGAAGACCCAGTCATAGTCCTTAAAGAATGGGGGTGGGGGGAGGGTGGAATTGGACAAAGGGTCCCTTGAATTGCAGCATGGACAGATCTTCAGAGGGGTCTCAGAGGGGTCTCTGAAGATCCCTCCCTCCTTGTCCTGGCTTCTGTCTAAATGTGCCCCAAAGCCTCATGCAGTCACAGGTGGGGCTTTTTCAGAGGTGACTGGATCAAGAGTGTGCAATGCTGGTATGGATTCATAGTGCAATGCTAGGATCAAAGACATGAGCACTGCCTGCCCTGAGTAGTCTAAATAAATAGAAGGGCTAGAAAGAGCTGTGGTCGCCCCTTGCGTACTTTTGCTATCTTCTTCATGCAATGAACTGTTTCTCTTCTGTGATGTCCCTCTGCCATGTTCCACTCTGCCTTGGAGCCAGCCAGCTACGTACGGACCGGGACCTCTGTGAACTGTGAGCCAAATAAACTTCCCCTTCTTTAACTTTGGGTGTCGGGAATTTTGTCTCAGCAATGAGAGGAAAGTAACAAACACTCCTCATGCCTAAGGAGAAGGCTGATGTCCAGCCAGGGCCCACCCTGGCAGTGGCCAGTAGATGTCAAGTAGTGCTTAGGTCAAGGTGGCCACTCTGACCCCTCTCTATCCCTTACGTCGCTCCCCCCCATCCCAGGGGACAGCAGTGGCCAGGTGCTTTGCCTGGGACTGGGTGGCCCAGTCCTGTAACAGCAGAAGGAAGCCCATTTGACTTTTCATCCAAGCTACTGCTCACAGTTTGGTATTTGGGCTTCTCTACCTCTCCATTGCAGAATTTCTTGGGAAAGGACGATGGTGAGTGGACTTTAATCCCACTAGGGAACCTGGCATCTCCATGGCTTGCCTTAGCTTGGCTGTCCCTGCTCACAGGTTCTGAGGAGTGGAATGGCTGGCTCTGCTGCCTGGATGTCCGCACCATGTGCACCACAAGGTAATCTGTCATCTATGGGAATGCACCTCCACGGCACTGCCTGGAAGTCTAAGATCAGCCAGTGTCCTAGGGAGGTGGCCAACGACCCAGATTCAAGTCAGAGAATCGGCTGTGGCCAGACACATCCGGCCCCAACCCTCAGCCTCTGACATCTCTTGGAAGGTCTGGTGCCCCTCCAGACAGAATGCTAAGTACCCACAAAGAGAACTCAAGCAGAGTTCTTCTTCCCTCACCTCCCTACATCAAGAGGAGAACATTTTAAAAATGTTTTTATTTAATAAAAAAAAAAGACAGAACTAACAACCCCAAACCAATAGTGGGTACAGGTGCTTAACTGGTGAAAGACACGGAGGAAGGGTGGGCGGGAGGTGGGTGAGAAGCGGACTTGGGCCACACATCTCCCTGGAGGGTGCCAGGTCTGAGCCCGGCTGTAGCAGGGAGCCGGCTCTGCACCCTCTGCCCAAGCAGGCCTGGCTGGAGGAAGGCGAGCCGGAGACCAGCACCCCGGAGAAGGCCGGGCGGTGGGGACAGGGCTGTGAAGGCTGCAGCATCTGAGGTTGTTCTGCTCTCTGCCTTCTGTCCCACTGAGTTGCATTTTCCCATTCTTTCTACTCTTTCTTGGACCCTAGAGTGGCAGGCCCTGCGTTCTCTGCCTGGGACAGGGCAAGAGGTAGGATTCATTGGAGCACAGCTTTCTTTATGGAACCACAGAAACTTCTGGGGCAACGGGGTGGGGGGAGGTGGCTTGTATGAAAGCAACAGGCAGGCGCCTCGCTTCTGGAAGAGAGAGAACACAAGTCCTGAGGCCTTGCCGGACGAGGGCTCTTTCTTCAGCCTGGTAAGACGGTGGTGCAGAGGTGGAGGTGTGGAGGAGAGGCCGGGGCGGTGGGGAGGCGGGCCCGGCGTGGCCTGCAGGGGACAGGGCACATGCCCGGATGCTGCGGTGCTTACTGCTATGCATGCTCAGACGCATCACCATCCAGAACCAACCCCATCGGGAGGAAAGGGTTTTGAGCAAGCACGAAGGGACCCTGGACGCCTCACATCTCAGCTCACCGGCACACAGGGGCACTGGGCTGGAGATGTGATGTGAGTGTCCTCTCCCGCGTGTGGCGGGTGGGGAAGGATGGAAGCTGGGCCGCATGGACCGGGTTCTGAACTCCCAGGGCCGGCTTTGCCCAGGGGGCTCCATGAGCAGGTGGCTGAGGTAAGAATTTGGTCATCCCATCTAAGTGCAACACCTACCGGGATCACAGGTGACTGTTCAGGATTGGTTAAGAAGTCTCAAAAAGTAAGAAACGATTTCTTCTTAGAAAGCACGTGTTTTATAGAAAAGAGGGTAAGTTCCATGTTCCAGAGAGTGCTTCAGAACCCGGAAACGCTTCCATGTTCTCTGCTTGCTTCAGAAGGAGGAGGGGAAAAATGGCTGGAAAAACCGCCAAACACAGAGCCCGCTTCACTTGCTCAGTTCTTAACAATGTGTTGGGGTTCCTCTCTCCTAAGAGTAAAGAAAAGCCCAGCTTGGCCCCTTCAGTCCAACTTGCTCTTCTGCATCCTCGCTGGTGGTGCAGACTATGTCACGATGATAGGATTGGGGTCATGTTGCTGCTACTTTTTAAGATGAAACAGACACAACTTGCTTCCCTGGTGTTGATTTGAGACAGGTTACGATTCACAACTACCTAGGAAATGGGTGCTTGTTCTGTTTTCGTTTTTTGGTTGCTGTTTTTCCCTTGGGTCCCCCTTTGTTGCTCAGAGGTTCAGGTTTCTGTTGCCAAATGCCAGCTGGGGGCCTGGGCGTCTGCCTCTACCTGCCCCTGTGTTCCCACGAGGGACAGGACTTCAGGCTGGTGGGGATGGACACAGCAAGAAGGCACAAAGCTACCTTCCCTCTAACTGGTGGAATCCTCCAGAGCCTCAGGCTCCACGTGTCCTACCCATCCTCAGTAAGGCAGAAACTTCCAGAAGCAGACAGGAAAGCCATCATTAGCCCCAGCCTCTCTGCAGCACCTCCACGGGCCTCAGTCTCCTGGGGTGGAGGGAAGCCAGCCCCGGGTCAGCACAGGGCCGAAGCACCAGTTGGCTGCAGAGTGTCTCTTCAGGATGACAATTTCTCACCAACAGTCTCCTGCCAGGGTGCCGGAGCAAGAGGAGGGGAGAGGAGGGAGTGTGGTTCAGCAGCCTCATTTCTGGCCCCAGACACAGGAATTTCTGGTTCAAAAGCAGCTGACAAGTGTCCAGAGCCCCTTGTGCCTAGAGAGGGCTTTGGTGGCCAGGACCCAGCGGGGAGCGAAGGGCCTGAAACCCCATTCTTCTGGCAAGATTAGTTTCCAGCAGGAGATAATGGCTCAATTTAGTTTCCCCGTGTAGCCTCAGAAAAGCTCTTAGGCCTCCTGGAGATTCTGGGAAACCCCAGGGCAGCCAAACACCTTTTTTTTGAAGGGGAATAAAGTCGGCCTTCTGCTTCTCTGGTAGCCTAGGTTCCGGTCTCCGGCCCTCCTTCGCTCTAAGCCAGCCCATGACACCGTCTGCAGACCAGGGAGGGCTGCATTTGGCTTCAGTTCGTTGTTCGTGTGCCTTAAGGACCACGTACCCGCCCGCGTGACGCAAACAGCAGTGCTGGGCGGAGGCCAGCGCTGAGAGGAGAGCGGGCTGCTCACACGGGGGTCGTCCGCCGGTTCAGCATGCTCATGTGGAAGCCTTCCTTCAGGTCCGGCTGGAAGAAGTCGTGCACCTGGAGGAAGCCGGCCTCCTGGTCGGGGCTGTAGCTGGCGGCTGTGGTCACCTTGAGGGGCTCCCTGGATAGTGTGTACATGGACAGCTCGCCCATGGGGATGGCCCCGGTGATCTTCAGGCCCACAGGAGACACGTCCCGGGAGGGCGAGGCCTCGGTGGACCTGGAGCTAGACCTGGAGCGCCGCCGGCGGTATCTGTAGCTCGGCATCCTGGCGTAAGGAGAAGAGGAAGACGCCTTAAGGAACTCCCGTTTGGTCTTAAACCTCAACTCTTTATTTTTCTCAATGTAAATGTTTACAGCCAGGACGCCCACGGTCTCCGCCACAATAAACGACAGGGCACCGAAGTAAAAAGACCAGCCATAGTTGTAGTGGTTCTTTTTGTCTTCGTCTCGCTTGTCGCTGGGGTCTCCTGTGTTGCTGGAAATGTAGACGATGATGCCTATGATGTTACTGAGGCCTGCAGAGGGGTCGGGAGGGAGAGAGGCAGGGGTTAGAGTCACGGGCGGAACAACAGGACGGGGACAGGAGGCCAGAGGTGGGGCTGCTGGCCCTTCTCGCCTTTCTGACCATTGCTTGACTTGGGTAACTAATTCTTCTTCTAAGTACAGTGTCCCTTGGTACCCACAGGACACCCTTGCAGATACCAAACACTGCAGACCTTTCTATAAAATGGTGCAGTGTTTACATGACCTGCGTGCATTGTCCTGTGCGCTGTGAGAGCTCCCTGCGTAACTTATAACACCTGATACAGTGTCAGCGCTGTGTAGACAGTTGCGCTGATTCTTCTACTCAAAGGCCGCTCAGGTCCATGCTGGGCCCTCACTGTCTTTACCAGGCCAGTTCCTTCAGGTCTTGCCTTCCCTGGGTACCTCCCTGGCCCTCATCTCAGCCAGGCCCCCCACTGCAGGCTCAGAAAGCATCCAGCCATGGTTAGGCTTTGCACACCTATGTTTTTAAGAGGAGGTAAAATTCATATAACATAAACCTTTTGGAAGTGTACAACTCAGTGGCCTTTAGCACACTGTTGTTCAAGGACACTTCGTCAGCCCAAAAGGAAACCTCGTCAGGCAGTGGACTCACCAGGCCCCACACGCACTCCTGGACTTTTAAAGTTAATGACACGTCGTGGCAACTGCAGTTTGGCTTCTTGCCAGAATGCGCACGCCCTGGCAGTGGAGACCACGTGTGCACGTGCCCCTCAGTACCCCCAGCTCCCCAGCTCCTCTGCTGGCACTGGCTGGAGCGGGGTGCTTGGGCGGGCGGCTCACCTGCGGCCACAAAGAGGATGCCAGCACTGAGGACGATGTTGTTCTTGCGGCTGTAGATCCTCCCTGCGCCAATGCACAGCCCTCCGAGCAGCAGCAGGATGGTGCTGAGGATGGGAAAGACGCTGGAGGCTCGCACAATGCCTGGGCCGGGGAAGAAGGGACAGAGCGGAGAGGACAGTGAGACGAGCCGTCCCCCCTGTCTGCAGCCATAGACATCGCCCAGGAGCTCTGCAGCTCGAGGTTCTCCCCCCAGGAGATGGAGATTCCCATCAGGACCTGAGCCCACGGCGGTCAGGAGGCCGGGCAGGCCAAGGCGGCTGCACTGGCAGCCCATGATGGCCCCAGGCCTGCAGTTTACTCTCCCGGACACCAAGGGGCCCAGCGTCACATCTGTCCACGTCTTGCTCAGTCTCTTGCTGAGTGTAGGTCACACTTCCGTCAACTGGGAGGGAGCAGGGTCCCTCAGTGGCGTTGGGGTGGCTACAATAACAGCCACGGAGATCTTGGGCTGCGTCCGATTCCTGTAACAACTCACAGCCCGCTGAGGCCTTTCCTGGACATGGTCTCTGCAGCCTTCGGGAACCTGGGTAGCAGCGTTCGAAGGAGGAAGC
The DNA here is from genome assembly GCA_004027595.1 of Dinomys branickii. Lineage (NCBI taxonomy): Eukaryota > Metazoa > Chordata > Mammalia > Rodentia > Dinomyidae > Dinomys > Dinomys branickii. Next base: position 75,478 of record PVLD010000528.1, on the reverse strand, counting down.
CCAGGGGGAGGGTTGGAGGCTTCAGCACAGTAGGTGAGAGGGTGTTGACGCTGCTCTGTGATGTGCTGGCAGCGTGGCTTTCGTTACGCCACTTTCTAAAGCTCGACTTTCTCCGTGGCTCATAATATAGTCACCCCTGCTATGTGCGGGGGTATGGCCCGAGACTCCCAGGGGATGCCTGAGACCACAGAGAGGCCTGAGCCCTGTATACTGTGTGCCTCAGTTTATGAACTTAATCTGTTTCATGAGTTGGGGGAACAAGTCTGTATTTGTGTTTGTATGGGGAGATGGGCCGTGGTGGTGTTTGTCCCCTGATGGGGAAACTGTGAACAGAAGCAAAATTTTGCTGAACGCTTTTGTTTGTGAACCACATTGTTTGCAAACAGAAGTGTTCATGAGCTGAGGCATTACTTTATACTGTGTTTTTCTATATGTACATATGTGATAGAGTTTATGAATCATGTGCAGTCAGAGATTGGCAACAATCAATAATAGAACAATTATACAAATATCTCATAGTAAAATTACTTAAAACGTGTGAATCAGGAGATGGGTATGGTGGTGCACGCCTGTAACCCCAGCACTTGGGAGGCTGAGGCAGGATAACCGTGAGTTTGAGGCCAGCCTGGCTCACGTAGTCAGCTCAAGGCCAGCCTGAATTATGAAGCAAGACCCTGTCTCTAAAAACAACAACAGCAGAGAAAACATATGAATAATTTATTTCTGGGACCCCTCCCCCAGTCTTAGGAGTAATTGAATCCAAGGACTTCACACTGAACTTTCTTCCCAGCCTTCTTTAAATTTTGAGACAGGGTTTTGCTAAGTTGCCCAGGCTTGGCTTGAACTTGTAATTCTCCTGCCTTAAGTTTCCCAGAGTGCTGGATTCCAGGTATGTACCACCATGCCCAGATACTGTTTCATATTTATGAACCTCAGTTGCCTAAAACCTCACAGAATGAGACTGTGAAGGGGGTGGGGCACTACAGTTCCAATGTCCCACAGCTGCTTTTGTACACGGAGGGTGCTTGGCTGCATGGGGCCTGGCCATAGTATGTGTTTCCTAAACGACGTCCCTTCTGTTCCTCACCTCCGCCACCACCATCATTACCCCAGCAACAGAGGAGGACGTGGAAACTCACAGCGTGCGTGAGGTCACAGAGGTGGCGGGTAGCGCAGTGAGAAGCTTGTGGACTGGGGTGTCTGGCAGATTCATTCCCCACATAAGTTTGTGGTCATTTGCTACGGCAGCCCTAGAAATGAATGCCTGCCTCAGAGTCACTGTGAGAAAACACAGAGCACACAGGAGGCTTGAGGGTCCCCGCCTTTGTGTCGGGCAGGAGGAAAGAGGGACATGAGGAGTCTGTCACTCAGCCTCCCCCACACGTGCGTGTCTCCTGTAGAAATCTGGCCACGGAGGCTTTGGTCCCAGTAGGGGACAGTAAGTCACAGAGTGCAGGCAGATGCCCCTCCTGGGCTGGCTCACTGGCTTGGGGCCTCCCAGCTTCTGAAGGCTGCCTTTGTCTCTGTTCTGCACGCCCACTTCTGGGTGCCCTCCTCATAGATGAGGGATTGTCTGGGGCATTAACTGAACCTCTTCTCTGCACCACCGCCTCCTCCCCGGTTTCTCTCCTGCCCTCTTGCAGCCGAAGGCACTGGGATTAGGCTTCCGACGGGCTTCTGAAATGTGCTTCTAAGCTGTTCTGGGTAGAGTTGGGCCAGGACCTTTCCCCGACATCCTTGTCCTGCAGGCAGGTCAGAGCGGCTGGGGAGAAGGGAACCCAGCTGCTTCGAGCCCACCTGAGGCCCAGGCCTGGCTCAGAGCCGTCCATCTACCCTACCGGGTAAGTCATGCAAGCAGCTGAGCCTGGCCACACAGACTGGGTCTGGATGTGCAGATGGCAGTCGGCACTGGCATGGACTCTGGTGCTGGTCAAGTGTCTCGAAGATCATGTTGCTGAGGCGGGAGGGAGGCTGGGGCCCGGTGATGGTGTGTGTCTGCCTGGAGGCCGGACACCACTTTCTAACACTCTCTGGCACACCATGGGCTCCAGCCGCCCTGACACCAGCACTCCATGGCTCAGCACTGCAATGATCCACCTAACTGAAAATGCAGGACCTAGGGGGTGACTCCAGGCTCAGGGAAAAACAGGCGGGAAACCTCAGTGGGGTCACGGGAAAGACAACAGACAGGTGGACTAGACTCCCTCAGATCCTGGGCGCAGGATATATATACCAGGGGGTACACTGAGAGAGCTCAGAGGCCCTCAGGAGTCCTGTGACAATGACATGACTTAGGAGGTAAGCCTGGCTTCTCCAGAAGGCTTCAGAATGCATGGCACAGGGCTGCGTTTCTCCCTGAATTGTCCAAGACAGAATGTGAGCGTGTGGACCTCGACTTGCCGGTGCTCCACGCCTGGACAGCCGAGCAGCCCCTGCCACAGAACCCTCACCACAAACCTGCCCTCCAGCAGCAGGGCAGAACTCTGCTTCCCTTGCTACTGTATCCTGTGGGTCTAATGCATTGCCTGGCACACAGCAGGCCCACGATGACAAACCCTCACTTCCTACAACTAGCATGCCCCGTGAGGCCTTTCTTCTGCGCTTCTTCATATGCTGGAAATCTGCAGCGTGAACAGAGGCCAGGAGGCTAGATACTGGGGATAGGGTGACCCGGCGGATGCAGGCCAGGTGGCGGGGAGGACTATGACCTTGAGCTGTCTCCACAAGTTGCCCACCCACTCTGCCTCCAAGCTCACCGGCTCTCTAAAGGCAAAGGTGGATCAAGGACAAAAGCAGCGCTCAGTTTTCAGGCCAAATATCCCTGTCTCTGCAGCCCCTGGAGACACCTCCCTACTGGGAAGCCAGCTCTGCTCCCTGCCCCCACGCCCACCAGTCGCTGGAGACTGTAGACAGCCGTTGCCCCGTCCTCTGGGTGCGTTCCTGGGCGTGTGAATGAACCCGGCCGTGTCCCACATGTGCTTTCCTTGTTCATCACTGCTCCCATCACTTTATTTGAGACAGTCACTGTGTGCTTGTCCCAGCGCTCAAATCCTCTTGGGGACACTGCTGGGATGGAGTTCGAGCGCCCCTAGCGCAGGACTGAAGCTGGACGGACACCTCCTTCATGTGCCCCCACAGACCCTCGCTCCCTCCCTCCCCATCTTCCTGCGCTGGGCCTTAGGAGGCTGACTGTGTGGACCAAAGCCCCAGGGTTCAGACAGGCTTCAGGAGGAGAGCTTTGCCAGGGCTATTCCCCTAACTTCCTTCCCCCACGCGCGGGGGGGGGGTGTGGGGTGGTGGTGGCGGTGGTGAAGAGGCTGCATCTTTTCCTAAGGGCCTCAGTTCCTGCCCCACAGCCTGTCTTCACACCTCCCCTGCTCTGTAGAACCTGATGGATGTCATTCACACCACAACGCAGGTGACGTTCCTTAGGTTGTGCAGTGTGCAACCTACACAACTATCTGTGGCAGCCCTCTGAGAATTCCAGTTGCCTGGTTCAGGGCGGGGTGCTCAGAAGGACAGTCAGAGGGAGAAGATGAAGGAGGAGAGATGGGGGCAGCGCTCTGGCCAAATTATTTCAGGTTCTGGGTTTGGCTGGAGCAGCCTGACATGGCCTCAGCTCTGTGGGAACAGCACGCTACTCTGTTTCACCAGATGACTCAGAATCCAAATCCTCTCTCTTAGAAAAATAAAAAGGTTCATAAGCAGGTGCAGAATGAACTGTGCTCTCTCCAGGGCCACTGGCATCGGTTCTCCATGAATGAGGCTGGCCCCAAGCCCCAGGTGCGGTGGTAAGCAACTCTTTGTGTCTTTGGGCTAATGTGGAAGGGGACAATGACACAGAAATATCGCTGGGTTTTCTTTTCCCTGGCTCCTCCGGGGCTGCAGCTCCTCCCTCCTCCCAGGGAGGTACTCACCGCTCCAGGGCTGTGATCTGGATTCAGGGTCTGGGGCTAGATTTGTTCTCTGGGGTTCAACATGTGCTGTGATATCTGGGCTCCAGGCTGGGAGCTCTGCCCAGCCCTAGGGCCTGGGGGGCGGGGACTTGGGGGCAGCCTGCAGGCAGAGGTGCGTGAAGGACCCCCAGGCTCACCTAGAGTCCATTCTGCTGCCTTCTGTACCTCCCCGAGGCTGCCGAGCACCCCATGAAGCTCACTCTGGTTGCAAATTAATTAGGTTTTTCAAGAATAGAATCCTGGGGAGTGTACAAGGAGAGGCGGGCTGGTCTCACTCTGGCAGGGCTCAGTATGCACGGGGAGACCGTCCCCTCACGGTAGGCTGGTCTTAGCAGAGACTGTTTAAAATCTCCCTTGCCCCAGCACCAGGTCCAGCCAATCAGCTCTCTTGGAAGCTGGCCCAAGCCCATTGGCACTGGGTATCCCTCTGCCCAGGCCTCAGTCTCCCCAGAGCCTAGACCGGCAGCCAAGGAACTTCATGCGAATGCCTGCACAAAACTTCACCCTCGGAATTCAGTTTCTGGAAGGGTGGGCGCGTCCTCGGCTTGCAGAGACAAGCAGCATGACTGCTCCCTGTCACAGGGCCCCTTCTTGCCACCCACTCCCCGCCCCCATGTGCACAACAGACTCTCAACACTCACGGAGGAGATACTCCGAGCTGTCGTGGTCATAATCGTTGTCCTCTGGGAAGTGATTGATCCGGAAGCAGTGCCCTTTGTAGATCCCTGGAGGGAAGGAGAGTAAAAGAACACGGTAAACATTCTAAGGGGTAGGGCGCCAATCATGCCAGGCACAGTCACTGCGCGCTCGCGTGCAAAACTCTCTGTAGACCCGGGAGACAGGGAGGAGGAAGGTGGCCGTGGCAATGCCAGTCTGGTGGGAGCACTGGCACCCGCAGGAAACGGGCACAGTGGGAATGAGTTTCCTGACCCTTTCCATTACCCTCTGACAGCGAAAGTGGGTAGGACTTGACTGACAGCTGTCATGCCCCTCCCCTTTGCTCCTCCTTGCCTTCCCCAGGAGTGGCCTTGCAGCCTGGAAACAAAGCGCTGGGCCCATTGCCGATATCCTCAAGACCCCCAGGTTCTAGCGGGCCCTGATGCACATAGCTGGCGCTCCCGGAGACCCCTTGAACAGTGCCAGTTGCGACTTCAACCCCGCCCCCCGCCGTTTCTACAAAAACATGGGACTTGTCGATCACAGTCAAGCAGTCATTTCTCCCACACTTAGCAGAGTTGTCTCCCTGACGGTGCTGGCTGTCCCAGTGCTGCACAGCTGCTCCAGAACATGCTTGCCTTGGCTGCAGCAGGCTTCCAAGATGGGCCCATCCCAGAAGATTCCGCCCACACTCTGGCTGTCTCTATCTTAGAACCTCCAGATGACCCCACACTGTCCCCCGCAAGTAGCTCCGTGAATCGCAGGAGAGTGAGCATGTACGGGCCTGCTCCTGCTCTATAGGAGCAGCGCTCCCACACGCAGACCTGTCCAGACGGGCCTCCTCCAGCGCACGACCCCTCACTGCTGCCTGCTTGTGGTTTTCATGTCAAGCACAGTGGGCTGAGGGGTCGCACTAAGAGGGGCTTGGTACACTGGAGCGGCAGAGCAGTGGAGAGCGGTGGAGACTGCTGCGGTGGAGTGGGTGAAGACTGCCAGGAGACCTATGGTGACTGCCAGAGCTCTGCAGTGACCTGTAAAGAGCCCCAGAGAGGAAAAGGAAGCTGCCAAAAGACTCCAGAAAACCGCAAAGGGGTTATGAGTCTTGGCTGCCGAGGGGCTGATGGGCCTGTTAAAAGCCGCTCAGAGCTTGTAACACAAAGAACTGAGAGGCACTGGCACCCAAAGCCAACTTCAAGGTAGCTGCACGCTGCCAACTTGTGATTTCCACCCACTTGCACAAAAGAACCCTCCGTGAACTGGTGACAAGAGGAGGCATCAAAGGAGACCACATCTTTTATGTTCCCAGTCTGGATGCCCACCAGAGTAAAAGGGCTCTGTCAACAACTGCCAGGACAACAGGTGCCATGCAGCACTTCCCTAGGGAGGCAGCAGGTGGCATCCCCACACCCAAGGAGATACTAAAGCTTCATCTTGAAAAATGGCAGAGTTGTCCATGGAAAACAAGGTGTTTGGTGCCTGGATGTGCCCCTTAAAGCCTCATGCAGTCATGGGGACAGGGACAGGCTTTTTGGAGGTGGCTGAATCTAACTTCTTTTTTTTTTTTTGATGCTGGGAATTGAACTAAGGACCTTGCACTTGCCAGGCAGACACTTTGGCTGAATCTAGAGCTCGTGATTCCTTCATGGTCCGATGCTACCCTTGGGTGGACAGCCTCCATCCAACGTAAGGGACAGAAAGAATCTCTGTCTGTCTCTCTCCCTCTGTCTTTGTTATTGCTTTCGCTGTCTTGTGCCACCATGAACTGTCGCCCTCTGCCACGTGCTACTCTGCCTTGGAGCCAGCCGAGTATGCACTTAAACCTGCACAGACTGTGAGCTAAACAAACCTTTCCTTCTATAACTTTGGGTGTTGAGTATTTTGTCCCAGCAATGAGAGAAAAGTAAGATACAGGGCACAGAGGGCCTTCCAGGCAGAGAAGTAAGACCCACACAGGCAAGGGTGGGGTTAGGAGTCTGTCCATCTCTGCTATTCCCTCTTTTTCAAACACACGGTACAGTGAATCCCTCTGAGCTGGCACTGAATCTACACAGCTGGCTAGATGCTAACCCCCTCACTCAGTGTGACTCAAGGTAGAGAACATGGAGCAAAGAATGTCCCAGAAGGGCTGGGAATGTCTCTTGCCTGTTTTTCCCTCCCCACTATTCACAGGTAGGACCCTTGGGTTGTGTAGTAACTGGGCAGGCCAGTTCTCCCTTCCAGAACCTTCTCTCACTCTTCCAGTCACCTGCTGGAAATGCCCTGCACAGAACTGGACACTGAAGAGGGGGGACACACAGGGTGTCATTGTCATGCCCTACCTATGCAGCCAACCCCTCATACCTGGGTTAGCCTCTCAGCTGTCGAAGAATAAGGAGCTCTCTTCCATAGCCTTGTGAAGCCTGTGCTGGGAGCATTTCCAACCGAGTCTTTCCCCACCACTTCTGCCAAGTGTCCTGCTAGCCCCCAACAGCTCAGCTTGACCTCATGGTCAGCAAGGAGCACCATGCTGGAATCAGGCCGTGTTCCAGACACCACCTGTCTCTTGGTGCTTCTAACAAAGAGGCATCCTTAACAAGCCGGGCCCTGCTGCTCTTGGACTAGGCCACCAACAAGCTTTCCCTCTGCTGGGCTCTCCTAGCTGCTGACGCCAAAGAGTTAGATGAGAGGCTTGGGAACAACCTTGTTTCCTGAAGGCCGCTGGACCTTGAAGGCTAAAGATGGGCAGGCTGGGCTTGGTTGGGTAGACAAAGCGTGAGGGTCTCAGAAGTGCACGAGCAACAGAGTCAAACTCCTGGTCTCCTCAGTTGTATAACCACAGCCCTCATCACCTAGGGTATGGGGAGAATGGTATAATTGAGAGGTGCTACGGTGATTCTTGGCTTGTGGTGAGGCTCAGGAGAGGTTTGCTGCTGCAGGACGCAGTCACCCATCCTCTCTGTCACCTGTCCTTGCCCTTCCATGAGCACTGGGGTCAGCGGAGAACCGTGGATGCTTGTGAGCAAGAGGAAAAGTGCCAGGGATGTCTGGTCTCGGGGTGGCCAGGGGCGGGAAGCTCACAGAGGTCGAAGCCCCATACCTCTCCTCACCCCTGGCTCCCACACCACAGATTTGAAAAGTCTGTAGAAGTACAGAGTAGTCATTTTCCACAAAAATCGGTGGAGCAGGCAGAGCTCCTCTGCAACCCACCCCATTTTTATTGCTTCTGCCTGGATCTGAACAAAATCAGCAAGTCACACCTGCCTGTAGGAACAAGTCAAATAATAAAAGTTTGGAAAGATGTAAATAATCTCTCTTTTCACATCTGTTCTCCTACAGACTTGCCAAGTCTGCTGTGTACCTTCCCACACGTTCCTTTGTGCATGCACCCGCACACATGACACAGGGCTCGCCTCCATTTCTTGAGGGGCTTCCTGAGGACCAAACCTAGGGCCTGGCTCATGCTAAGCACAGGTGCTGCTACTGAGGTGCACCCAAAGGCCTTATATTTGTTTACTTGATTTTAAATTTTGTGGTAGAGATAAACAGAAAAAAACAAAATTTTAAAGCAAGGTAATAGGAGAGTAACAGCGGTGAATACGTTGAGTAGTGCTGTCTTTAAATTAGTTACTCAGAGCACAAGATGTTCACATTTCACTGTCCAAGCAGTATGAGCACAAACCTTTCTTCGCAGTGTACTAAGAGAAATTAGTAGTATAACAATCTTCATTAGCTTGTATATATTTTTGTTTTTTCCTTTCTTTACTCCTTTCCCCCATTCCAGCCAGTTTCTCTTTCCTTTTGAAGTTTCTTCTCATTTTACAATGTCTATTGTACATTTTGGATCTTATTTCCTCTCTGAGCTTCTCACACTAGGGAAACAATATGATGTTTACACACGTGAGTCTGATGTATTTCACTTATAAGTATGGATGGTCTTGAGTTGCATCCATTTACCTATATAAGTCTCTGGTTTATCCCAAAGGCCCTATATTTAAAATAATTAAACTTTATTTTTGAGATCACTGTAGATTTAGAAGTTATTGTAAGAAATAACACGGAAATGTCAAGTATCTGTTACTCAGTTTCCCCCAGCATGAGGTCCAGTGTAGGGACACTGGTGGTCAAGACACAACGCTGTGTCACCACAAGGATCCTCCTGCTGTTCCTTTCCACCTGTGCCCACCTCCTTCCTGCTGCAGTCCCTCCTCCACCCAAGGCAGCCTCTAATATGTTCTCCGTCTTGATAGTCCTGTCATTTAAAGAATGTTCTACAAATGGAATCAAACAGCAGGTAACCTTTGGGGATTGGCGGCTTCCACTCAGTATAACTCTCTTGAGATTCATCCAAGCTGGTTCATGTATCAAGAGCTGGTTCCTTTCTCTGCTGAGCAGTCTCTCACAGCATAGATGCTGGTTTACTCATTTACCCACTGAAGGAAACCTGTTATTTCTCGCTAGGAACAACAATCCTGCTATGAGCATTCATATACAGGTTTTTGCGTAAGTATTCATTTCTCTGGGATGAATGCCCAGGAGTGCAATTGCCGGGTCACACGACAGTGACATGTTTAGGTTTGTAAGAGACTGCCAAACTGGTTTCTAGATTGGCTATAGTTCCTTAGTTTTAAAAAGCAATTACGCTATATGCTTTAAAACACGCCCTTTTCACCTAGCAGTAATTGCCACCATCTCTCCAGTTAAAAATTTCAGTTTGCAGAAAACTTTTCTAATTAAAAAATAACAAGTTGATATCAATCCAACAAGTTGATACCAATCTCAATTCTTTTAGGATGAAAAGCCTAAAAGGAAAGAGCACAGAAATAAGAGTACAAAAAGTTCTCTAGCACTGAAAATGCTGAAGGAAAACGTGCTTTGGCAGAAATATATATTTATATATTCAGGCTCAAAACACGACTCAGTTTTTGGAACATTAGCTTGCACATAGAAACATGCACTCCACACATTCCTCCAATATATTTTGTTAACTTGCACTATACATTTATGATGTTATTTTACTATATTTAATAGAAATTGTAAACAGAAATCACACGGTCTAATAGTATTTATGTATTTGTGGTTCTGGGGATTGAACCTAGGGCCTTACGTTTGTTAGGTGAGTGCTGTATCCCTGAGCTATACCCAGCTCTATTAACTCATTTTTTTTTTCAAGACAGGGGCTCACCATGCAGTTCAGACTGGCCTTGAACTCACAACAATCCTGCCTCAGCCTCCTGAGTGCTGGGATTACAGTAGTGTGCCACCACTCCTGGTTCGTATTAATTCATTTTAAAATACATTCTTTTTAGTGGCTGCACAACTGTCCTTATTTAAGGATGTATCAGTTCAATTATGCATAAAATGGTTACTTCCATCCCTGGGGTCTCTGTCTGCCTAGGGTGGACCTCACTACCGGGGCTTCTGCTCAGAGGAAACCTGAAGGCATGTACTCTGCAGACGTCCTTCCACGAATCCACTTCCTTTCTTTGTTCTCTCCCTTCTGCTTTATACACCAGAGTCTTCTGCAGAGACTGAAGACATGAGTGCTGTCATGGCTTGGGCTGTGTTGCCCTACAAGATGTGCAGCAGTCCCCACCCTCAGGATCTGTTAAGAAAACTGCGTCGGTCAGCTTTCCATCACTGTAACAAAATATCGGAGAGAAACAACTCCAGTGTAGTTTGGCTCACAGTGGTGGTCCATGGTCATCCGGCCATATTGCCTTGGGCCCGTGGGGGCACAGTATGTCGTAGTGGGAGTGCGGGGCAGAGGGGCTGCTTCAACTCATGAAGAGCAGGAATTAAAGAAAGAGAGGAAGAGGCCAGGGTCCCAACATTCCCTTCATGGCATGGCCCCTGATGACCTAACTTCCTCTACCTAGGCCCTACCACCACCTCCCAACAATGCCTCAGCCCGGGGCCCAAATCATTAAACCATGGGCTTTCTCTGGCACATTCTAGAACTGAACTACAGCTGTACCTGATGTAATCAAGTTAGGCCAAGGTCATGTGGGATTGGCATAGGCCTCCTCTTCTTGACAAGCAGGAAGCCTGTCCACTCCAGTCTGTAGGAGCGAGGCCCTTGTGTGACAGCAGGGCACACACTGCCTTTGGCTTCATGGACAATGAAAGAGATTGGTCCTGACCCTGAGCCAAAAGTTTGACATATTCCCCCTGGATTTGAACAGTCTCTCTCCCTACATTATTTGGTTGCTATCGGTTTCCTGATGGCTCTAACAGCCTTCTTGACCCTCACTTCCTCCTCTAGGTCTGCCAGGAAGCTCTCAGTACCCTGAAGTACAGCACCTCCCCGTAACCCAACACGCAAGCTGGGTCTAAAGAGCCTGGGCACGGCCAAAGTTGCCCCCTCCTCTTTTCTGGACTTTATCCTTTGTTGATGGGATCGACAGGATGGCTGACTGTTTCCTGAGAGTTTTTCACATGAGATGCCTCACCTCCTCCAACCTGCGTGTGTGGAGCATAGTGCTGAGTCTTAGGGGACTTCCCATTCACCTCTGTGACATTTAATTTTGTTAGCGTTGGCCTAAGGCATTTATAGGAATAAAATGGGTGACAGGTGCAAGATGGGAAAGAGAACTCCATTCCCGATCCACCTCTCCTGTTCCGTCTGGGTGAATGGGCTCTGTGCCGTTACTTAAGAAGTGATACTTAGGGTGGTTAATTTTGAGGCCCCAGATTGGCCACGCTAAATGCACACCAAGGTGGCTGGAGGTCTGCAGCTGTCTGCCAGAGACACAGTGGTCCCACTTTCCTGCGGGTCAGGAAATCACCTGTGTAAGAAGACCTCCTGGCTACACGGCTCCAGGAAAGTTACCTCCGCTATAAAGCTCACCATGGACCAGGGGAGCCACCCCTGTGCTGAGATTCTGGCCTGCTCTGTGAGAAGAGGCACCGGAGTGTGCGTGCGTGCATGCGTGTGTGCCACACACAGGGATCCACCACCAGCCACACCCATCAGGAGCCTCTTCCATTAGTGGCAATTCTACGGGCCAGGAAACACCTAGGCTTTTTTTTTTTTTTTTTTTGGTCGTTTTGAGACAGGGTCTCGCTATGCAGTTCAGGCTGGCCTTGAGCTCCCTCTGTAGCCGAGGCTGGTCTTGAACTTGCAACAATCCTCCTGCCTCAGCCACCGGAATGCAGGGATTACAGGTGTGCGCCACCATGCCCAGCAGGCAGACATTTTAAAAAATAGATACTGTATTTCTGGGTGACAGGGTAGTGAGTGAATTAAATTGTTCTTTACATTCTGTGTTTTCTGAATTTTCTACAATTTGCAATTGAATCAATAAATCTCACTAAAAGCAAAAAAAAAAAAAAAAAAAAAAAACACCCAAATACTGGATGTGGTATCATGCCTGAAATCCCAGCACTTGTGAGGCTGAGGCAGGAAGATTGATATGCATTCGAGGCCAGCCTGGGCTACATAGTAAGCTCAAGCCCAGCCTGAACTACATAGTAAGACCTCACCTCAAAGAAACCAACAAAACTAGCTAGATTCTTTAGTGCTAAGTGAAAATGTGGGGGTGAGTCTGAAAGGACCCCAGATGCCCCAATGGGAGGAAGCTGGGGGTGAGACGGGAATCCTGGCAGTGGAAGGTGTGATGGTGTTTTAGCCTCTCTGTGAAGGTCACACCAGCATGCATGACCAACCCCAGGGACATAGGGCTTCTAGGGGTGTAAGACTTTCTGTACTAAAACCAGGGTGACCCTTGGAGTCATTTCAAAGGTGCTGGCATGTGGTGTAAGAGGCCTCCTTGTAATCAAGGGAATCCTGGAGAAAAGGATGTCACCTGGGAACTTAGCGATGACCACTCACGCCCTTCTCTGTCACCTGCAAAGCATTTCCATGTGCATTACTTCCCTTGACACACCTCACCCCACTGGCAGCAGCACAGATTCCCACTGAGACAGCAGGATACGCTTTGCAGAATGCGCAGCTCTGGGCCCCCCTTTCACTCCAGGCTGTCGTTGCTATGGCAACCTCCCCGCACCAAGGTGCACCAGTTACCTCCTGCAAACCCCCCGCCCCCAGCTAGGCCACCCGGGAGAATGCTCCTGGCGTTCTCGCTCTCGGGCGTCATCCTCCCTGTGATCTTTGGGCAGGGAGGATGGGATGGGAGCTGGGGGATACGTGCTCCCAGACTCCGTCTCTTGGGTGGGCAGTTCTCAAATCCTGCTCCATGTCTTCTGCGAGCCAAGGCCTGTCCCCTGTGCGCAGTCCCTGGCATGACCCCTGGAGACACATCCCCCGAGTGCACTCACTCCCAGGGCTCAGTCTCAGGTGAGAGCTAACGCGCCCAGCACACTGGCCCTATTGGCCCACATCACCTCCTCTGAAGGTGGCGGAGACTCAGAGGTGTCAAAGGCCCAGTGTGCACAAACCAGACTGCAGGGCACCCTGCCAAAACCACCCACAGTGGGCCTGCCACAGAGGTAGCCTTGGGCACAGCAACCCGACTCCTTGTCCCGGGCTCCTGCCCATCCCTGTGCTGCCAATTGGAACAGAACAGGGGCTTGAGCAGTGCGGGCCGGCTGCCTCTTTTCCCAGGACAGCCAGGCACTGACATCAGTGACCAAGGGCTCAGGGTGGCCTCCCACAATGGCTCCCTGACAGGCAAGCTGGAGGCAAAGGCAGCCCTCAGGGCCCGGAAAGAAGGCGGCTCTGCTTCAGCCAGGGCAGTTGGGAAAGGAGGGCGATGCCTGGCACCCTGGGCTCCCTCCGGCTCTAGGACAGGGTGTATGTGACCGCACAGCCGGAGGAGCAGGTAGCAGAGGACGTTCTGCGGAGCAGCCTCTGTTCGTTCATGCTCCATTCCTGCATTTCTGCGCAGCAGCAATTTCCCTGCGGGCTCCTGCTTTCCTCTCCTTCATTCTTTGACCACACTTGCACGGCACGCGCCCTAATTCCTTCCTCAGCTGTGTTTTTACGGAGCGCCCCACGGTCACTCAGCGTGCCGCTGGGTGCTGGGCCTGAGGAAGGGAGCCCGCGCCCTCACTGAGCTCCCATTCTGAGAGTGAATGGAGACCCGGGACAGGAGAATGGATGTGTTCGTCACGTAAGGTGGGAACGGTGGTGGCGGGGGCAGGGAGGGTCTGAGGGCTTTAGAGTGTGAACTTCAGTCTGGAAGTTGAGCGGAGCTTGGAGTTGAAGTAAAGGTGTGGAGCCCATGTTTGGGACACACACCCCTGCAGGGGAGCCTCAGCAGAGATTCTGGAGGATTCCCTCCTTAGCCCCGCTCAACTCAGGAGCGGGAGAGAGCCCTCCACATCCCCGTAGAGACAGGGCGTTTGGGCTGGTGGGTATTCTAACTACTCAAACCCAGTCATTACACTTGGATGCATTACTGAAACGTCACACTGTGCCCCACACGTATGTACAGTTGCTTGTCAGTTAAAAATAAAATGTAGGGGCTGGGGATATAGCTCAGTGGAATAAGCGCCTGCCTAGCAGGCTCAGGGTCCTGAGTTCAATCCCCAGTACCGCCAAAAAAATAAAAATAAATAAATAAATAAATAAAATAAAATGTAGCTGGGTTGCACTAGTGCACGCCTGTAATCCCAGCTACTCAGGAGGCAGAGGCAGGACAACTGAGGGCTTGAGGCCAGCGTGCGCAACTTAAGATCCTGTCTTCACACATACCTTTGGACTTCCCTATAAAGGGGCTGTCTCTTATCTTGTCCATATCAGAGCACTTGCCTTCGCTGGGCACCGTGAAATGGGGCTCCCAGGCCTGGCCCAAGGGCCAGTGGACCCTGTGATTTTAGAGGGGGCACTGTAGGGCCAAGAGCACGCTACACTTCCCTCTCACCCCATCTGTGCCTTCCTGGAGGTGCTCCCGGCAGCACGGGGCCACTGATCTTCCCCCAACCCCGAGGGAAGGAGCAGACAGCCTGGCAGGACCAGAGGGCTGTGTTCCCAGGACACAGACCATCTCCCAAAGGATCTAGGCCAGCACGGAAGTGGCATGGCCAAGGCCTTTCCAGCAATGATCTGGGCCTTGGCAGAGGAGGTGGAGACCTGAGAGGGTGGCAGGGCTTCCGCTGGGATGATGGGCAGAAGACGGTGGAAGAATGCCTTCTCAGGGTGGAAGTGACAGCCAGGTACTTACTTAGCATCTATTGTGTGCCAGGTACTATTTTAAGCACTTAACATTTATCACCCCACTCAGTCTTCACACAAACCCCAGCAGTAGACAGGATTCTTTTTTTTTCAGGAATAGGGGATTACAAACACCTTTGCACCAAGTCTCCTGGCCGGGAGTCCAGACTCCGTACTACTATACCTCACACGCCTGGGAGGCAGAAGGACACGTGCTCTTGAAGCTGCAGCTCTGCTGGGTCAGAGCATGATGGGGAAGCAAGGATTTCCAACACCCCTCACTATGAAGCTTCTGTACTGGCTGATGTTCCAGACTAGACAACCCCCTCAGCAGAAGGCGATATTCTAGGGTGGGTAGCGGTGCAGGGCAGGGCAGGGCAGGCCGGCAATCCAGGACCTGCCCCAGGATACATGCAGAGGAGGCACTGCCATGCCAATGGGGCACCACGGGGGCAAAGTGTGAAGGTTGTAGAACCACTTGTGGTTTATGAGGTTTTGTTATAGCAGCCTGCGTGCACTAACACGGGGGTAACCGGAGGGGAGAAGGCCACTGGGTGACTCTCCTGGAGGACACTGTGGGACTTATGGGTGGTAGGGAGAGTCACGCAAGGAAAGGCCGCTCAGGGCCAGGCAGGCTCACTCTGGCACGGGGGTCCCTGGTTTGTCTGAGGATGGAGGCGTCTTGGCCACGGCCATTCCAGCACACATGAGCAGGTGCATTTGTCTCCTAGGGCTGTGATTACACAGTTCTACAGGCTTCGGGCTTAAATGCCAAACACCCTGTCTCACACGCCTGGAGGCTGGACATCCAGATCAGAGTGTTGGCAGGGTCGGTCCTTCCGAGTGCTGGGAGGAGGAACCTGTTCATGCCTCTGCCTGGCGATCTCTGATGCTCCCTGGCCGGCACCCGAATCCTGCTTGTCCTGTGTGCGTGTTGTCTTTGCCCACCTCTCCTCTTTCCAGAAGGTCACCCCCAGATTAGGGCCACTCTAATGGCTTCATTTTAACTCGGCAGCCTCGTAAAGACCCTCTATCCAAGTAAGGTGCTGGGGGGAGGACTTTAACACAAGATTTTGGGGGAATGAGAGCACAGTGGGACCCGCTGCACAGGGTTAGGGGCAGAGGCACAGCCAGGCATGCAGGCCGGTGCTCCCAGCTGCTGCCAACAAACCCAAGGCTCCGTGGGCCCCTCTCACCTCGCTCTCTGCCTGGCCTCTTGCTCCCCACAGCTCCCCCTAGAATTCCTCTCCCTGCACGCCATCCCCAGAGAGCCCTCCTAATAACTGTGATTTCCCAATTGGCTCGTGCTGGACTCCTGCGGGCTGGCCGCTCTCCAGCTCCAGCAAGGCAGGCTGCTGGGAAACCTCTCCATGGTTCCTGGTTCCCACAGAGGAACTCCAGGCTTGGAGAGGCAGCGTGGGCTGAGCTGCACTTTCTGGGGGAGCCCCAGCTCTTGGTCAGCTAGTGACTCTCTGTGAGACCCTGTTAAGCCACTATGGTGTCAGCTCCTTCATCCAGTTTATAGAGTACCTGCTGTATACCAGATGGTGGGATTTCAGAGATGTGGCAAAGGATCTGCTTTCTAAAACTTATCTTCTTTTTATTATTGGGTACAGGGCTATAAGTTTTCTTTCTTTCCTTTTTTGTTTTTTTTTTGAGACAGGGTCTTGCTATGTAGTCCAGGTTGGCCTTGAAGTCACTATGGAGCCCAGGCTGGCCTCATACTTGTGGCAATCCTCCTGCCTCAGCCTCCCAAGTGCTGTGATTATAGGTATGCGCCACCACACCAAGCTAGGAGCTAAAATTTATCTCCTAGTTTCCTTATAGTCAGATGTGGCCATGGGTATGTGACCTAACTGCCCAGTGCAGTATGAGTGTAACTGATGTGTGTCATTTCTGGGACAGGCTCTGGGACAGAGAGTGTACCCTCCCATCTCCACTCCATCCCCCAACAGCCACAGGGTGTGGAGGAACCTGGGCCCCTGAGTCATGCTGTGGAGGACAGGACAGCTGTCTGCTAAGAGGGACGCTGCCCAGGACTGAGCAGGAAATCAACCTCTACTAATGTTGAAGGCGTTTCATCCAGGCCAGTTTTTGTAACAGCAATTATCATCAACATGAGGGGAGAATAAGACAGACAAGCTCTCTGCCCTTCTGGAGGTTTCTAGCCTTGTAGTTTTTCACTACTGATCAAGGAACGGCCCTGAAGAGGGTGTGGGGGGTATCATCCGGGTAGTGTTGAAGTCAGGAAAGTTGCTCCTCACCTAAAAAAATGGGAAAATACACTTTTAAAAGAATATTATTTTTGTACTATTGAGAATTGAACCCAGACCCTTCTCACTGAGCTACCTCCCCAGCCCATTTTTTTTTTTTTTTTAAATTTTCAGACATGGTCTTTCTAAATTGCCCAGGCTGGACTCAAACTTGTGGTCCTCCTGCTTCAGCCTCCCAGAGGGCTGGTTTACAGGTGTGCACCATCACGTCAGGCTACCCCCAGGCTTTAGAGCTGGAGGAAACCAAGGTCAAAGTGTCTGGCAGGGATAAATCATGTGGTGTTTTGGGGAAGCCATGGTGGTCAGCTCCTTTGCTGCAAATGTCTCCAGAGCAGATTGCTGTCTGATGGGTTTGGGGTGGGACCTCTGTGTCCTGCCTGAGGATGTGGGGGGCTGAGGTTAGAAAAGCAGGTGGCTCTCCAGTCATGCAGGTGCCCTGAATTTCCCTATAAGAGACCTGGATTCAACCTCATTTAATGCTCAGAGGTGCCACTGTGAGGAGGACAGCATATGGCAAGACAGGAATCAGGAGTAGCTGGGGTTCCATAGGAATTAGGATAATCCCTCAGAGCACAGGCCCCCCAGGGACCCGAGCACCTCCCACCATGAGCCGGGAAGGTCCCAGTCTCTGGAGGCCCTAGCTGGATGTCATTTGGCGGACTGGTGTTTGAGGGCCCCACCCTGGGGCCCTGGGTGTCTTCCTTTAGTCTGGGGGAGCCCAGCTGCCTGGAAAATTGCAGACTCTACTCTCTCAGGATTAACAAACCCTCTCTTCATCGCTTCCCCTCACACTGGAGCCCCTTGTAAGGGGGACACATTAAACTCTGGCTCCGAGCTGGCAGCTTCCTGCAGCTGCCAGAGGGTGCCTGCTGCTGCCAGGAGTGTAGTCGGGGAGGGGACCGGAAGAGGTGTGGATGAGAGGCCTGGCTCCTTGGACTCCCCTTGCCTCACTGTCACTCACATGACAGAGCTATTCTAAGGAGCATTGGCCATTAAACTGCATTACTTCAGACCCAACAGAAAAGAAGCCTGAGGTGCATTGGGCCCAGGCAGAAATCATCTGCTATGGTTTGGCTGTGGTTTGTCCCCAGTATGGTGATGTTAAGAGGTGGTGGACCCTTTAAGAGGTGGAGCCTAGTAGGGTTCCTTAGGTCACTGGGGGTGTGTCCTTAGAAGGGATTAACACAATTCCTGGTGAACCCCACTGGCTCTCTGGCTTCCTGTCTCAGGATGTGATCTCTCCCTGATACATGTGCACGACACCATCTGTCATGCTGTGATGTCATGGGGGAGGTCTTCTCAGGAGTCAGCCTTACACTTCAAGCTTAGTAAACTGTGAGATAAATAACGCTCCTTTCTTTATAAAGGACCCAGCCTCAGGTGCTTGGTTATGGCAATGGAAGCTGACTGATACAGCCCCTGAGTCAGTGGGGCTGGATCCTGGCACCAAGTTAGATAGGGGTGAGGTCTATCTAGAACTCATGGTAGTTCCTGCCCTTTTCCTCAGGAAGTAGATTCTTGGAAAGAGTCCATTTCTACCTCTAAATTCTGTCTCTACAAATTCTATCCTGGAGCCTGGGTATCAAAGTTAGTTTGGTAAACAGAGGCATTTTTCGAGGATATGGACCCCTAGGATCATGTGCTATGGGCAGCTGGGGGGTGATTTAGAGGGGCTGAGGTGGTGGGAGGGTGCTGCCTTGAATTAAGCCCAACCTGTGACCCTCTCTAGGTTGTGCTCAAGGAGAACCCCTTCTCTTGTAATGAGTTCCTCACGCAGAACCAGCGCCCATGGCCATGGTGCAGAGCCCTGCTCGCAGCCAGAGGTCCAGGGACCAATCCGATACTCCCTTGAGAGACTGGACTTTTCATCAGGTACAGAAGAGATTCAGGCCAAGGGATGTCAAGGAATTCACAAATGGGGTGTTTCCAAGTCACCCATGGTCCTGGGTCTGGAAGCCCCTGGCCCTTCTCTCCCCGGGTCTTGGCTGTGAATTTCCTCCTCCATCCCCTGGCACTCCTCCACATCTTTCCACTAATGTCCCCTTTGGGGATCAAGCCAGAAGTTGGTTTCTGTACTGCCAATCCAGAACCTTCTAACTGCCAGTCAGCTGTACCTTTGCTGGGGAAAGGAGATCCCAGTCGGGCAGGGTACAACGCTTTTACAAGACAGGAAGATGAGCACAGGTTCCCAGGGGACCGCGGAGCTCGGGGAAAGGAAGGACGCCACCACAGAGGAGCTGTGTGACCTGTGTTACCTGAGGGACTGGAAAAACGGTCTCTGGGCCAGGTAGCTAATCTCACATAGGCCCACCAGCTTCTTTACCCCTAGTGTAAGGACATCCCCGGACCTCACAGCAGGAAAGAAGACCGTGTCTGGGAGCGGGAGGGGCTCTCCATGCATGGCCGTGCTGGGAGTCTCCTCCTGCCCTAGAACTGCCACGTCAGGACCCACTCACCTGCCTCGAGGATGCCCAGGGATGGCTCTCAGGACCCCGAGCCCCTGCTGCTCTGGGCCTGGCTGCTGCCCCTTGCCCACACTCTCTGTCCTCCCTTCCTCTCCCTCAGCAAGTCCTTCAAGAACGCCCAGCGCCAGCCTCACGCCTCCTCCAACGCTTTGCTCCAGAGAAGCCAGGATTTTCCAGGCTTCCTGCTGAGATTCATAATTGAACAGAGCCGCAGAGATTTTCCCCACCAGTAGCTCGTCTTTCCCTCCAGCATGGGGAAATGGGCAATCAGTTATTGTCTCTGATTTCTCTACTTGCTTCTGCCTGGTAACGGCCGCTTGGATGAGACCTTGGTAGTAGGGGCTGGTTGTTTTGGTTTTTTTTTTCTTTGTATCTTTCCTTCTCTTAATGAGGAGCAAATATGAAGTTCCGAGGGGCAAAATGGGTCTCTGTAGATTCCAGACTCTTCCGCTGGTTTACCTCTGCAGATTTCTGGAAAGCTACACTCCAATAACCTGAGAGTTTTAATTGAAGCGCTTGGGAAGGGGAGGGAGAATCATAAACTTCTAGAGGGGACCCTTGGGACCGTCTACTTCGTCTTGTTTGCTTTACCCATTACGAACCTGAGGTCTGGCGACAGGCTGGCTGGTGGCACAGCCGAGCCTGATATGCTGGTCACCTTAAGTGCCTGTTGCTCACCCACTGCTGCCTGCTCTGTGCAAGGGGAGTGTTTCACCTTCCAGAGAGCTGTTCCTGGCAACCAGTGCAGTGCGCAGAGGCCAGGGATGCTGCTAAGTATCCTACTGTATGCAGGACAGCCAGCCCTTGCAGCCTAGCAAAGAATGATGTGGCCTCAGCTGTCACAAGTGCCCTGGTTGATGGTGAAAAGGCCTGCAGAAAGCCATGCCCTCCCTTCCTGAGTTCACAGAAGACATTGGTAATCAATCACAATATTATTCTCTCCTGATCATGGTCCAAATTCTTCCAGCACAACATCAGGGATTACTAGCGTGAAATGATACCTACTATGCTTCCAGTGGCTGGACAACACAGAGGAGGTAGGTTTGGAAATTATATTTCCTGTTAGGGTTCGAGTCTAGGCTGCTGTCACCTCTTAGCTGGTAATGAACTTTGCTGTGCCTCAGGAGTGACATGGGCTCCTCCTTGTTCTCTTGTGCCCACGGTATTGTGGCTCGCACAGTACCGTCCTGACTCCTGGAAGG
This sequence comes from Dinomys branickii, assembly GCA_004027595.1. Taxonomy (NCBI): domain Eukaryota; kingdom Metazoa; phylum Chordata; class Mammalia; order Rodentia; family Dinomyidae; genus Dinomys; species Dinomys branickii. The sequence goes on along the minus strand of PVLD010000528.1, from coordinate 54,832 downwards.
CCCCGTTAGGAACGATAAGGCCCGGCTTCAGTTGTGCACTAAGCTTCCTGCAAATCCTTGTGCTAAGCTCTTTTTGTTCTCCTTTGCCTTGGTGCAGTTTGGGGATTGAACCCAGGGCCTTTGTGCTGAGCTATGTCCCCAGCTGTTTTTATTATATTATTGTGATCTTGCCAAATCACTAAGCTGCCCCTCTGGGGTCAAACTCTTAATGCTTCTGCCCCAGTCTCCCAGAGCTCTGGGATTAAAGGCAGGTGCCGCCACCCATTTCCTCATTTACACCTCGAAGATCAGTAGGAAGCAGCAGTCCTACAAACCCATTACACAGATGCAAAAACCAAGGCTCAGAGGTCGAGGAACTTGCTCAGGACAGCAGAGCCCCAAGTAGCCAAGGATTCTCCAGATCCAGAGCTCTTGCTCTTCTCTTCCCTAATCTACTAGAAAATGGGAGAGGAAAGATGGGAGGGCGGGAGCAAGGGCCGTCATCTGGGACCGCACACACCTGCCAAATCATGGGCACACACCTGGTCCCTGAGTAGGCCCTGGGCTGGGGCAGCTCTTCACGCACAGCCAGATACTGGATTCAAACCTAATTAACAAGACCACCCTGCCCCTCCTTTTCCTGTGCTCTGAGTTCCAGGTGAAAAGGCCACAGACCCGCCGGACCCTAGCACTGCCTACCACATCAGGCCTCTCACTGAGGAGCCCTTAGGTCATGGGCTTAGACGCAGCCTCAGAGCTCCTGGGCTCATTAGCCACACCTGATGCCTGTGTCCCTGTCCTGACCTGCTCCCAACACAGAGAGAATTTTTTGCAGATTCTTGGGCCTCTGGAAGCTTCTCAGCAAGAGTCACTGTTTCTGGATCTTGTGCTGTCCACTCTCTACGAGGCTGGAAAGAAACATCCATTCCACCTTGCCTTCGGGGCCCCTCATGTCCTGAAAAGGAGCTGCCTGCTCTGTCCCCGGCCCAGCCCTGTGTCTAGGTTAAGCACAGCAGGGCACCAGGTGGGGTGGAGAAGGAACAAGAGCTGACCTGGCCTTGCCTTTGGGTTGGCATGCAGGGGGCTGGGCACCTGGGACCAGGTCAGGGAAGCCGCCAGGGGAACTGACACTTGCCCCAAGCCCAAAGGGGGCGAATGAGCAAGGTAAAGTCAGGGTGGAAGGGTAGACACCCCAAGCGGGGCATGGCTCTGTCAAGCTGGACAGGCAAGAGGCTGGCACATGGGAGTGCAAGGAGGCCTGGACTCTGGAATGTCAGAGCTGGGCAGAAGGGAGCATGGAGGGTGCTGAAACAGCGCTGTGACAAGATCAGGTCTGCTTTTTGCCCTCCAGGGTGGTGACAGAGTAGAGGCAGGGAGGCCAGGCAGAATACGGGCTCTGGGACAGAGGTGTTACTCAAGGTCAGCTGTCGATAGGGGGCAGAGACCCTTTAGGGTGTCCCTAAAACTGATTAATGTGCCCCCCAACACTGTCCATCTATAGACCAACCACGTACTGTCCCCTGGAGGGTGGTCCTGGTTCTGGGGCACTAGCAACCCTTCCCAAGTGCCTTCGCTGGGCCTCATTTCTTCCCAGCTGTGCCCACTCTCAGCGGTGGGGGCCTTGGCCACTAGCCCTTGTCCAGCCCTCCCAGAGGCCAGCTTGCCCTGCAACCTTGGCCCTTCTCTAGAAATCTCGGCGGGGGAGTACTGGGAAATTGAACTCAGGGCCTCCTCACTGAGCTACATCCCCAGCTTTTTGTTTTGTTTTGTTTTTGTTTTTTGGACACAGGGTCTTGCCAAGCAGCTACATCCCACAGAGTGGGTTTGAACTTCCTGCCTCAGCCTCCTAGAATGCTGGATTGTGGGTGTGTGCCACCACGCCTGACTCTCCAGGCTTTACAATCCCTGGGCACAGCTCTCTAAGCCTCAGCTTCCTCCAGAATCTCTAGAGCTCATGCCTGGAGCTTTTACTTACCCAAAACAGAAAAAAAGTAAATAAAATGTACAAGCCAGCTCCCTCGTGCTTACGCACAGTGGTGGCCAGAGCAGGCAGGCTTCAGTGGGCTGCGAGGCAAGAAGAACCGGCTGGCTGGGAGCCAGGTGGTGGAGACACCCCCGGGAGCCGAGTGGAACAATTGCCACTGTGAGTTAAGCAGGCCATTTATGGGGAGGATAAAAGTTAATGAGAAGCTGTACTCCAACTCCCCACCATTAAGCAGGAGAAATGCCGGCGAACAAAATGACACAATGAAGGAGAGGTGGTCGAATGCGGAGCGGCTCTGCCGAGGCAGCAGGTGGAGGAGGTGGCGGGGAGCCGCGTCCATCGCCGGCTTAGGAGGGCTGTTCAGCCTCAGGGGTCACCAACTCTGTTTAATTCCCCAGGTGGCTTCTTCATCTGTTACCCACCACCCTCTCCCCAGGGTCACTAGAATCCAGGCTGGGAGGAAGCAGCCGCTTTCGCCCTAATTCATCTAGATGCAGCCCATGCTCAGGAGGCTGCCTGGGGCCTTGTCCATCCTAGCAGTTTGCAGAAGCCCGGTTTCTCACCAGGCTGCAGAGCTGGGGAAGGGCCACAGGAGGGAAGCCTGTCTGTGAGGCTTAGGCACGGCCACCGCCCCCACTAACAACAACAGAGGCGACGCTTCCCAGGGAGCAGCAAGTTCTAAGGGCGCTGTTCTGATTCCTCTGGTCCTCGCTACAGCCTTTGCCTACTACAGATGAGGAAGCCGAGGCCCCAGAGGGGAAGGGACTTGGCCAGGTACAAAGTGCAGAGCTGGGACTAGAACCCAGGCAGGCCTCTTGGGAGCCTGAGAGCTCAAACCACTCTACCACCCTGTGAACCACACAGAGATATGTTCAGACAGGGGGATCTGCTGGCAATTCCAGGCCTGATGGAGGCCCAGCTCCCATAAGGGAATTTCCTATGAGCTTGTGGACCATCTCAGGAGCACTCCTCTTTGCTGGCTTCTGAACCACACCGGGCACCCATGATCCGGGTGACCCATGTGTCTTCTAAGAAAAATGCCTAGAAGGTCTTGACAGGGAAGACTGAGTCTGGGTGAGGGCCAAGCAGGGGTGAGGTCCTGGCAAAAGGCAGGCATGGGATTGAACGGGGGGCCTGAGGTGCCAGGCCTGGCCTTGGAAGCTCATCCATACATATCTATTAGGGGCTGCCCACCTGGAGGGACCCTCAGGGCAGTGGAGACCACCTCCGCAGGACACACAGCCGGCTTCAGGCCAGCACTCTCCCCCAGCGGCTTCTGGCCTCAGGAATGTTCATGCTGCATAAGGGCACCAATGGCTGAGACCTTACCCTGGAAGTCCACCTCGACCTGGCGGGGTAGGGGGGGGGAGTTGGAGTTTGTGACACAGATGGGTCTCCACCAGTGCCCAGTAAATATGGTGATGGATGTGCCCATGACCCCGACCTGATCATCACACACTGTGCAACTGCACAGAAACTTCATAGGGTGCTCCATGAATGTGTCGACCTGTCCTGGGCACTGATATTTCGAGGGAAACCCCTCAGTCTCCTTGGGCTTTGCAACTCTCTCTGGTTTCCTTGGTCTTCCTTTCTGCACTCCCCTCGTCTCTCCCTGATGGGCCTTATTCTGTCTTTCATGGGCTCTTCCTCCCCGTCTCCTCCTCAGGGGTGTCCAGCCTTTCTCCTCTACCCTCATTTCCCACCCTTGTGTCCTGCCGGGGCCCTCTGCACCCTGTGGTTGTATCCATTCTTTTTGTGCTATGACTTCCTGGTCCGTGGCTTTCTCCCAGATCCGGGCATCAGCTGCCCGGTGGACATCTCCTCCTCAATGCCCAACAGGGGCACCAGACTAAACTACCTTCCTGCCCCTTGCCTACCTCTGCTTCTCTCCTCATCTTATTGCCCAGGGCTCTGGGCAGCGCAGGTCTTCCCTGGAGCGTCTGACACTCTCCTTTTCTTCATCCCACCTATAGTTCATCTGTCAGTCAGTCACCGTGCAGTTCTGTGTCCTTGTAATGCCCCACATCCATCCCTCTTCTCTATGCACTACCCCACCTTTGTTTGGACCTGCATGAATTGGGCTGCCTCCCTCCAAAGCACCTGCCAGAGTCTCTGGTGAGACAGAACTCCGTCCCTTGGCCTTGGATCTCTTGCAGAAGAAAGTTTGGTCTTGTCCCTTTAACCCCCTTGTCCCGTTAACCCCTCTGCCCCTTCAGTGTCATTGCTGGCCCTGTGCTCCAACCTCCCTAAGTTACACAGGATGTCTTATTCACAACAAACTCCTCTGAATCATGCTCTGCTCCCACATTTTTTTTTGGTCTGGAGTTCTTCTCCTTCCTGGCCCTCTGTGGATTTCCAAAGGTCATCAGGACAGGTGCCACCTTTCTTAGGAAAGATTTGCTTCTTCCTCTCTTTTTGGGTACAGCCAGCCTTAGGTCCACCGAAGATGGACACAACCAGCTGAAGATCAAAAATACTTAGAAAATGCTGGGTGTGGTGGCGCACACCTGTAATCCTACCACTCAGGAGACTAAGGCAGGAGGATTGTTGAGAACTTGAGGCCAGCCTGGGCTACTTAGTTCAAGGCCAGCCTGAACTGCATAGCAAGACCTTGTCTCAAAAAAAAAGAAAACTCAGAAAAAAAATGCATCAGCACTAAACACGTGCAGCTGTTTTTCTGATCATTATTCCCTAAACGTGCAGTCTAAACATGTAGCATAATTGTTTATATAGTATTCATATTATGTTAGGTATTATAAATAATATGGAGATGAGTTAAGGTATAAAGCAGGCTATGTATAGGATCTATGCAAATATAACATCATTGTGGAAGGGACCCAGGCATCTCTGACTTGGGTACCCACAGAGTATCCTGGAACCAGGCCTCTGTGGGTACCGAGAGGCAGTATCCCCATCACTGAAGCCTCCTGGCTTATACACTGGGTCCCTTCCTTGAACCAGGGGCCCAGGTCTGATACCTACTCTTCTTTCCATCTCTGCTCAATTATGCTGGTACAATTACACTGATGTTCTTGCTCCAAAAAGGACCTCTGTGGGGCTGGGGAGGTAAGGAGCATTACTCTCCCCTATTCCCCTGACTCCCATGTTCATATGCAAAAGGTAGAAAAAGCACCCACTCTGCACTCTCCTGCTGCTCCCTCTCCAGCAGGCGAAATACCCCAGGAAGGCCACCAGAACGCTCAGCCTGGGAGCAGAAAGCCATGGGCAGGCTGTCCACGTGATGCTCACGGAACGAGCTGCTGTCAAGACCCCCCTGAGCCCACAGATCACTCACGGAAGCCTGGATTGGTAGTAAAGTGACAACTAGGAATGGCTAGAGGTGATTCTGGCAGCTCCCTGAGAACCACAGTGCGGGAGGCAGCATGGCCAGATGTCAGGCACCTTCTCCATTCATGAACTCCAAAGCCAAAGTGAAGTCACTGCCCTGGAAACAGGCTGAACTGGGAGCAACAAGCATGAGACGTAAAAGGAACAAATCTAGAGGTCTGTCTCAATCCTGTTTTCAACCCCAGAATAACGTCCTAGGTCCCTACCTAAAGTCTGGCCCCCACCAAGAAGGTACAGCCGGACAGAGTGAACCCTGGGAGGCCCCTCCCCTGCCTTCCCTCTCTCTTGGCTGGCACTGAATATTCAGAGGCGCTCAGGCACTTTGCAGAGCCACCATGTGACCGCAAAGCTTTCATTATTCATTAAGCCATTTTTCCTCCCTGTTAAAGTCCGGATCCAGACACATGAACCGCACATCCCTGGTTCCCCGGCAGTGCCTCTCTCTGTCGCAAAAGGAAGCCACTCACTTCCAGAGCTACAAGTACCAGCCGGAAAATGCAGCCTGTCAAAGTGCCATGACCTGGGTCAGCGGTGCCAGAGTCATGGCTGGGAGCCAGCCAGGGCCACGTCCACAGAGGCCTGAATTATTTCACACCTAATGACTCTGAGCTGTGGGCTTTAAACTTTTAGACACCAGATAAAACTTGATTTGAAATTAGCCCTGGAGAACATTTGTTTGAGAAAATAGAGACGTTAGAAGGAGCTTAACACCCTTGGCAAGGCGGGTCCATGCGCCTACATCCCGAGGCTTCTGGTGAACCGAGGGAGCAGCTGAATGGCACCAGTATTCCTGATACCAGGGCCATGACTTCCCAGGCCTTGTGCTGGCCTCAACCCGGAAATATCCCTCCCTCCTGCTCTAGCCCCACCAGCCTCCAGAAGGCTCAGAGCAGAAGCTGTGTGCTGCTCCATGCAGGCACAATGACACTCTGTGTTGTACCAGTGAGCCCTCCTGAAAGTCCAGGAGGTGGGAGCTGTTGTTCCCATTTCACAGAAAAGGCAGCCGAGGCCCCAGGCAGTGACTGAGCACAGGTGCGGAGGGTCTGAATCTGATTATATCTGGCTCCAAAGCACACACTTTTACTCGCACTGCACCCAGCCGATGTGCTGCATATTGTGACAGCTGCTTAACCCCTCACACCTAATGTGGCTTTCTCCCAGGTCCGTCCCAGCTCTGTGCACACACCCAGAAGCTCTCTTTCCTGCTTGGGACAGCCAGAATAACTGCAGGACCCCCTCCGTGGCCAAGGGGGTAGCGGAACACTCGAGGTACATATGCGCATGCGCACGCACAGCACGGCGCCTGCAACGCCTCCTTTTTTTTTTTTAATTTTATTTTAAAGACAAAAGAATGGAGACATATGAACCAGAAAAGCCATAAACAATACAGAAAATACAAAGTTATACAGAATATAGTAGGGAGTTAGCACTGGATGTTGTATTACATAGTTATCTTCACATTAGTTAACACAAAAACATTAAAGGAGATACCAAATTATAGAGAAGATAGTAGGGAATTTGCACTGGATGCTGTATAATATAAAGTTATCTTCACTTCTGTTAATACAAAAACGACTGAGGAAATACAGAATTATAGAGAACACAGAAGGGAATTAGCTCTGGATGCTGTCCTACATAATGTTACCTTCACCTTTGTTACTCAGTTACACAGATGATGGCCCTTTTGATCATTCAGTTTTTCTCCTCCCTCATCTCCGTTGCCCTACCACTCAATCAGTCATCTTCCCTGTGATAATAACTGTACTCCTGGGTTTATCTCTATCCTTGGACTCTGGCCTTGGGAAGAGATATAGCTGCCTCAGACTATACTATAACATACAGGGGTGTATACAAACTGCCATGGTTGGAGGTGGGAAAGCACACATGCTCACAGCGGACCACCTGGCTCCACCCTGTCATCGTGCTATGGGTGGGGGCGGGTCTAGTCCATGAGGTGCCCTGAGTGGGGCCCTCAGCGGAGCAGCCACCGGGCCCACTGCGGAGCAGCAGAGGAGCAGCCGCGGTGCCCACAGCGGAGCAGCCACGGGGCCCACAGTGGGGCAGCCGCGGGGCTCACTGTGGGGCAGCCGTGGGGCCCACAGCAGAGCAGCCGCGGTGCCCACAGCGGAGCAGCCATGGGGCCCACAGTGGCGCAGCCACGGGGCCCACTGTGCAACGCCTCCTCTTGTGGAGAAGCACTTTGTCAAAATGCTTCTGCTCCCAAGCGATAGGGTAGACAGGGTAGATGACCTTGCCTGTGTGTGAACAGGGGAAGGGCTGAACTCCGTCTGGCACAGAGGTGAGGGTGAAGGCAGATGGGGCCCCACAGGGCCCAGCTGGTCTCCACAAGGGTGAGAAACTGCCTGTTGCCCCCAAACACACGATCTTTGCTTTTGGAGGAGGGAGCACTCTGGGGCCTGGGCCATGCGCAGCAGGAGCCGCACAGCAGCTGGGCCTCGCCGCCCAGTCTCAGAGCCCTCGTCTGCAGCCAGCCCCTAATTCACAGGGCCGCTGCTAGTGCTCATTCATAAATGATGAAAAACCTCACAGCAGAGGCCACACGCTGCAACAGTCTTGAGGCCCCACTGCGAACCTCAGGTCCCCACAAACTGGAGCCGGGCGGCCTTTGAGTCCCAAGGGCTGGGGCTGGCGAGCACCTTGCCGGTGGCCTGCCAAGGGCCACAGGGCACGTGAGCCCTACAAAGTTCACTTCAGCCCCACCTGGGTGGGTGCACAGAGCCGGGACGGACCCGGGAGACAGCCAGGGGCAGGGCTGGCACCCCTCTCCCCAGGGTTTCCCTTCCGGACCTCAGAAGTCACCGGGTTGGGAGGATTTGGTTGCTGAGGACAGGCTGACAGCTGCTGGAGCCTGGTGGAGACATTTTCTGATAATCTGGGGTGCTGGAGACCAGAGAAAGGAAACTGACTCGCAGTCCTTTCCGCAGTAGTGTGCTTGGCCTGGGGAGCGTGGGGCTCAGGACCAGCATGCTGGCTCTGACCACAACAGGCACCTGACTCCATCCCTGGGGGGTTGCCCTGCTCACATCCCAACAGCCCACGGTTCCTGTCCCTCACTGCTCGAGGGAAATCCAGCAGAATGTGGTCACCCCAGAGGTGGGCCTTTCCACATGGCCAGCCACACCCCTTTTTAAAAGTGCTCCACAGGGAAGGACCCCAACTCCTGAAATGTCCCAGTGGGCGTTTTTATCTAGGGTCCAAGGACAAGGGCAGATTGTGCTGGGTCCCGAAGTGTGCATAATTAGATAGGGCCCCTCAAGAGAAAGAACACACGGTGACAAACACAAGCTCGGCTAGGGCCTGGGCCGCTCCAGAACCTGGTGAGGCCATCTTGGGGTCTACCCACTGGGGCTCCTCTTGTCTGGCAAAGCAGGGCAAACACAACAGCCCCTCCTGTCCTGCCACATGCCCCGGAGGCTCCCACTGGGGTCTGATCCGAATCAGGCTCTAGCTAGCCCGGATGCCTCACAGGCTCACACCAGCAGTTCCCACCTGCCCCGCACCCCAGCTGGGCTTGACTGAGCTGCTTTGAGTTGTCTGAGCACAGTCTCCTCTGACTGAGAAAAGGGATGTGGTGACAAGCAGGGCGGGGCCTTTCTGTGATTTCCTATTGGACCATGTGCATCTGGAGAACTCCTGTTAGGCTGGCTGGCGGGCGGGGCCTCTCTCTGATCAGCTCCTTTGGTCTCCAGTTTCACTGCTTCCCATTTGAAATTGACCCAGAAGTGGGGCTCCCAAGAGACAAGTGTGACAGCCCTTCATATCTGAGGGTTCTGCATCTTTGGATTAGACCAATTACGGCTTAAATTACATACATACATATACATTTATATATGTGTATGTGCTGGTTGCATCTGTACTATGTACAGACTGTCTTGCTACAATCCCCTAAATAACACAGCACAACAGCTCTTTAGACAGCATTTGCATTGTATCAGGTATTGTAAGTCATCTAGAGACGGTTAAAGTACATGGAGGATGTGTGTAGGATCCAGGCCAATACCACATCATCTTACACAAGGGACTCAGGCTTCCTCAGGGTTAGGTACTAAACAGAGTCCTGGAACTCCTCCTCTGGATGCCGAGGGCTGACCGCACAGTGGAAGCAGATTGAGCTTAGGGCTCTGCCCCCAGCAATGGACATAATCGTCCACCCGGCAGATATTTCCTGAGTCTGCTGATATGCGTGCTCCAGGGGCCGAGGAGGTGGCAATTGTCCCTGTTCTCCAGGAGCTGGTGGGGGACAACCAGGTACCCATGACACCGTGCAACACACTGAACCTAAATCTTGGCTCAAACTCGGGGCACTGGGAGTGCAGAGAAGGGACTTGCTGCCCCAAATAAAGATGGGCAAGGCTTTGTGGGGTTGGTGAGCCCTGGAAGGAAAAAAGCATCTGGTGGGCAAGAGCTCCCTGGGGAGGGGCCACTCCAGCTGGCGTGGTGGTGGTGAGGCTGGACATGGGCACCAGACGGTGGAATTTCAAGCTGGAGTTCTCCTGGAATCCCACAGACCCTTGCCTGCAGGCCCCACCTTGAGGCAGGTGATCTCTGAATGGGGGGGTCAGGAGCCCAGCACCTTCCACATGGTGCACCCACCCTGTGTTTTTCTCTGTGCAGAAATCAGATTGCAGAGAGGAGAGGGCCTCCCCTTTCCCATCTAGCAACTGACAGTGCTTCCCAGCTGGGCTAACCTAATGCTCATAGTGGCCCTATGAACCTGGCATTACCATGGCCCTTTATAAAGAAGGGCACTCAGATCTAGAGAGTGCAGAAGAAAATCCCTTAGATCGCCCTTCTAACAGGAGACAGAGTCAGAACTCAAGATCAAGTTCATCTGACTCAAAACCACCCTTTGCTTCAAAGCCCCTTCTCTCTCTCACATGCAGACTCCTAAGGCAGCATGAAGTTACCCACCCCCTGGTGTGCAGCCCTGGGTAATGCCCTTCCCCGGAGTGTGGGTGGAACCTGGAATATGCTGATAAGGTTATGTAATGGAAGGCTCCTCTGTTGCAAGCTGGAGCGGGAGAAGTGTGCTGGAACATGGCAAACAGCTTTGCTGTGAACTGTCAGAGGGGCCACGTGGCCAGGAACTGGGGGTGGCTTCGAGGCCCTGGCCGATGGCTTCCAAGAGGACAGAGCCACAGTCACATACCACAGGTGGCTGCAGTCTGTCAGCCACCGGGGATCCTGCTGCACCCCCTTGCTCAAGAAAGGAACGCAGCCCAGCCAGCACCGTCCCTTCAGCCTTGGGACACCCGGGTAGACACGCCCAGCGTGTCCTGATGCTCAATCCATGGAAGTACAAGATAGCAAGTCTGTGCTATTTTAAGTCACTACATTTTAGGCAATGTGTCAAGAACCCAAGAAAATGAGTATGGTCATCTTATCTCAAGGAGCCTGTCCAGCCTTGGAAAGAGCCACTGGCCTCGAAAGAGACACATTTGTGTCACCTTGGGAAGATGCTCGCCCGTTTGAGACTCAGTTTCCTCAAGTGTAAGAGGGGACACTGACAGTACTCACGTCTTGGGGTCGGTGGGGCAGGGCCGAGCTCTATGAATCCCTTCAGCTCCTGTCTGCCAGTTCCCAGTGGTGGGAGACAGGAGCTGCGTGGCGTCCCTGCCCTCGCGTGGTGTCCCTCGGCGTGTGCCTCTGGTCTGTGCCATCTCTGTAAGTGCTCCCTCTGTCTCTCCTTGCTGTGTATGAGGATGCAGTGTGGTGGATCAGGGCCCACCTCACTGCAGGAGCACCTCACCATCACTGAGTTCTATCTGAAAGACCCATTTTCAAATAAGCCCGGGTACCCAGGTTGAGGTTCCAGTATCTTTCAGGAAGACACAATCCAACTCACAGCCGTCCCCAGTGCTAACGGGGGTAGGACGAGAAAGCCCTTGGCATCCTGCTCTTCTCTGCTTTTCTCACTTTCCTGTCCTTCCAATGCCTGCCATGTAATAGAACCACAGCTGGGATGCCTCCACCAGGAAACTTCTCAAATGTTCTGGCCCGAGAGAAAACAGCAACCTCTGATGACCCACGTCCTGCAAATTTCTGGAGGACAGCAGAGACCACAGGCTGTGGGATGCTGTCAAAGCAAAGGGTAACATGAAGGCCGAAAGAACCACTGAGGCAGGAGGCAGGTGGCAGCGACCCCTCAGGAGGCCGGGTGAGCTCACAGGGCCCAGAGGCAGATGCACCACATTCCTAGTGTTACAGCCTGATTGCTAATGAGAACATAAAGCCTCCCTCCTCGCTTCAAAGAAAAGCTGGCACTGCAGATTCTGGGCCTCTCTCCTGTCTCAGGATCGTCTGTCCTTTTCCCCACTGGTGGCAGTTTGGAGGGTGAAGATGTATCTGCAGGTAACCAGCCTGGCCAGGTCACGGGGCACCTTGGAGGACAGAGCACTGCATCTTGGTGTGTGTATTCCCACTGGGGTCCTTCTCCCACAGCAAAAGGATACGGTGTGATGCTTGCTCCCAGGGGTGCACATGTGCAGTTGTGTGGCCAGGCTGAGAACTATCAGGGTGGTGGCTCTGAAGGTGAACTGTGTGCCAATTGCAATGCCATGTGCTCACAAAAAGGATACACAGCCATGAGGAGTGTGCGCACCTTCCTTCCCCACACCACTCTGCTTCTGTCTTGGTGCAGACTGGCATCCCTACACAAAGGGCATATTCCACCTGGGGCCTGCCGGTATTGTGCGCGAACCAGCAGAGGCCAACAGGAAACTGCTCACCAAGCACACGCACAGCTGAGAGCTCTCTGTACCTCAGCAGCTGCATTGCAGGCACCTGCCCTTGGCTTTAGGTAGGTTTGGCCACTAGGAGGAGGGTGTGATGGGAAAGAGGAGGAAGGGGGCAGGAAAGAGGAAGGGAAGAGTTAGAATATGCTTGTTTTCCTCTCCTTTCGACAGTGCTTCTGGCCCTGGCTCCATCTCCTCCGGGAATCTGGCTCCTTCTGGAAAGCCCGTGTCTCTATGGTCTCAGTGTCTTCCACAAGCCAGCTGCCTCTGGCTCTGAGCAAACCACTTCCTCCCACTTTCTCTCTGGGGCAGGGGAGGGGCTCCTCCAGCCACCCATATGTCGGGGACTGAAGACTCCCCTGTCTGTTTGGTTCTCAGTTCTTCTACCACTTGGAGAATCAACTCCCTCTATTCAATTCCCTCTTTGAAAGACATAGGGTGTTTTGCTTTCCCAGATGGACCGTGGCCAGCAGAGAAACAGCAACATTTACTAAGCACTCAGAAGGCACCAGTAACTCCTCCATGCACTATTGCCTTGCATCCTCACACGAGTACAGGAGCAAGCTGACCTACTGACTCCATGTTGTAGGTGGGCAAGACAGGTCTCAGGGAATCAACAAGAAACCTCCACTTGAACCCAGCTGCCATGGGAAGAACACAAACGTTGCAATTAGTCTCTCTTCACTCCTTAGCAGCTATGTGGCCTCAGCAAGTCACCTCATCTTTCTAAGACCACTGTCCAGTTCCAGAATGTTTTCATCCTCCCCAACAGAACCCTTGTACCCATTTGCCTCTTCCCCAAACCCTGGCAATTACTAATTTGCTTTTGGTTTTCATGAATATGCTGGATATTTCATATAAATAGAAACATACAATATGTGGCTGTTAAGGGTTGAATCATATCCCACCACCACCAAAGCTGTAGGTTGAAGTCCAAACCCTAGTATAACACAATGTGACCTTCTGTGGAAATAAGGTCATTTGAAGACGCAGTGAAGATGAGATCATTTAGACAGGCTCTGATCTAATGACTAGTGTCCTTACTCAAAGGGGAACTTAGATATGGACATATACACAAAAGAGAGTGCCACAGGAAGACAGAGGTGACACTTTTATGAGCCACGAACACCAAGGATTGCTAGCAATCCCCAGAAGCTAGGATCCCTCTCCCACCCTTCAGAAAGAGCCAGTTCTGCCCTTGAACTTGTAGCCTCCGAACTGAGACAGGTGTTATGATTTGTGTCTTCATGTACCCCCAAATCCTCATGCAGTTATGGGGTGGCTTTTAGAGTTTATGACTGATCCATGATCCAATGCTGGGATTATGGGTGTGAGAGCTACACCCTGGGGCGGATAGTTTGTATATGTAAGGGAGAGAAAGAGGCTGCTGGCTGCCATTCCTCCCTTCTTGCGCTTGTTGCTTTGCTGTGTACTGCTGCCATGAACTGTTGCCCTCTGCCATGTGCCACTGTGCCTCAGAACCAGCCAAGTATGGACTGAAACCTCCACAAACTGTAAGCTGAATAAACTTTTCCTTCCTTCATTTGGGGTATTTTGTCTCAGCAACAGGAAAAAAGTAACCAAGACAGAAGGTTTCTGCTCTTTAAGTTGCCTAGTCTGTACCTCTTTGTCACAGCAGTGCTAGCCAGAGAACATGCAGGCTTCCATGGCTGGTGTCTCTCACCTAGCACTACGTTTCAAAGTTCATCTGTGCAGTGGTGTGTGTTGGGAGCAGTAGAGACACACACTGGCTCATCCTGCACCCTCAGCCAGGAGGGCTGGGCCAGCTCCCCAGAAAGGCAGGGGATGGCAGGGCTTCTACTTCTGCCCTCCTTCTACCCCGGCCCCTATGTCTCCTCCCATCCTGGGCCAAGCCCCATGCACTCCACCAAACACCCTGAGTTCCAGGCCTCCTGAAGGGCTGGCGCAGGGCCCGGAGTGCAGCAGGCACCCGGTAACGCGGGGCTGCCTGAGCGTGCGCCCCACATCCCTGCATGCACCCTCACCCATCACGCTCTGCCTGGAGCGCCCTTCTCCATCCTGTTCTTCTGACCAGCTCTGCACGTCTTCTATCTGGAGGAACTTCCGTGACCCCACCCCACACCTCAGAGGCCCACCCCCTGCTTCCGCAGCCCCTTGTTTGTACCCCGATCCCACAGGATGGTGAGAGTCAGGTCCCTCTCTGTCTCCTCTCCCTGCAGCACGGATCCTATCATTTTATGAGTTGCCCTGTTCAGCGAACCAAGAATGAACAGATGAGCGTGTGAATGTGTGGAGGGGTAAATGCGCTGGGGGAGTCAGAGCCTCTGTGGGGGAGCTTTTACACACTCTGCAAGGCCAAACGCACACATCAGCTCCTCTGAGAAGCCCCCCCTGGTCACACCACCAGCAGATCGGAGCCCAGCCTTTCTGGAATTGAGGTCTGTGACAACCTTCTCCTAAGCAAAGATCCCGGTAGATAGAGTCCCCCCCACTTCGGAGCCCCTCAAGAACAGGCCCCACCCTACTGGATGCAGTGGCCAGAAGCTGCAGACGCCCACAGGGCAGCCCTCCAAGAGCTTGTCCTTTACCACTGCTGCAGTCGCCTTGCTGATCCACACCTGCTGCTTCTCCCTGTTCACGTCCCCTGCTCCGGCCACCCTGTACACGACAGCCTTGCACAGGGTCACGCTGCTCCTTGTCTGATGACTGTCCCTGAGAGTCCCTGGAGCTCACCTCCTCGCTTCCCCCAGGCCTGCTGAGCTGCCACCCTTACAGCAAGCTCTTCCCCAGCCTCGGAGGTCCACGCCCTGCCCCGAGCTTGTCTTGCCTGCTATTTGTCTCCCTGCAAAACATGCCCATGGTCCCGTGTGACAGGGACTTTCCCCACCACCCCAGCACTGTGCGGTAAGCGCTAGGCACTCAGTACGTATTTGCTGAATGAAGCTCTGGGTGTTCTGGACTGTCTGAGGTCTGGTTTGTAATTCTCAGTGAGTCTCGCTATTTGCTGGATTTGAAGAGACTAAGATTTGAATATTACTGGGGACAAGGAACAGGATGTGGGTCGGTGCTGAAGCTGCCTAGGCCAAGGTACCCACAGTCTCCCCAGACCATGGCGGCCAAGCTAAGAAAGAATTGTCTCTGGAGAGCAAAATCTTTCCTCATCCTTGAGCCAGGCCCTCTTCATCCCAAACAGGTCAGGCCTCTGCCAGCTGTGGACGGGCCTCCACTTAGATGTTCTGGCTCATGGAGGCCTGTCCTAAGGGTGAGGGCAGTGACCCAGTCACCAGGGCAGCCCAGGGTAGGCTCAGCTGAGAGGTGAATTCAAGTCCAACTCTGCCTCTGCTGCTTCCTCTTCCAAGGCCCACAGAAGCCTCCTTCCTGTGGGGTTGTGAAGAGTCCATGAGACCACAGATCCCGAAAGACCACACGTGGGAGGCTACAGTATCCGGAACTGCTCCTAGCCGTGGAAGTCACCAAAACAGGAATATCTTTTCCTAGGTCACAGGATTCTCCAGAGATAGGATGCAAAAACAACTGCTGAATGAGTGCATGAATGAATAAAGGGGTCCTTGAATCCCTGGAAGTTAGCACAGGGCCAGGTGTACACATTCCCCAGGAGTATGTACCACACTGACCAGGCTCCAAGGTAACACAGACCAGCAATCAGTAACTGACAGGGGATGTGAGCAGCTGGGCGCAGGGATTGGTCTTCTCAGGCTATTTATTTGAGGGTAATTTTTATGGAGGTAACTACACAGAGAGAAATTGTAGGAGCAGAATGCAATGAAGATGTGGAACCACCACCCGGGACGAGACACAGAATGTGCTCACAGCCCTGGAGGCTCCTTTCCCACCAGCACCCCATGAAGGGAGCCCCTTTGCTGATGTCCATTGCCCCAGATTAGTTTTGCCTGGATCTTGATAGGAATGGAAGCTTACAGTATGATCAGGCAGTTCTTCCATCTGCTTTGCGCCAGCCAGAAGTCGCCACGTGAACGCCGACCGTTGGAACCTGGGTGTGGAAGTGTGCTGCTGGGGGGCGTCATCCTTGAAACTTGAGTTGGGGTGGGTTTGCAGTGCAGAGTGAACATCTCAAAAGAGCTGTCTTGAGCAGAATGATTTCCCTTCCTCACTGAGAGCACCTCATCCGAAGAGCCGCCCTCAGTCTGACAGCAGAATCCTTCCTCTCCGGGCTGTGTGAGTCAGATCCAGAGCTGGCATTGTGTGCTGTTCTGGTCACGACTCTGTAACCACCTCCTCCTCTGAGAAGCCTGCCATGCCAGCCTGGCCCACAGCCAGCAATGGCAATCACTGGGATGCCCTGAGGAATGGGTCCGGCCCTCTCTTTATACCTGCTTCCACCTCCAGCACTGGTGGGCTGCACGGCGGCCCCTGGGGTCACAGAATCGCAATGGGTGGCTAGGGATCCAGACCCTCTCCTCTTCTCTGATGGGCAGCAGGCACAAGACAGTTTCTACCAGGGGTATGACAATGGGCTCAAAATGGCTTTGGGGCCAGAGACCCAGCTGCAGGTGCCAGCATGTGTCACAGGCTCGCTAATCTCCCAGCAGGGATGTTACCCATGCTGCCCCGTGAGGATGAAGCACACTGCCACACGCACAGGCGAGGTTTTCAGTGCCTGGTAGTTACTGCAGTGATGAGGAGGAGGCACAGCTGCAGTGGGGAGCCAGAAGTCTGGGTTAGAATCCTGCCCTCATGAACTGCTGGCTCTGTAGCCTCGGGAAAGTTACTTAATCGCTCTGTGCCTCAGTTTCCCCTTCTACATGATGAAAATTGTGACAGTCCCTCCCTCATACAGAGGTTGAGAATTAACCATGTTGACACCTTATATCAATGTCCAGGGCACTTCCTGGTGCATAGCAAGGAAGACCATAGTAAGTACTAGCTCTCTATGATACATACCTGCTTCAATAGTTAATTCAGTAATTGATTAAGCAATATTGAATCCTAGCTACCTGTTAGGAGGATAAAATGAGATAACCCAAGGAATGCACTTGGAATAGGAGATACCACATGTTGCATTGGTACAGTGAATGCTCAAGGGATAACTGATGTTAGTTTTTAAAGTCTTTGCTATTAGGGATCCTGAACAGAGCAGTGAGCTGGGCAGTGAGATGGGTAAACAGCTAAGGGTGGAGAGAAACACAGGCACCCTTAGGGCTGTGTGGGCCCAGCCTGGGCACCCCCCTCCTCTGGGGTGACTCACCAGCCCCCCACTGATAAGTAGGAAGGGTCTCTGGGGGTGTCTGGACCCAGTGCCTCCCCAGCACTCAGCACCAGCAGTCACTCTGCAACAGTTGTTGATGTCAAGCCTGAAATGATCTGGAAAAAGCAACCAGGTTAAAAACAAAAAACTCAAAAGCCAAAACTCCAGGTAAATTTCCTCTCCTTTGCTCTGGAGATGGGAAGACGGAAGAGAAATCAGAACCACTGCCAAGAACATGAACGGCTCTTAAGGCTGGGGATGAATGCTTTGTTCTCAGCTCCAGGAGAGACCGAAGAAGAAGAAAGGAAGGATGTTACCCTTGGCAGCACAGTGATTACGATCAGAATCGAGGAACAACTTTCTTGTTCAAGTCCTGGAACGCTCAGCGGGAGAACATGGGAATGGGGCCGCCACTGTCTCCTGCATTTGAGTTCACTTAGATAGTGTGCTTTCATCAGAACTGAGGCTTCCTCCAGAGGCAGTGCAGTGACCTGGTCACGAGGACCACCAGGAAACTGACCCCTCTGCACTGTGGGGCACCTGAGGAAGGGTCAGCTGTCTCAGACCCCGAAAGCAAGGGGTCCGGTCAGAGGCTCTACAAGGCAGAGCAGAAATGATCTTCCCTTTGGTGTTCTCCGTGCAAAGATTTTACTAAGGAATTTACACAAACAGAATTGGCAGTGGATCTTTAGAGACAGACAATTTTAAGGGTTTTTGGTGCAATGAAACATGCTTAAACTTGCCACAAGGAGATTTCCAGGGGTGGGGTGGGGACGGTAAGAAGGAAAGTTGCTTGTCAAACTTCATCAGATCCGTATTTTGAAAAAGTTTGGCTAGTCTAGCTCAGGCAGGAAAACTACCCCCTTGGGAGCATCTACTACACAGCACTTTCTATTAGGCACTCAGTTTTACACGTGTGATAAAAGTGTGCAGGAGCATATACCCAGGTTTATTTTCTCTTTGCTTCCTTTTATGGTCAGTTTCGGCACATTTATTACAGGAGAATGATTTCGAGGAATAGAAACCCAATGTGTAAATTGTAATTTACAGGGAATAAAGATTCAACTATATGTGGCTCTCCAAGGCTTTGATCCAGCAATCAATTTGGTTATAAGTCAAGAGTGGCCCATGATAAAAACCTGGCAAGGAGTCATGGGCACGGTGCCTGGATGCATTTAGGAATAAAGGGATCGAACACCATCTGTGATCTTTACCCAACTATCTGGAGACAGGGCCTAGTGTTCTTTTCATTTAAACATTAGGTTTATTATTTTTTTGCCCTCGACTTTATAGAAAAATTGAAAAAGACAGAAGGAGATAAATCACTGTAGTCCCCACGGCCACCATGCTAACATTTTGGTGAATTTCCTTCCAATGTTTTTTTTTCCAGCCTAATAAAACAACCACCGTCACACTCACATCTATTTCATACCGGATGATCTTTAAAGGTTCTACATCCGTGGGCTTTTGACTCACTCAATTTGCTATTTAATAGAATTCTCTCCATGTTTAATAACCCTCCTAATCATTGCAGAGTTAAAATGATACATTTTTATCTAAGAAATGTCTCAAGAACTTTCAAAAGCCTGCCTGGCTGGGGAGGTAGGGAAGGGCTTGTGTTATTTAAATATGGCAGAGGAGAGAGTGAAACAGGAAGGAATAAGTAGAAATATCAGTGAGAAGGAAAGGAGAGGAAGAAAGGAAGAGAGGAAGGGAAGAAGACGCTGGAAAAATGAATGCACATGGAAGGGACTCCGTAGGTTTTCCGGGTGGGTGTATGGTAGGGACAGTGGAAGTGCAAGGAATCCTGGGAACACATAGAAAAATAGCCACTGTCTGGGACAACTAGTTGACCAGTGTGAGCGTAGAGAACAGGCCAGAGGCCAGCAGGCAACTCCGTGGGACAGAACCCTGGGGGCACAGGCCACAGTGGCCACTAAGGTGCAAGAAGGGAGCCCCTCCAAACAGCAAAGCCAACAGGGCTTCTCCGCCGACCAGGCATCTGGCCTCGACTCACACTCAGGAATCCACGGGCAGAAAGACAACAAAAGCCATTTTTCATGCAAGAGGAGTTGGACATCAGGAAAAATCAGAGCCCCTTTGTATGACATGCCAAACTGCTGAAGCGAGAAAATGTCTCGGGCGAGGGCTCAGATGCGAGCTGGGGACAGCGTGCTCGCCCTGGGGAACCCAGGCCGTCAATGTGCACTTGTTATCGAGGCTTTTCAGAGCGAGGGCCGGAAGCGAGCACAGGGCCGTCTCCCCCAACTGCATGTTAATGATGAGCTGGTGACACGGCCTTGGCCTGGCCATCCAGCCCCTGGAAAGGAGCCTGGGTGTCCTGAGATGTCCTCAGGAAGTCTTGAGGGATTGGAGTTCTTCTCCTTGCACAGTTTGGTGTGTGAGGTAGGGGTGGGCTGGGTTAGGGGCCCTGCAAAGTCGCAACCAAAGACTCCCTTCCTTGGAGATCCATTGTCCCTCCAAAGAATCCAGTGGATCCTTCAGTTAGCAAATGAGAATAATGATCATGGACTATCTGCTTTTCATCGCAGCCCCAAGCCAAGTTCTACCTGTCCTAGCTTCACTCCTGACAGCAAATCTGCATGGGAGGTAGTGCTAACAACCCCACTTTGGAGACAGGCGAATGAGGCTCAGAGAAAGTTCGAGGACTGCTTTAGAATTTCCCAGCCAGGAGGAGGCAGAGCCTGGATTCAAACCTGGACTCACACCAGGTCTGGACCATGCACCACCATGTCCTACCCGGTCTCAGCAATGACAACCACAGAACTGCTACTCAGTCCAGGTCTCCTGTGAGACACATGCAAGCACATGGAGCCTTGCTGGTCTTTCCTGTGCACGCCTCCTCACAGTCCCTTGGGACAGGTCACCAGGAGGAGCCCCAACCTCCAGTTCTGGTGCTCTGGCCATGCCCACACTGAGGTGTGTCTTTCACGTGCCCAGTGCTCCACAAACAGAGAGCAAGGCCCTGTGGGCGTCCTGCACCTACAGTGCCCAGCTCAAAACCAGGCACTCATCACGTGCCACGTGAATGCTTGATGGTGATATCATTCTCCAAGGCAGCCCTTGGCTCTGGGGAGCGAATTGGTGGTGGTTCTTGGGAAAATCAAGTGTGACTTGGTACACACTTCTGCCCCCCAACCCCCTTTGCTCCAGCGCCAGTTTACACACACACTTCTGATCCAAGTCTTGCAGGGCACAGCAGGACACCAGGACTAGCTACATAATTTGCTGGGTGCGGTGCAGAATGAAAATCCAGTCCTTTTGTTAAAAAATGATTAAGAATTTCAAGATGGTGACAGCAGAACATGCAAGAGATTGGGGCGGATCCTTCTTGGTATAGGGCTCTGAATAAATAACTGCACATACAGCGTTGGCCCTGGTGAAGCCAATCATTTAAAACCCTTTGCACATGACCTAGGACCGTAGCCTGCGTTTTTCTAGAGCAAGTCTGATTTCAAATTTCCTACATTTCCCTCCCTCCCCTACCCCCAAAATTATGACTATCTACACCCCAGGGTCCCAATAGCACCTCCTGTATTACCACTTATATCTATAACAAGAATAATAAAAATGTAGTCTCTGACCCAAAGTTTTAGTCCAGAAAATACAGTTGCCATTTGATTCCTGAGGGAGCCCAAAGCACTGGGGGGGGGCAGGCGTGGGGGGGTGTCACTTACAACCTGGTGTGTCACCACAAGGGGGAGCTGCTTCCAGCCAGCCAGCAGGCGACTCCCACACCCCTGTCATATACAGACCCGTCCTGTCCTGTCCCGTCCCGTCCCCAGACCAGTGCTGCTTCAGCACCCAGTGGGAGGAGGTGCCTCCAGATCCTGCATCCCTAGGAAATCACTGCACCACCGTTTTCCCAGGTTGAGCTGCTGACCTGCTCCTCTGCCTCCCACCCCCCATCCCCCACTGCCAACCAGCCAGCTGCTTCTCCTGGGATCTATGGAATCCATCAGATCTTCCTGGGCATCCCACAGGGCATCCCATCAGCTCAGACCCTCATCATTTCCATGTGTGGACAACTGTAGTGATCTGCAGGATCTCCTGGCTCCAGCCCATCTGCTCCGTGGGAAGAGTCTCAGCGTAAGCCCCTCAATGGCTGCCCAGGGAGTCGAGGATCATGCCATCCCTCAAGCTCAGCAGGGAAGGCCCTTTGGGCCCCCGTAGCTCCCTTCCCAGCATCACCTTCTGCTACTTCCAGGCGCCCTAGTCTTGCTAGCTAATAGCTGCACCTTCAGTAGAGGGGGTGAGTGACAGCTGCACTGTGTACCAGGCACCGTTTTCTCAGAGCCTTTCATGCATGATCTCACTTAACCTTTGTGACAGCTGTATGCAGGCAGAGGTGTCTATCACACCCCCAATTTGTAGATGAGAAAACCTGAGACTTGGAGAAACTGGGGTATTAGCCCACAGCCATGGAGCTAATAGGGTAAGGCAGGATTCCAATTTATGTCCCTAAGACTGCCCCCCAATTTCTCCCCCTACTGTCCCCTGCAACTCCCTTCTGCTCAGTGTAGGCCGTGGTGGGAGATGATGGAGACCCCGGTGGAGCTACAGCCATGCGGTTTCCGAGACCAGGGCCTGAGCCTGACTTTCTCACCGGTGGGTCTCAGTCTCACCAAGCCATGTCGAGCTGTGGAGCACCATGAGCGGGCTGATACTTGGGCAGAACTGCTGTGGCTGTGTGTGAAGACAGCAGGGAGATGCCTCGGACAGTGTTGCAGATTTCCCGGGGGGGGGGGGAAGGTGGTGGGGCTCTCAGTAAGCTGAGAGAAGTGGGGGAAGCAGGGGGTGTGTCCTGCACAGAAGCCCACGAGACTAGGCAGGCCGCAGGAAAGGCAGACCCAGCATTCTCGCTGGGTGGAGGATGGACGGCGGGGCGCGTGGGAGAGGGAAGGGCTGATGACCTCAAGAAGAGACCCCTCCAGCAAGCAGCCTGCCGCGTGTGAGGCTTCCACCTGCGAGCAGCTCCTTGCCCAGGTGTCAGAGGGAAACTGCACAAGTGTTTCCAAGAAGCGAGTCTGAAGTCACCGTCTTCTCCACAGCGTCTCTCTGGGAATGTGGCCCGCGCCTCCTGTTTGCATAGTCACACAAGCCTGGCCGTGGGCACAGTGGGAGGGGTGGGGCTAGAGAGAGGACGCAGGGGGCTGGAGGAAGGCAGCGAGGGAGGGAGGCGGGGTAAGAGCTTAGGGATGTAAGGAGGAGAGAGGAAGAGAGAGGGAGAGGAGAGAGAGGATGCAGGGCTGGAGGTACAGCTCAGTGGGCTAAGTGCTTGCCGCTAAGCACTAAGGCCCTGAGTTCGATCCCCGGTCCCGGGAAAAAAAAAAAAAAGAGAGGATGCAGCAGGAGCGGCTATCACTTCCCAGTCCATGGCTGAGCACATCGAGGCGGCTCCAGGACAGCGATGGTGAATCTTTTAAGAGACCGAGGTCCCCAGCTGCAACCCAAAACCCACTTACTTATTGCAAAGTGCCGACACTGCAGTTTAACCTGAATATGCGATGCTTGGCTGCTGGGCGATGCTGGGGTGACCTGGCTCGAGCGCTGACGGAGAGGGCTCCGTGTGCCCACTGCTGCGCGCGCATGCCATAGGTTCACCACCACTGCTCTAGGAGGTTAGGGAACGAGCCTAAGATTGTCCAGATGGTTAGTGGCAGAAGCAGGACCAGGTCTCTTGCCTCCCCTGCTGTCTCCATGCCCCAGCATCCCCCTGACACCGGAAGTTCATAGCTGTAGCCCGGATGTGCCTGAGCACAGGGCTTGGTTCCCTGTAGAGAGCAGATAGTCGGGTGGGGTGGTGGCGGGGTGGGGTGGCTGAATGGAGGTGCCACTACTCACGAGTGCTTTCTTTCTGCCCCTGGATATCAGTGAGGCCACTGGGCTTCAGCTCAAGGCTCCTGGAGGTACCTGGCTCCTCCTGGCCTCCTTGGGGCCAGGCCAGAGCATTTGGCAAACTCATCTAGGCAGCAAATGTGACATGGGTAATGCATGCATGGGTGGCTGTCACATCTGCCAGGCACCAGCTTGGTGCTAGACCCTCTTTGAAGACCTAATTGAAGGCTTCAGTCACTAATTTTATGGTTCAAAGGTGCAATTCAGGGTGACTCAGCCTCTGCCAAGTATGAAATAGCCCCACAGTCTTTTCTTCCACCCCCAGACCCTGGAGGTCAGAGAGATGACCAGGGCAGCTGCAAAGTTTACGTGACTTACTTCTTCTAAAAATTTCCAAGGTCAGGAATCATGGAAACGAGGACAAAGCATGGATAAATTCCCAGTATCCATCTACAAGGTGTCAGGTACAAGCTAGGCATAGTGGCTCACAGAATTCCAGGACTCTGGGAGGCTGAGGCAGATCACAAGTTCAAGCCCAGTCTGGGGAACTTGGTGGCTTAGAAAGACCCTGTTATTTTTAAATCCTAAAAAAAAACAAAAGTAGAAAGGGTTGAGGAGGCAGCTCAATGCCAAAGTCCTGGGTTCAATCTCCAGTACAAAAAAAAAAAAAAAAAAAAGCACAAGGAGGGGTAACAACCTCAGGGATTGATTGTATGATATGATTATTTTACAGCGAAAGAACTGGAGTTCAGAGAGGTGCAGGTAGTTTGGCTGGAGACACAGCTGACAAGTGGCAGAGTCTGTATGTCTGGACTCACACCCAGGGCTGTGTGACATCAGTGCTGGTCATCTGCAGCTGCTACTTTCATGCAGAAAAACAGAAGGAAGGAAGGGTAAGCTGGGGTGAGTGCCAGCCTCCACCACTGAGGCAGGAGGTGACAGAAGCTGATGGCAGGTGAACCAGGGAGACTGGCAATTTTCAGTCCCTGGCTTTTCTCCCAGGCTCTGACTGGAGTTGGGCTGAGGGAAGGAACTCCTCTGAGCCTTTCCATGTTCTTTCTGGGACAGCACTGTGGCAAGGGACAGAGCAGGGACAAATAAACAGCACTTGCGGAACACCCCGTAAAGGACCGGACTGGGCAACCAACAGTAGGCTTTGCCTTGCACCTGCGGTCCTGGGAGGAAAAGGCTGGCATGCGTGCACACGTGTGAGATGGGGGGCACCAGCAGCCCCTACCAAGCCCTTACAAGGCACTTACAGTGAAGCCATCTGCAGCGGGGGGACACACCAGCAAATGCTTGAAAAGCCCAAGGAAGGGGGTGCTTGGGCTTTAGGGATGCTGGAGAGAAGTCTGGGAAGGAGGGGAGGGCGTGAACATCAGGGTGCAGCAGTCCTGGTGTTTTAGCGGGGAATGCTTTTCACTTAGCTCCATCTCCTGTCTCCTGGACCCTAATATGGCGGCTCCCCTGCCCTCCTGGCTGCTGCAGGGAAGTAGAGGTGCCAGTGCCAGACACAGCTAAGCATGAGATCACCCTGCGGCATCCAGGAGCCAGCGGAAGACTTGGGGTCTATAATAGGTACTGTCTTTATTGGCTTTGCAAAGCCCCAGGAGGACCCCGTCTCCCTCCATGTGTGCTGCAGCTTGGCAGCTAAATTCCTTATCTACCTCATCTTCTCCAACACGTGCGACCCACACCCAGGAGCCCTGCAGAAAGCAGAGGCCAGGGCAGTCCCATCTCTACCCCGAGGTGTCCTAGCAGCAAGCGGTCCATTCAGGGAGCACCTGCTCTGGAGCTGTGTGTGCCTGCTTCCCTGCCAGTGCCTCCTTCTCACGTTGTCCCAGACACATGGACAACACAAGCGAGTTTAGCTGACCTGCTCAAAGCTACACAGCTACCTCGCAAAAGGAGGATTTGAACCCAGAGTCTGACCCCAAACCCTGCCTTCTTATCTCCACCAGAGTCCACTGCAGTGTGACAGGATGGCTCCTGTGTAAGGGGCCTCAGATTAAACCCCTCCCAGCCCTCTGGATATGAAAGATCTGAACTTCCCTTCCAAAATATTTCCCTTTATTATATGCACATTATCCATCAAACTTCCATCTGGTCACGTTGGTCTTTGCTCTAGCCTCCAGGAAGCACAGAGACCAATCTGTGCCCTACTGCTAGCAAACCCGCCAGCCCTGCAGGATACTGCTTACACTGGACTTGGCCAGGGGGATATTTTCCTACTTTTAATTTACATGCATCCCTGCACCTCCCTCTTTTATTACTTGTCCTCTTTTCCTTCATTGGCTGGGGAGAAAAACAAAGGGTAAAATTACATGATGCAATTTTCCCAGCTCTGAAAACTTTTTCCTATGTAGAAATGGACACATCCGGGGAAAATGACTTTCGTCTGCGACCATGTCCTGACTGGCACTCAGAAAAGAGGGTCTTGTGGGGCACTCACCAGAACGTCATGGGGGTAAAGAGCAAGAATCGGGGGAACTTGGGGGCTGATCTAGGGAGGCCTACCCAGCCCCACCCTGGGGGACAGAACCAGTTTGTTTTGTTTTTGAAGCCATCCCTGAGAAGGCCAGTGAGAAGGTCCTTGCTGAGGACAGGGCTGCTCCTCAGCGCACCCAAAGCCCCAGGGACGGAGGCAAAGAGCCGCACAGAGCCCAGCACGGTGCTCTCCTTGGACACTCTGCACTTGCAGCTGCTACCCCATAATATGGCCGCTGCTGTTGACCACCCTTGCCCAGTAGTGGTCTGAGGGGAGGCTGTGCTGGAGACAGAACCCTGGCCAGGCGGCTCCCACACCCACTTTTCCTCTGCCTCGAATGACTCTCACCACTGCCATGTGACCTTGGGCAAGTCACCCTGCCTCGCCGGTCTGAGTTTTCTTGCCCTGCAATAGGTCAGGTTCCATCGGCAGTTGTCAGCAGGGCTGGGGACTCAGGCTGGAGCGTCACAGGCAGGTTAGTGTTACTATTAATAAAGGAAGGAGCTGGGGCACCTAAAGCCGATGCCAGGTCATCCCATTAACAGGGTCGCTCCTCCTTGCGTGTGTCCCATACACTCTGCCCAAGGTCAGAGAAATGAATGGGGCTCTCACGAGCTCCCGGGAATCACACACCGCCCCCCCACCGCCTGCTGTCCCAACAACCTGAACCATACTTCCCCTAGATCAGCAATTTGCGGCGGGAAGCAATTCTGCCCCCCAGGGAACTGGTGGCAACGTGAGAGAACATTTTCGGTGGCCATGTCTTGGAGAAGGAGGTGTGGGTGGAGGCCAGGGATGCTGCTAAACACCCGCCAACACACAGGACAGTCTCCACAGCAAGGAGTGGTGTCACTCCAGACCCCAGCTACTCTAGGCTGAGAAAGCCCGCCTTGTCAAGAGGGTCCATGACTATGAACCTGTAACCCTAGGGCCAGTGTGCTGTGGGGCTCCGGAGCTGTGCTCGGTGGAACTTTCCAGCGCTACCTTTGGCTCTGTGGGTGTAGGGTCAGAACCTGGGAACCCCCAAGGATGCCCCTTTGATTTTCTTCCCCATCACTGCTAAATGTGGAGCCACATTCTGGACAGCTGTGGCAGCCCGAAGACGCGCGGTCACCCTCCTCAGCCCCTTCTCCCTGCACTCCCTCCCTCCCTGCGCATTTCCCATCTCCAGTGCTGTCATCCAGCCCCAGGTCCCAGGCTGATCACCTGCCACAAGGTCTGGATGGGTCTTCTTCGGAGGGCCTCCCCTTCTGCGATCTCTGTTCTCCATATGCAGCTAGAAGATCTTCTAAAAACATACACTGGATGCCTATACTTCCCTTGCCAGCCCTGGTGGGGCAGCCATCGCATGTGAAATACAGCAGGCTCCTGCTCTGCGCTCAGGGCCCTCTCTCCTGCCTCCTGATCTTCTCTTGGATTACTCTCTTATCCTCATGAGTGCTTGTCCTGCCCTGGGAACTCTGCTGGCTTTTCCACTCCCTGAAAGGTCTTCCTCCAGGTTCTTTTGTGGTTCAGGTTTTGACTTAAATGTGACTGTCACACGTAGCACCTTCTGGTCCCCTTCATCAATAACAGAAGCCCTCCTTGGCCTCTCCCAGGATAGTCCCCATTCTGCTTCCATCTGAACGCAAATCAGCACCTGGAAGTGTCGCCTGGCCCATTAGAATGTGTCCCGTCCACAGGCAAGACCAGGTCTGAGTCAGACCAGGTGTCCAGTAAGCGCCAATGAAGGGAGGAAGGAAGAAGGAAGGATGAAAGGGAGGATGAAAGGGAGGGAGGGAGGGAGGGAGGGGGCGTATTCACGCGGCAGGTACGCCATCACCCGCACAGGTATAACTCGGCAGAGAAAGGCTAAAAAGCAGTCAACTAACGAATACCAAGGGCTCTTCCAGCTGGATTCACCCCCATCCCACTCCCTCCCACACCAGCCACGTGAGGTCGCGCAGAACCACTTTCAACCTGGAGGCTAAGGGCTCACTGAGCAGAAAGTCAGAGGGCAGAGGGATGTTTCAGATCAGCCCACTCCCCTTTGCAGAGGAGACAGAGGCCCACCAGGCAGTCTTCTGAACAATCCCCTGCCCCAGCCTGTCTGTTTGGATCTCATGCCCCAAACTCCTTCCTGCTTAGCTTCTGTGACTGTGCCGGGAGCCCTCCGAGTCTCACGTGTCTGGGGAGACTGACGCCGGTGATTTATTTTGAAGATCTGGCTTTCCTATGGAGTTTTTCCTAAGACCTCCCCTCCAAAGCCAGCTCTGTGGAAGGGCGTTTAAATCAACCCCAGGCTGGGGTCCTCCAAGACCTCCGGCAACTAGGTCAGAGAGAAAGAACTGGTGTTTCCTTACACAGAGAAGAGCAGAGAACAGACAGGCCTAGAGGAGATGGGTCATGGCATTAAAAGAAGATGGAGGAAAAAAAGGGACCTCCAGGGGCCCTTCCCAAACACTGAGCCGCAGTTACAGAGCTGGGACAGGAAGAGAGAACACCCCTGTTACAGACTAGCTGTTATGCAGCCCCCAATGCATGCACTGGAGACCCGGTCCTCCATGTGAACACTGGTGTGAATCACACTGTGCAGTGATGGAGCCCTTGGGGTGTGGCCATAAGGCTGGGGTCCTCATGTGGGGGTCCATGCTCTCAGGGCAGACACTGAGGAGCGGGTTCTCTCGGTCTCCAGTGCACGGACCTGGCGAGAAAGCGGCCATACCCGACAGCGGGCATCTCCATCCTGATCTTCCCAGCTCTAGAACTTAGGAAAGTATATGTCTGTCATTTAAAGAGCCAGTTTGTCTTGTTTGGTTACGTAAGCCTGGGCTGACTGGAATGTGCCCCTTCCCAAACCTAGCAGTTTACACAGATGTCTGTCCCTGGCCGTGCAGAGCTGGGCTCAGGAGTCCAACAGCTAACGTTTACCTGAGAGTATGCCTCGCACCAATGTGAGTCATGTGAAGGTCTTCAGTATGTGATGGCTGCTGTTATTCACCCAGAGGGCCCGAGGGCCAGGTGATCAGCCAGTGGCCCTGGTGCATGGGGGGATTAGCCAGCTCCGGCTGCTGTCCCCCACTGGGGCCTAACGGCCCACGCTGCATACGGGTTAGCACAAGAGCAAAGGACAGTGAACACAGAAGGGAAAGTCCATGGCGCAGCATTATTCACATCGGGCTTCTCAGAGGGGTCCCAGGTCAGGACTATGGGGTACGGTCCAGCTTCCCAGTTCACGGGCATGGAAGAATTTCAGGTGAGCTGGAAGAATGAGCACCCTCCTCACTTGTGGGTGGGTAGACACCGCTGGCTGTCCCTACAACCCCCTCCTCCTGGGCGTAGTGCTAGGATTTCTTTCTGTGTGCCACAGTGTGAAGCAAACTGGGGACCCCAGTGTAAGAGCTGCTGCCCAGGTGAGGCAGATGAGCAAGACTAGGGCAAAGGACATACACACTCTCAGCTTCTAAAACCTTCTCCTGCTAGTGTCCAGTGCAGAGCTGCCACAAACAGGTGCAGGAACCACGCCTGGCTTCGAGGCTGCCTTGTTAAGGCTCTGACAGAACCGTGAATGTGCGCGCCGGGGAGGTGGGTGCAGCTTCATCTAGGGGAGCTGGGGGCAGCTTCATCTAGGGGAGCTGGGGAGATGCTGCTGAGGTTCAGCTCTGCCAGGACACATGCTGGGGCTCAGAGTGTTCTTGATGGCAGCACTATGACTGGGTCCCTTGCAGGCCCTGACCCCAGCAGCACCAGCAGCCCAACGAGCACTCTAGAGTTTGTGGTGGGCCTGGGGACCTTGGCAGGTGGTCATAAACGGGTCCCTCTGGGTCTAGTCTCCTGTTGCCTCCATGTTTCCAGGGGTCGTCCCATGGAAGACATGACAAAGGGGGCAAGAGATCTGGCTCTCTGGCCTCTCCCAGGATAGTCCCCATTCTGCTTCCATCTGAACGCAAATGGAACTGCGTTCTTTCACCCCCTGTCATGTGCCCAGCCTTGGCTGGGGGTCACCAGAGACACAAAGAATGAGGTGACAGTCCCAGGGACAGTGTGGTCCTGAAGGCAGTGCAAGGAGACACACAAACACAGAGAGAAACCAGGAGACAGATAAACAGAGGAGAGGGGAAGGAAGGGAGGCGAAGGGGACAGAAGGGAAGAGTGTGTTATGCAATTTTGCACCAGTTGTACATCCTCACCTCTGAATGCCTTCATGCTGCCGCCAGCCCAGACTCGGAGCTGGGCTCCTCTGGGTAGCCAAGTGCTTGGTTCTATTTTTAATGGCAACCCAGAAGCTGTTGGGGAAAGGGCAAGATGACATGGGCTTTGTAGTGAGACAGAGGCTCAGATCTGGCCCAGCAGCCTCTGGGCAAGTCCTGGAACCTCTCTGGGCCTCATTCCCCCATCTGCAGATGTGGGTGAAGTCATTACTCAGTCTTTGTGGGGCCACAGTGAGCCTGCTCGATGGTACCACATGTGAGGTCCTGGCACTGAGCAGTCTGACATTTTCCCCAGGGATAAGCACGTGTCAGGGGAATGCTGCTTGGGAGTCAGAACGAGGCTGGGGTAACATCCTTGCCCAGCTGCAAACATATATTGAACGCACAGAGGTCGTAGTAATTAGTCCACCATTTATGGCGAACACCCACAAGAAGGAGTTGCCGGCAAACCCATCTGAGTTCTGGGCTGTACCCTCAGCCTTTTCAGCTGCCTGCTGCAGTATTTCTTCAGTTTCAGCTTGGGAGTTTGATCGCCCCACCCGTTTTGGTTTGGATGTAATTATTTTGGGTGTTTTGCTAAAGAACAGGTGGAAACTATGCATTTCATACTTAAAGGCCAACATGGAGGGCTCCCTCCCGTATCCCCAGGAAGTGGCCGGGGGTTAATGTGCCAGCAAGGTTTCAGCCCCGGCCACTTGCTGCCAGGCATTCTTGGAGCTATCAGCTGGCCCCGGGAGGTATCAGCCTTCCCGGTATGTTTTGATAAAACATGCTGGGAGTTCCTACCCAGGTCAGGGACCGTCATAATGATTCGAGCCCCAACAAGGAACCTTAAACCAGCTCGCCCAGCCCTGGATCCCAGGAGCTTTAAGGAATGACACAGGCAGCCCCGTTCAAGTCCCCCAGATGGCTCCCTCTGCCAGTGGAGCCAGCTGCCCAGATCAGCTCGGGGCTCTCTTGATGAACAGCGAGTGCAAATGGCTCGAGGCAGCTGGCAAGATGCTAAGTGCAGCATCAATCCTAATTAGGAGGAGGAATTAATAAAGGAGGCATTCAAGTCTCTGTGAAAGCCAGGCCTGCCAACGTGCAGGTTAGTTCCAGTTTCCCCTGGGAACCTTGAAGGCCCCAGGTCCGAGCATTTCTTGGGGGGGGGTGATGGTGACATGACCCACTGTGCCACACAGATGGCACCCAGAGACGCCTGCGAGATGGAATATGGGGGCACCGCAGCCCCTGCTCTGTATCTAACTCAGGTGCTGTGGCAGGTAGTGACATGGGTACATCCTCCGGCTAAGAGTAGGTGTTTGTGCTCTGAGCAACTGCACCCTCAAAATGATGTTTTTCTGAAAGAAAAGAGGAGGGTGTGCTGCTGGGCCCGCGGGCTTCTCAGTGTAGCTATGCTTCCCCAACTGCACATTACTGTTACCTGCAGACTCCATGTAGCCCTGGAATTAAGCTCCAAACTGCAAAGGGCACGGCGGCCCCATGCAGGGGACACAAAAGGGGCAGTGCTCCAGCTGCGAACAGGCACGGTCTCCGGGAGACAACGGGGGCAAGTTCGACTTGGCCAGGCAAAGGCAGCTTACAAAGCATCCTTTCACATGACTCCAAATGCGGCGGGGAAAAGGGCACTGTCTCTGGGAGCTCTCGGAGCTCCCTGCCACCTCCACCGCATCCCGCCAGGCTGAACTAGTTGCAGGGTTGTAGCTGCAGTAAGGGAGGAGAGGTGGATGCCAGAACTTGCCAAATAACCCTGGGGCGGAGTGAACTTACCAGGAAAGGTGACAGAAAAAGAAAGGAAACTGACCAAAGATTTCTGAGAAATCAAAGCAACGCTCAATCAACTCGTCCCCACTCTGCGAGCCAAAGACCAAGCGTCAGGCCTGTCCGCAACCTGGCTGGACCACACGGTCCCTATACAGCCACCTGTTAGTACAAGTTCCGCAGCTGGGTTAAGGACGTCCGGGAGGCGCTGACGCCTTCAAGCGCCATCTGCCTACCTGGGAGGCAGCCGGCGCCACAGTCCGGGGCAACCTAGAGACATTCCAGCCTTACACCTACTACGTTGCCGGCTCGCTCATCTAGGGGTCCAGGCGCGCGCCCCAGAGAGCGACCACGCCCCTCCCAGGCCCCGCGGGATCCACCAGTGGCCCAGCGCACCCCAACCTCCCGGGCAAGGAGGTCTCCGCAGGGATCCAGCTAAGGGCCCCGACCAAGGGCTCTCTGCTTCAATGGGGGGTACTTGCGTCGCTCCCCCAACATCCCCACTGCGCAGATGGGGGCGGGGCGGTAACCCCGCGGAAGAGCTGGCGGGTGTCCGGCAGGGGCTTCCCGGCTCTCCCAAACACACTTGGGGCCCACCCTCCCCTCCACCCTTACCCCTCGGCGGGGGCCGGGAGCACGCGCCTAGCGGCCCCAGCGCTCCCGCCCCCGGCCGGCCCCGCCCCAGGATGGCCAGTTCCCATAGCAATCGCAGACACCGGTTGCCAAGCAACCCCTCCCCCTCCCCCTGCGCCCGCTCCCACCAACCCTAGCCTCCTCCCGCCCCCACGCCTGCCTCCACCTCCCCCCGCGGCGCCAGCGCGGCCCCTGGGGATCGCACGGGTTTGGAGCTCTGCGCGCGCGAGCGCGCGCGTGTTTCGGTGTTTCATTGTGTCTGTGTGCGAGGGGGTGTGCGCGTGCGGGTGTAGAGTTTGTGGGATCGGTGTGTCGGGAAGGTCCCTCTCCACCGGGGACCCAAGCCGGTGCACAGCTGGTCGCGAGGGGACCCACCCACCCGCTCCGGCTCCTTTGTGTCTCGCGCGGAGCCCGCGCCGCACCCACCCCCTCCCCGGCCCGCGTCTCAGGCAGTGTGCGTGCGTGTGTGTGTCCGCGCGTGTGTGCGTGTCGGGGAGAGGTCCATACCTTCGATGCAGCACACCCGCCACAGCCCCGAGTGGGTGAGGTCGCCGCGCGCACGGCGGGGCGGGGGCCCGTCGTCCATGGTCAGGTTGGTGCCGTTGCAGATGTGCGCGCTGGAGTACAGCCAGTAGTCGGTGCCGATGGCGATGGCCATGAGCGAGAAGGCAGCGAAGGCTCCGGCCGTGGTCAGCAGCATCTGCAGCCCGCGGTCGCATCGCACCATGGTGGGCGCCTCATAGTCCGCCGCCCGCCGGCCCGGCCCGCCCTCCTCCCTCCGCGCGCCGCTCCGGGGGCGCCCGGGCTGGGGGGCCGAGGGCCGGGGGGCGGCGCCGCGCTGCGCGCTCCGACCCGGCGCCCCGGGCGTGCCTGCGCTCGGGCCGCGCGGGGCTCAAACTCCGAGGCGCCGAGGCGAGTGCGGGCTTCGCGGGCCGCCGGGCGGGCTGGCGGCGGCGCAAGGGCTCCTCCCTCTCGGTCCGCCCTCCCCGCTCCGCCCGCGCCTCCGCCCGCGCCTCCGCCCCGCGCCCTCCGCGCTCACCCCCGCCGCGGCGCTCTGAGCCCGCGCCCCGCGCCCCTCGGCGTCGCCCCCGCGCTGCAGTCCCCGCCCTGCTCGGCGCTCCCCTCCGCCCCCTGTACCCCGGCCGGGATTTTTCCTCCCCTCCTCTCCGCGCCCCTCCCCTCCGCTTCCCCTACTCGCGCGCGCTCTCTCCTCTCCCAGGGTTCATTCATATTATTAGCTTGAAGGAAGCCAGGGCAGGGTTCCCCAGGAGAACGGAGAGGAAGCGTGTCCAGTCACCTCTCCTAACCGACCGGAGCGCCCAGCCTCCCCTCTGCCCGGGGATTCTGTGATTTGTGGAGTGTGGTGTGCATCTGTGTGTTGCCCCTGCTTTGCCCGGGACGTATTTGTGCCTCTACCTGGCCGTGAAGGTGTAGGCCAGAGTCACATTTTCAGAAGTCCCAGATGTGGTCAGAGCTGGGAGTCATATTATAGGCCAGGCCAGGCCTTGGCCACCCCGGGCCCCAAGCCTGGTCTCTCCCGAGCCTGCGGGCTGCTTCAACTCTTCCTGCCAAGCACTGGGAGGCCCGGGACTCGGGGCGGCCCCCAGGTGGGGCTGGCCTCCCTCACCACACTTCTGCTCCCGGAGGCCAGGAACGCCTCTGCTGTATTTGATTCAACCACTCCACCCCCATGTTTGATTCAACCGTTTCCCTCTTCCTCCCTGCTCTTTCTCAGTACCTGTACTTCTTCCTGCTTTGGCTCTCTCGAGCTTACCAGGCTTTCTCTGCCTCCCCTGTGTTGCCAGCTTCTGCCCAAGCCCTGCTGGCTGTACTTAATTGCCTTTGCTCCTGGCATGATCCCAGCCTGGACGCACTCCCTTCTCATCCGAGCCAGACTCCTTCAGCACCTAGCTCCAAGCCCTTCCCTCCCTCCAGGGGCCCTCACAGACCCACACCGGGCAGTCAGGCAGTCAGTGTTTCTTCGCCTCTCTGCCTGTGAGCCTGTGGGCGCCTTCAGGGTGTCCTGTAGGACGCTGCTCTGGACCCTAGGCAATCGAAAAAGGGGTGTGGAGAACTGCTGACCTTGCAAGGTGAAGCTTAAATGTTACATTTTGGGTGGCATCTTCCCAGTCACTCAACGGAGACCATGACCCCAGGCAGGAACCACTGCTGTCCCTCCCTCAAGATTCTGAGACTTTCCCATGCCTGGCTGGTATGCGAAGTGCTTAACAAATGTTCGCTAAGTAAGAGATGTTTCTTGCCCCTTGGAAAATTACAGTCTGCCTCGGGGAGAGAACATATAGGAGGCGGAAACCATTGCAAAGTAATATAACCCAAGGACCAGGCTGGCTGCATCAGCGAGCCCTTCTCCTGCCTTTGGGTGTCTGTCCTGCCTTCCCCAAGGATCACTGCCTGTTTCTCTTTTAATTTTACCACCACCTGGTGTGCACGCAGCAGGTGTCTGAGTGGAGGAAAAGGTATGAGATGGCTTCCTCCGGCCCAAACAAGGCTGCTCCCCTCTGTCCCTAAGACCCTAAAGATTAAGTCAAAGTTCTATTCTCAGAAGCCATGAGACAGGTGACTCTCAAGCTTTTCTTTTGGGAGCAAACCCTGCTTTCACAGA
This sequence comes from Dinomys branickii, assembly GCA_004027595.1. Classification (NCBI taxonomy): domain Eukaryota; kingdom Metazoa; phylum Chordata; class Mammalia; order Rodentia; family Dinomyidae; genus Dinomys; species Dinomys branickii. The sequence continues at coordinate 20,000 of PVLD010000528.1, read as the reverse complement.
AAATCTTAAACAGAATTGCAACGTAAATAAGCCTGACTTCCACCACTAGTCCTGTAGGTAGGGTGAAGAGCTCAGGCAGTAGCCACCCGCCCACACTACCCCTGCAACCTCCTAGAGCACCTGTGTGGACCCGGGATTCATTGAAATCCTACATCCCAAGCGGTTGCTGGGTTACATCCTCTTCACCTCTCCCTGTGGGCTGCCTTCCTTAGGATCTGTGGGACAGAAAATGACGGAGCGCTGGGCTCAGAGCGCCGCGGCAGGGGTTGGGGAAGAGACTCTTCATAATCTCCCATTAGGCAGGGGACATGACACAGGGACTGGGGGACCCTCCTTTAAGCAAGTGCTTCACACATCAGTGCCACAGGAGATGGGACTAAACTTTTCATTCATCAGAACTCTGTTCGACCAGCTCTAACCTCCGCCTGTCACAGAGTCCACTCGAGAGAGTTTACAGAGTGCTGGACCAGGAGTCACAAATGATCCATCACCGCCATCGGACTGGCTCTCGAGGAACTAGCCAGCTGATTGGACAAGCCAAGCCCACCCGGGGGAGAGAAACCTCTCCAGTCCCGTGTTCCAGAATTGCCTTGAGGGCCACAAGGGCAGCCTGGCTTGTTGCAAGCACTTTGCGGCCATCTGTGGAGTGAGTTGTAAACACTACCGTGTCTGCCTTACTCGGAGGCAGCTCCTGATGCTGTGTGGGGATGCATGTTATATTCTCTGTTGTTCTTCTCTGTCTCCATCATGCGCCTGGGGAAGCTGAGGTGCAGAGAAGTTGAGTAACTTGTGCAATCTGATCTCAGGGTCAGATCCTAGCTCGGCCAGAATCTTTCAAGGACACTAAAGGTCTCTGCTGTTGTTCAGTGCTGCCGGGCTTCATCCTTCTTACTGTTAATTTCAGGGGAGCCCCCGTGGGTGCTTGGCAGTTTGGCTTCCTGTAGGTGGGCACTTGACTGGCAGCTGTGGTTGGTCCTGTGATTGTGAAGATGTAGACTCTGGAGGCAAATAAGGACGTGACTGCTGGTAAAGGGATGTAGAGCAAATGCAGCGCTGTCTGACACCATGCATCATGCCTGGGTGAACACCATTCAACTCTGGAAATTTCTGCTCAGCCAGATTAGAGAACCAAATGGCAGGATTTCACTGGTGCTGAAGGACTCTAGATTTTCAGCTTCCCAATCTGAGAGGGGTGTGTCCCCCTCTCTGAGAGAGAAGGCCATGGGCTGGTTTTGTTGAGATGCACCGTGTACCTGACATGTCCCAGGGAGCCATCCAGTATAAATGGTACTGCTGGGGGAGGGATGAGCTAAGTAATATCTCATTTCTATGCCCATAGCAGATGGTTCCTGTGATTTCGGAAAGCTTAGTGGGGGGATTTGGGCAGCCTGGGTGATATCTCTGGTGAATAGACAGAGTCATTTTGAGTTTCTATAGCCAAGGGTTGGGGATGAGTCTCAGAAGGTTCCCGGGGCTTGGCTCAGAGGGGAGGCTTATCTGCAGCCCATCCAGGCTGCTCTGAATCTGAGAAGAAAGCCTGGAGATCTTGGTGCTGAAAGCTTTTGCCTCCATCAGATTATGCATATTGCAAGAATGACTTTTTCCCTTCGCTATTTCAGTAGGCTCCTTTGAGAGATCACACAAATAAGAAAATGCTCCTTGGCTTTATGAATTCAGGTTTATTCCATTTCATTTCCTTATCACTGATATCCCATTTGAGCTGGATACACAGTGCTCCTTGCCAGCTGCACTACAATACAATGGTGGCACGCCCCTGGAAGTAGCAGAAGCAGCACCCCAGACGTGTGGACAGGGAAGACAAGTAGCATTTAGTGGGGTCCCTCTGGGTGCCCCTCGGTTTGTGGCCTATTTCCACTCACCATGACAACAGTCCTAAAATGTGGTCTCCTTTACCCACAGTTTGTAAATGATGAACTTGGGGCTAAACTGAGTAAAGGCGGGGGTAGGATTTGAATCCAGCTCTGCTTGGAGCAGCTACGTTTGGTAGCTACTAACCTGCCCCTCCAGCCTTGGGTGCGTGCTCTGCTTCCTCCCTCACAAATTCATCCAGATGAGATGAAGTTCAAAGGACGGTCAAAGTCACACGGGGTGGAGAGGTTAGGAAACACTGCATCTTGCAAGCCAGGAGTGGTAATGCAGGCTGCTCATTTATTTCCTGGACAGGTGATAAGTGGAAGCCACTGTCTTTAGGTGCTCACCCTTCTCCCCTGCCCTCCTGGCTCCGGCCCCAGCATCTGTGCTGCTACTGGCCAGAGCTGAAGGCCCTTAACCCAGGTGCTCTATGCAGATCTCCCAGGAGACAGCTCTGGCCTCGGGCATTTTTCATTTATTGTCTGTGAGAGGAAAACCCAGCACCCTGCTGCCAGTGTTAAATACTGAGCAAAACAATGAACTGTGTGAGTGAAGTCTGTGTGGACTTATTCAAGATCGGTGTGTTTTTAGACCAAATCACATCAGGCACTGTGCTGGGCGGGCTCCCCTGCTAGAGACTGTTCCGGAACCAGCCCGCCTGATGAACATACTGATATTAACAGCCTGACTCGACCAAAGCTTCCGGCCCAGCACGCTGGAGAGTTAGCTGGTTATTCTCAGAACAGTCTTTTCTAAACACTCTCCAGGACAAATAGGCTGAGAGGTTCCTTTGTCCTCAGCTAGCGTCTGAGACGGAGCTGACTCTCAAAGCATCGAGAAGAACTCCAAGGAAGAAATGGTCAGCAGGGAAGAAGAGGCTGGGGCGTTTGAAAGGGGCACAGGCAGGGGTGGGGGGGGAAGGTGGTCGGTGACAGCACATTCTTCAGCTAACGTGCGCCATTTGTGCTTTTGCCAAAGCAGAGCTTTTAATTCCAAAAATATAACAGCCTTGTGCAGGAGCAGGAAGAAAGGGCAATGTTTGCTGCACAACTTTGCTGCTAAGTGCCTGGCTGCCGAATGAAAGGTTTGGTTCAGGGGACGTCCACGGAACTGGCCTTCTGAATCACACCTTCCTCTTCAGCTGCCTGCTGGGGTGCTGGAGGTGGGCTGCTTTTGTCTTAACCCCGCAGGGAAGGAGGGGTTGCTTTGTGCTGCAGATGTCTTTCTGAATCACCCGGGCGGGCGGGCGGGGTCAATCGAATATTCCCATTCTGCCTCCTCTGTGGGCTGGTCTTCTCACTCTGTTGTTGAATAACTCTGGGTCTTTGCAGATTGCTCTCCCAGGCCTTTTGAGGAGGTGGGCAGAGAAGGTCATTGGCTTCAAGCTGACCTGGGTCCCCAGTCCTGCTTTGCCATCTACAGCTGTGTGGCCTTGGACTGATGGCTAAAGCGCTCTGGGACCTCATAAAATGGGGACCCAAGCACCTGCCTCATGAGTTGTACAGGGTGAAGAAGCCCAGGGAAAGAAAGCCCTGACACCAAAATGCTAAAAGCTAGCATTTACCGAGCACTTCCTATGTTCCAGGCTCCACCCTAAATGCTTTGCCATGTATTTATTCTTGTGCTTTTCCAGAATTCTTTGAGGTACATCCTATTCGTAGTCTCACTTTACCGAAGAGGTGATGAGGACCTGGAGAAGGAAAATCACTTGCTAAGGGTATTGTGATTTTGAGACTTGTATACTTTGGTTTAAATATATATTAAGTAACTTGTACAGCAATGTCATAAACCCATTATATTGTCCAATTAATATATGCTAATAATTATTTAAAAAGAAGACCACATATACTAAATAACTGGTGGCTTTTGTGAGATTGTTTTTCTAACATCCCCTAACAATTAGGCTGAAGTTTCTTGGTTAGCTCATCCACCAACAGGTGCTAGTCTCAGAAGACTCGAGCACCCTTGTAATATAAACCCAGTAATTTGTCCAATCCAGAAATGTTGCTTTTCCTCAGTGGATTCCTCTCTGTTACCCCTTATTGTCTCCTGGGAACCTGCGCATAGGACTCTTCTAGGTGGCAAACACATTATTAAATCATTGCTGCCTTCCAGTTCTCCCACTGGTGGCAGTGCAAGAGCTTGCACAAAGTTACTCAACTCTTTGAGGCGTCTGTGGCCCCACTGTGAAATAGTGTGTGACATCTGCCTTTGTCCACTTTTGTGGGACTTGAAGGGAACGGCGTGTGAAGTATCTAGCACAGAGTCTAGCACATTTGTGCGCAGCTGACCTGGTTATACTGGTTTGACATCAGCAGATATCACCAGTAGATGCACATAAGGTGATATAAGAAATAGTATTGATTGTATGAATAAGCCATGCATGCGGGACTTGTGGGTCCTCTTCAGGTGACCTGCAGCATCACTGGGGCTTCTTGGGTGTGTCTGTCCAGTGGCACCTGCTCCCTGACCTGATTCCCATGCATCTCAGGGCCTCTCTATCTTGTTCAGTGTGGCACCAGGCACTCAGGACACTAGGATCTGGTTCTGTTCTTGCTGGATCTGATAATGGCCTGTTCTCGGGTAAATAGGATGGGAAAAGTTGATATTTTCGATATTTAGATCCTTAAGAGTTCTAGGAGAAATATTCTTTGACTGGTGCTGTATCTGTAGGGAAGGTTGTCACCTGGCAGATAATGTTTACAAGTGATTGCGTTGTCCTCCTGCAGCCACTGCACCCAGCTGAGGCCCTGTGAGAGCTCTGCAGGTAAAGAGAGGTGACAGGACTGCATAACAGCCCTGAGCACCCCTGGAACCTGGAGCAGCTGCTCCCAGCAATCTGCAAGGCTGCCTTGTGCTCACCTGCCTGGCCAAATCAACAATCTCTTGTTCTAGAAGATAAGAGAGTGATGGGATGTGATTATTGAGCAGTTAAACAGTTACATGTGCCAGCACCTTACAACATGAGAGATATTTCTTTTCTTTTTTCTTTTTTGGTTTAGTTTTGTTTTTGAGACCATGTCATGCTATGTAATGCAGGTTGGCCTTGAAAAGCACTATGTAGCCCAGGCTGGCTTTGAACTCTCAGCAACCCTCTTACATCAGCCTCTAGAGTGCTGGGATCACAGGTGTGCGCCACCATGCCTGGCTTTCAAGAGAGGCACTGTTAACCCCATTTTATAAAGATGATGCAGCTGAGGCTTCCAGAGGCCAAGTAGCTTCCCCAGATCATAACTAGTAAATCAAAGAGCTAGGATTCAGATTCAAGGACTGTCTCCAAGGAACGTATTTCTTCCTATAGTTGATGGTTTTCAACCCTGGATGCCTTTGACACTGGGTTTTAAGATTTTAGAAATATATATTCCACTCCTGGAGATTCTGACCATCTGGAGTAGGGTCTGGACATCAATATTTTTTAAAGCTGTCTAGTGATTCCTAACGCGTAGCCCAGGTAACAACTAGGGCATAGGACGATGATGCCTTTGGACCCAACTTCCCTTGGAAAGGGCTTAGTTTTCACCTGAATTTATCACCTGCAGATGTAGCCCGGCTCCATATGTGGGTAGTTGACAGAGGCTGGAGGGCTGGGAGCATCTGGCATCAGCTTGGCCAGCTGTACCTACGGAGAGAATAGTTACCTGACAAGCAAGTGGAGGCAGCAGTTAGGCTCTGGTGATCTGAGAGACTCTCCCAGGCTCTCCCTGCTACTCCAGCCCTGCCGATTCCCTTGCCCACTGTGAAGGTCATGGTGAACAGCCATTTTTCTGCTTGTCCACTCTGCTGGCAGGAAGCGCCCGTGGGGGAACTGGGGAGGATTGTAGCCCAGCCTCAGAAACCCACCTGGGACAGGGATTTGGAGCCTGGCAATTCAGAGGCCAAGCCAGCATCTGTTTCAGTGAGCTTCCCCACTGGGAACTGTCACCACAGAGACCCTTAGGGTGGTCGACAGGGAACAGGTCACTGGCTGGATAGTTCAGCTGGGACAGTAGGAAAGCTCTGATGTGCGGTCAGCAGGTGTGAAGGGCACAGAGGCAAGAGGGTGCTGACAGAGATCCTTACCCAGGGCCTTGGGGCTGTGGGGTGTCGAATGGGCGTCACACCCTGCCCTCTGGGGACACCCCGGCCCTGTCCTCTGGAGCTCTCACAGCCTGAGAGCAGGCCTGGCCTCCAGGCTCCTCCCCCGCTGCCTCGGCCGATTCCAGCAAAGGGCCTCCTGCACTTGCCAATGGAGCCAGATGCTGCTTTGGGGAAAATACCTTCTGGAGTTGGCTGTCTGAGCCCTCCTAGCTGACACCCACGGTGAGGAAGACGTGCCAGGATAAATGGGAAATCTCTTCATAAATATTTGGAAAGAGTCAAAAAAGGAAAAAAAGAAAAGGACTAACCCCCAACCCCCAGCATTTGGGAGCATCTTCACAGTGACTGCGAGCAGATGGAGGAGGCAGGTTGGTACCGTCCCTCAGTTTGTAGCAGGAGCCCTGCGAGAGCGCTTTGCGATGGCTGCTGCCTGGAGCCCCAGTGTTCAGTTCTGGAGGCTAGGGCACCCAGGGGTGCCCTGGCTTGCCCTGTGGGCCCAGGGGAGAGGACAAGCCTGCCAGGGCCCACGATGGAGACACAGCACAGAGGCTCAGCAGGCCGGTGGGGGAGAGCGACCTGCCCTTTATCCATAATGCATAATTGTGTCTTTAAACTCAGGTGCCTTGGGACTGCATGAGAGGTGGAGCACAGGCTACAGTGGATTTTAAGGGAGTCCCTGGGAGACAAGGAAAGAGGCCTACTGCGGCCACGGAGCCAGCAGGACAGTGCTGATGCCCACACACGAGAAGAGAGTGATACGCTCCAGTCCGGAGGCCCCAGGGGCTGGAGTATCCTCTCAGAGGGGCTTGGCTGCGGGGAGACAGGACGCTTCAAGGCCGGGGTAGCGTGTCAGGCTTTCTAGTGAAAAAGGGTCCTTCTCAGGTCTGGTTATCAAAGAAACTCAGCATCCAGGAGTGCACCCGGGTCCTCCCTGGGGCAGAGCAGACAGAAGCCTGGAAGGGGTGGTTCAGATAGAGAGAGGCTGCCTTCCTAAATCTAAGAGTAACGTTTTACTTCTGGTACAAGGGATCAAACCCAGGACCTCACACTTGCCAGGCAGGTGCTGTGCCACGGAGCTACATCCCTGGCCCTAATCTAAGAATAACTTGGAAAGACAGACCTGTGTCCCGCAGAAGGCTGGCACCCAGGCTCCAGCAGCTCTCTGGTGGCCTTAGGATGAAACAGGGCCTTCAGTCCAGGCTGGCAGTGTGAACAGGAGGCTGCCCAGGAACTAAGGTATGTAAATATCTCCAGCACGGACTGGATGGTTGCAGGATCCTTGACCAAGATGTTTCAAGCTGCATTTTTGGTGGACCTGGCCTCCCCTTGATGTTGGAGATTGTCGCTGTGCTTAGCGGGAGCAAGGATGGCCAGGCAGGAGGCCTGAGGGAGGAGAGGGCCTGGGGGCTGGACTATGGCACTTTCCTGTTATCCTTCCTTCTTATGACAAGAACAGGCTCCAGCCACGGAAGGCTCCAGCCACAAGGCTGGGTCGATGTTCATCTTTGGAATGTTAAGCCTGCTTTTAACTCTGACTCACATTCTCGTTGGTTTATTGACTGTGAGTCAGTTCTACCTGAAATATTGTGCTCTAGACACATTGTTAAATAGCCAACTTAGAGAAACTCATGTTGAATACAAACAACTTTCAAAGAATGCTGCCAGAAAGGCCAGGGCTTTGCTTTTGGGGAGCATTAGAGTTAATGCTGTGTTCTTCAGTCAAACCACCCAGTGCTTTCTAGTGCTTGGCCCTGGGCTTATTATCTTTCTGATAAGTGATTAGAAGAGTCCATGTGATTAACTCCTTCATTTTCTTACTTGATGGGCTACATTGTAGCCCGAAAATATATGCCTGTCGCCTAACTCCCAGAACTTGCTAAATATGACCTTGTTTGGAAGAAAGGTCTTTGCAGACATAATCAAACCTAAGACCTTGAGAACATCCTTAATTAGTGGAGGCCTGTGATCCAGTGACAAGTGTGCTTATAAATAAGAGGAGGAAGGAAGGCGTGTGAAGGTCTGAGCCTGTAGTTTGCCGATCTCTAAGCCAGGAAAAACCAAGGATTGCCAGCTGCCACCAGTGTCGGGAGCAGGACATGGAATGTGTTCGTTCTCCTGTAGAGCTTCCACAAGAAGACAACCTGTTTACACGTTGGCTGCAGACTTCTGGCCCCCAGGACAGTGAAAAAATAAATTTCAGTTTTAAGCCGCCCTGCTTGTGGTCATTTGTATGGCAGCCCTAGGGAATCAATGTGATGTGAAATTAAAGTGTCCCAGGCACTGGCTGCACCATCAGAATGCCCCAGTGAACCAAGTCTCGGAGACCCTGGGCTTTTGGGAACCCCCCCCCCCGGGTTAGAGGGGGAGACAGCCTGGCGAGGGACTGTGCAATGAAACTCATAAGGAGAGAGCTCTCCTTAGGCTGGAGCCTGTTCTCTCCTCAACCTGTTCCTCCTCGGAGGTCTCCATCTCAGGATGGCACTGCTTCTGCCCACTGAGGGCCATGAGCCTGTGAGTTGCCATCCGCGCTCTGCAGCCACCCCACCCTGAGTCCCGCCCATCTCATGTCTGAAGTGCATCTGAACCTTCCCGTCCCCTGCCTGCAGCTCTGTCCAAGGTGGGCCTCTGGAGGAGCGAACACCCTTCCTCTAGCTAATTTATCTTCCTGGCGCACGTGTGCCTCCTACATGCTCTCCCGTCCTTTCTCCTCTCTGCAAATGTCAGTTGCTTGCCCGATCTACTGAGAAGCACATCAGAGCCACCCCACCCTGGGCATCTAATACCAGTGCCCCCCTGGTCACCCTGTGCAGCTGTGCCCCTGTCTCAGCTCTGCCCGCACCCAGGATCCACCTCCAGCCCACCAGCACTGGCCGAGTTCCCTTCCTCCAGCTCACCGAGCTCCTTCCTAGCTCAGAGAAACCACGGGTGGCTGGGGCTTTACCTAGAAAGTTCTGTCTAGCCTTGGTCTCGGGTTCAGCATTGCCTTCTCAGAGCAGCCTCTCCAGGGTCCCTCCTCTGAAGGACTTGGCTCTCTGCTTTCCTGCGCACCTGCCACTTTTCCTTTCCCCATAAATAACATTGGGGCGAGGGATTACCATGTGGATCTTTCAAAAATTTTACTTTGGCGGTGCTGAGGATCGAATCCAGGGCTTTGCACATACTGGGCATTGGCTTCGCCGTGGACTTGTCGGCTGTCTTTTTCACCACAGTAAACCCCAGAGAGGCCCCAGCCATGTTTGTTTTGTTCCTCTCTGCCCAACTCGTAGATCTGGCTTGTAGAAATGGTCAAGTATTTATGGAGCACAGAAATAAATGAATATATTTCCTAAACCATCTGTGGGAGGAGAAGAGAAGAAAAACCAATAGCTGTGCGGCAAACTTCTCAGTCCCCGAGAGCCAGCAAGTTTCATATCTCACTGCAGCAGGCCTGGAAATGTAATTAGTCTGTTTTCCTGTCTCCTCCCCGAGCCTTGTTTTTAATGTTTGCTTTCCCCATTGAGTAAATGTGTACAGTAACCCTTCCGGCAGGAGGGGAGGGGAGGCAGGGGCTGAGGGCTCCGTAAAGAGCGTGCTGGAGACCGTCAGGTCCCCAGAAGGAAAGTTCCCATCAGGCAGAACATCTGACAAAAGTTAAAATGCACTTGCACGAATAAATCAGTTGCTGTGGCAACCAGTCCTCACTCTCTCTCAGAAAAAAAAAAAAGAAAAAAGAGGGTGAAAAGTCAGCTAACTCTGGTCCATGCCTGAGACAAGGAGCTGTCCAAGTATAATAGTGGGACAATATTGTGAAATATGTCCAGTTACCGGCATAAAATGGCATTTTCTGGGTTTGGCGGGGGACTCTTATGGGCCAGGTTTACCTTTTCCATCACTTTCCTGGTTGGCTTCTGTAGGCACGGAGGGATCAAAGCTGCCAGACATCACCTGCTGTCACTCTCCGAGTTCACCAGCTCCCTGTGACTTGCTCTTCAGAGAGACCCTGAGGTAGATCCTTCAGTTCGGAGGGCTTGCTCTCTGCTAGACGCTCATTGGCAGTGCGGATTTTTATCTATCTATGGTTGCAAGAGGAGAAGCCACCCACCTGTGCCAGGAGAGTTCAGCAAAGGTGTCAGGAGGGGGGCGTGAACTCTCAGAGGTGCTTCTCGATTGTGTGTTCAGGGTTCCTGAGGGGTGGCAACCCACTTAACAGGGGAGAAGGGTGTGCAGGGCCTGCTGAGGCAGGGTGCAGGAATCACTGCCCACCGCACTGGGGTGAATGTGGGGTTCTGGGGTCCTGAGGCCACTCTTCCCAAGCCGGTTTTCTCCGAGCAGCTGATCTGTGGGCTTCTAAGGTAGTTCCTTTTGATAGTGGCAAAAAGGCATAAAGAATTGGTGGTCCATGAAGTTTGTAGGTTTATTTCACTCATTCATCTTTATTCAAGTGCACTTACTGAACCCTCTCTGTGGTAGGCAGGACAATGGTCCCCCCAAGGTGCTTACCACCCAAGCCCTAGAACCTGTGCACCTGTTGTGCTACATGATAAAAGGGACTTGGGGCTGCAGGTGGAATGAAGGATGCTAATCCGCTGGCTCGAAAATAAGGAGTGGGATGCTAATTTTACATGTCAATTCGACTGGGTTAAGAAGTACCTTGAGCAGCGCACAGCATTTGTTCTGGGGCCTGTGGAGGTGTTTCCAGATACTCGCATGTGAGTCACTGGACATGGGGGCGAGATCAGCTTAGCGTGGGGTGCACCATCCACTCAGCCTGGGGCCAGGGCAGAGCAGAAAGGACAGGGGAGGAAGGATGTCCCTGGTCCTCTCTGGAACTGGGACACCCTTTCCACTACCTGTGGACATCAGCATTCCAGACTGTCTGCCCTCGGAACTCTGAAGCCACCTTCTGGCTCTCAGGCCTTCAGCTGTGTTGTAACTCTGAGGCCTGTAGACCTGGAGTGAGTCACACGCCCAGCATCTCAGGTGCTGCCATGGGTCCCCGTAACTGCATGACCAACTCCCCTAGGAAATCCCCCTCTGGTGAATCTGCCTATACATCCTATTGGTTCTGTCTTTCTGGAGAAAGAGCACATTACCCTGGATTATCTGGCTTGGCCTAGCTGTAACCAAAGGGGCCTTCAAAAATGGAAACAGGAGGCCGAAGAGTTAGAGAAATGCAACATGAGAAGGACTTGACCCACCATGGCTGGCTTTGGAGATGGAGCAAGAGCCCACGAGCCATGGAATGCCGGCAGCCACTGGAAGCTGTGAAGGGGGAGGGAATGGAGGCTCCTGAACACACACACAGAGAAACATGGCATGGCTGACACTTGACATTCAGTTCAGAGAGACTCAGCCTTCTGAATCGTACAGCTGTTAGATTTTTATTGCTTTAAGCCACTAGGGTTTGGTCATTGATACAGCATGGACTCACTCTCTTAAGTTCCAGGCCCTGTATTAGATTCTACCCTCCCCGGGGTCACTGGCCAGAGGGGGGTGAGGTGGAGAAATCAGAGGGGTGGCTGGTCAAAGGCGTGTGGGCACTCTGTGTGGCCCTAGCAGTGTTAGGGTTGTGTTCAGGGAAGCCTCCCAGAGCCAGTTTGGGAAGAAAGTTGGCATGACATTGTGAACTGGATATTTCCTTTCCTTCCCATATCCTGCTGTACAACTCCTGAAACCTTTGGCATCTGCAGAATGTTGAAGGTCTTTTTGTAAGCTAGTGAGTCGCTCATGGCTGGGGGTCCTTAGACATCATCAGAGTCGGAGCTGGCCCACCAGAAAGACGAAGGCCTGATTAGGGGGTTGGGATTTTGCAGCTCCACCCTGATCTGCAAAAGGTGGAGGGAGGTTGAAGTGGATCCCTAGTGGCCACTGATTAATCAGTCAGGCTCATGGGGGATGAAATCTCCATAAAAATCCAAAAGGATTGGTAGTTCTAGGGTTAAACTGACTTAGAGGATACCCCACACAGGTCTTGGTGACCGGAGGTCACAGAAATATTTTATACTGTGGAAACAGAGGAGAAGCTGTTTATCACTGCTATATTTTCAGAGCTGAACTTGAAAGATTAGCGAGTGAAAGAGGGTCTGAGAGAAGGCATGGGAGGCAGATGGGAGGGATATGCCCAGGCCCTGGTGTGAAACCAGCAGGGCAGGGGCCTGAAGATGCAGCTGCCGAGAGGTCAAGGGCTGCCTCAGGGGCCACAGCAAGCAGCTGGAGTCTCAGCCTGAGCTACAAGGGAGCCTTGGAAGGGTTTTAGGAGGGGCTGACCTGTTTTGATCAACCTGACCAGATAAATCAGCCAGACGCAGAGCTTGTCAAAAATAGAGCCAAGCAATCAAAACAAAGGCTTACTAGGGTCCTGCGTGGGGAGGGGCCATCTTTCCAGAGGAAGAGAGAGCTGCACCCACGACCCTTTCTCCAGAGGGTTCTTCCTGCCCCTCCACGCTGACTCCTCATCTGAGTCTGGATCCCCTGGGTCTGAGGAATCTCCAAACCTGGCTCACTGTCCCTGCCGCCCTTGCCTCCAGATGCCTCCTTCTTCCCAAAGGACATGGGCACCAAGGAAAGAAGGCAAACGGGAAACGAAGCCATGGTCACAGGCGGAGCTCCGGGCCTGTCATCTTTTCATAAATTAAATGTAAACTGTAAAAATTGATTATTTAAGGAATAATTGCCATTATTTTCTAATGTAAAAAAGCAGGGATAGATGCCGTGATGGATTACTGAGCCAGAATGAAGAGAGGCATTTAATTAATTTCACAAGACTGCTGAAAAAGCAATCACTGTGAAAGTGAGGGCTGCCTTCGGCCGTGCCAGGCTGCAGCCGGCTCTGCACAGCACGTACCCACCCGGCTGGGGCCCACCCTGGCGGGGAGTCCTTCCCTAGCGGGCCGAGGCCAGGGTGCAGGATGGCGAGGGTGTGGGGACAGTGGGTCAGGTACCCTGGTGCTGCCCAGCGACTGGGCTGGGCTGGGCTCGCAGGACACTGGCTTCCGGTCTGGACTTGTGTGACAGCCAGGAAAGCTCACTGAGCAGAAGGGAGGCCAGAGGAGGACCAGGATCTGGGCCCTGAAAAGTTGAGGTCAAGTTCAGACACTTAGCTAAGCCTCCTATCCAAGCCGAGGGCTCAAACACTCACAGTTGGCTCTGTGACCAGAGCAGATCTAAGGCAGATGTGCTTTCAGAAGCAGCCCAAGTTCAACCCTCTGCGGCTGAGCTCAGGGATCTCCTTTCCCTAGTCGCCATTGTCCTCCCAAGTTCTGCATCTTGCCTCGCTCCTCCTTTCCCAATGGACGTGACCTCCCAGGTGATCAAGATGATAGCAACGTTTTATTTAAAACCCACTGCGCCCCCCCTGACACTATAGCGCATGCTCTGAAACACGCTGCCATTGAATCCCCTCAAAGAGCCTACTTTGTTCCCATTTCACAGATATGAAGCTTGAGGTTCTAAGGAGTAAGCAGGTTCCCACTAACTTGTGGTTAGTGGCAGAGTCAGGATTTATTTATTTATTTATTTATTTATTGTCTTTCTGAGACTGGGTGTCACTATGCAGTGCAGGCTGGCCTTGAGCTCACTTTGTAGCCCAGGCTGGTCTCGGACTCACAACAATCCTCCTGCCTCAGCCTCCTGAGTGCTGAGATTACAGGCATGCACCATCACGCCCAGCTCAGAGTCGGGATTTAGATTCATGTCCATGAGTCGATCACTCTCCTGTGTCCCTGGACACTGTCTCAACTTTTGCCCCAGCCTCCAAGGGTCCTCATTAAAGTACTGGGATGGGACTGAGGTAACTGAGAGGGGAGATTTATGGTGTGTTGTGACCACTTTCAGAAACAGTACTTCCTGTTGTTTCAGTGCTGCTTTGCTCCCAGCCAGGCCAGCCTCACCTGGTCAGTGTGTGGTTGCCAAACAGAATGGCAACGAGATGAAAGGCTGGTCTCTCCCCCTGCACCTGGACCCTTCTGTCCTGCAGCCTTTGTCTCCTGGCTCGAGCTGGCACAGCCCCCTCTCACCTGCACCCCCAGCACCAGGCCCAGGAAACACAACCGTTCCTTGCTCTGAAGCCCAGTTCTTTTCTCTGTGCCCACTGCACATGCTGCCTGAACATGCACGGGCTGTTTATAGAACATCGAGTTAAACACAGAGTCAAAGGCCTGAGTCTGCCAGCAGAGAGTCCCAAGCAAATGGGAGACAATGCTTACTCAACAAACATGCAAGGCTGAGGGGTTCCGGAGAAGGGGTTCTCTCCCTGACACTCCCGGAGGAGGGGACATTTACCCATGCTCCCACATCAGTGAGAGGAGCAGGCACGATGCATGGAGAGGGCTGCTACCTGCTGGAGGGGAAAAGATACATCGGGCAAGCATCGCGGCTCAGAGGGCCACAGACTTGCAGGAGGGACAGAGAGGCCATGGTTGGGTGGCAAAGGAGTTCCTGTCTTTTCTGGAGAGCCAGAATGTACCACTGAAGGGGTTTAAAAGCCAGAGACTCTGCAGCCTGTACAGACTTCCTTTCAGGGGGAAGCCTGCAGTAGCACAAAGGTCCGAGGGCTCCACAGGAGGAGGAGGTACTGCTGGGCCCAGAGCAGGAAGGAGCGGCAGGGATAGGGAGAGATCTGGACTTCTGTGGTAGCTCTGGGAGTTTTCTCTGACAGAGATTTCCATGAAAACCTTGCCAGGGAGGAAACAGAAGGCGAGGAACCTGGTGCTGGCCACACACATTTAATGGTCAGTCTTGAGCTTTCAGGGTCTCTTGGCCACATTGCGAGAGTTGCGCCTTCCTGACACTTGTGTGATTCACGGTGACGGGCACTCGCTCACTTATTTGCTCGCTCAGGCAGCTGGCATGGCCTCCGTGGCGGCCGGCGTCTAATTGATTTAATACATCAGCTAAGGCGCTGCTGTTTCCTGAATGGAACCTGCAATTGCTCAGGCTCTGCAGCTCTGACTGTGCAAAGACAGAAATGAAGGCGGCCCTGGGGTCGCCTGGGACAGTAGCTGGAGTTCGCTGTGCCTTCGATCCCAGTGTCTTCTGAATCTCCCCCAAGAGGAGGCACAGACACAAGAGGAAGCAGTGAGCTGTGTGTGTGTGTGTGTGTGGGGGTGGGTGGGTGGGGGGGTGCTCCTTAAAGGGTGACAATGGCCACTTGTCAGAAAACCGTCTCCCTGCCCCCAGCCCCGTCCCTACCCCAGCAGGTGAAGATAACGGATGTGCTGCGAACGGCTCTCCTCTGAAGGGAACTAATTGATTCCAATTTTCATTTTACGTGGTCCCATAATTCTTTATTATGCCTTACTTTACGACCTGGGAGGCTCTGGAGCCAAGCTGCCGTGTAACAGGAGGGCTGTGTGATCCACATGACAATCACTCACCCGCAGGACAAGTGGCACCTTGTGCTGGGAAGTCTTGCCTGGCTCTCATCCTTTCCCTCTTCTGTTTCCATCTGAGACAGGGGCGTCAACCTCAGCACTTTGGGGAAACCCATCCCCCTCCCCCAAGAAAGAAGGGAATGATGAGAAGCCTCACAGGAATTTCAGAGATGAATCCGAAGTCACAACCTCCTTTCCTCCAGCGCCGCAAACAAATGGAACATTTCTGGGAAAAAATCACCTGTCAAGATGGTTCCCTGGTGGCAGGTGGCTTGA
This sequence comes from Dinomys branickii, assembly GCA_004027595.1. Classification (NCBI taxonomy): domain Eukaryota; kingdom Metazoa; phylum Chordata; class Mammalia; order Rodentia; family Dinomyidae; genus Dinomys; species Dinomys branickii. The sequence goes on along the minus strand of PVLD010000528.1, from coordinate 4,425 downwards.
AACACAGTTTATTTCAGGAGAAGGGACCCAGCCATGGCTCTGTGGGGCAGGGTGTTCTCCCTGAAGCAGGCTGGGCAGACTTCCAGAAAGCCAGGGCATTAGGCAGGTTTTCAAAGACTTGGGTCATCCCTTTCTCTCCTCCCTGCAAAAATACACAAGTCAGCTCCGCCCCGCAGCTGCCTTCCCAGGTTCCTGAAGGCATGGCCTCATTCACTCACTCGCTCATTCACTCTCTTACTCCACACGCATTTATCACGTCCCCGTCCCCGTCCCCGCAGCGTGGCAGGCGCTCGGGACGCAGAGATGAATAACACCCGCGGCCCTGTTGTCAAGGAACCGAGTTTCCGGTAAGGGAGACAGAAACGCTGGCAAACAGCAGAGCAATGGGGCTTGGTGCCGCCTGGGAGGGAGAGGAAGGTGTGATGGCGGGGGGTCTGGGAAGGCCTGGAGCCTGGGCTGCCACGGCCTGGAGAGGTGTGCGCCTCACGGGGAGCTCGACTGCAGGGCTGTGCCTGCCTTGCAGAGCACTTCCGGTTTTATTTTGAACACAATGGGGAAAGAGCGTGTCAGTTCTTAAGCCATACATTATCCAGGGAGCTATGTGCGTGTTTCAGAAAGATCCCCCTGCTGCAAAGAGAGGGACTTGGGAGGCGAGGCTGTACCGGGGTGCAGGAGAGCAGGATCTATGATGTGGGCGGTGACCATGGCGGGGGGGGGGGGGAGGGAGACGCCAAGGTGACCAGCTCTTCAGCACCCAGGAACTTAGAAGGCACAGAGGGTGCGAGAACTTTACCTGCCCCTTGCTGGCGTAGGGAGCTCCATAGGCAATGTTACCCCACACTCGGACGATTTGGGTCATAGAGACAAAATCCTGGTGGTGACCTAAGCAATACAGGTGTTTCACGGTTTCGTGTGTAGAGAAGTCTGGAGGTGAGCCTCCTTGAGCTGGCTTCTTTTAAACCCAAGGTCTTTCTTTTTGCTAGGTCCCCTTACGTACTAGATTTTGTCTCATGTTTGCAAGATGGCAAGTACAGCTGCAGACTTTTTCATGGCATTCAAGGCAAGAGGAAAGGAGAAGTAGCCACAGCCATGTTGATTCTCTTTAATTAAGAAAATAAAATATGTGGTCATCTTTACAGGGACAATGGTCAGTGGGGTTTTTAACGTTGCCAGCACTTACAGTGGAGGCGAGGAAGGAAGGGAGGGGACTAGGGAATCAGCGAGCAGTTCGCTAAAGCAAGAGGGAAGAGCGAAGGGGAGTGGCCAGCGGAGGCCTGAGTGCTGGGGTCAGCGGGATGCGGGAGAGAAGCTGCTGCTGCCCAAGGGAGCGATGGGGAAGCGGGTGCTGGGTGGCAGGTGCTGGGCAGGCGCACTGGGCCCGGCTCTGCGCTCTCAGATCTATGCCTGCCCCTTCTCTGTTCTGTAGGGCTGTTCCCCTGCCACCTGAATTGGCTGCGTGGAGCTCACTCAGCCAACAGGGAGCCCTGGCAGGAGACGCAGGCCACAGGAAGGGAACAGCGGGAGTGTCTCTCTTCGCCCCATCTGCCGTGGCTGCACCTCCAGCTCCTGCCTGCCGGCCTGCTATGGTTCCTCTTCCCTCCTGCTGACCCGGGCCCACTGTCCCCGGCCTGCCTGACTGGAGGGCTGTGTCCTCCTGCCGGTGCTGAGCTTCGGCGACCTCGCTGCTGCAATTTGGCTTCTCAGACACTCTCCCTGCAGTGCCCCTACCTCCCAAGATTAGATTCTCTCTGTAAAAATGTTCCACTTTCCTGGTTGGACCCTAACAGATCCACCTGTTTGACAGGGCTGAGAGGACCTCAGGCAGTGTGTGTGGAAGTAATGGTCCCAAGCAGCAAAGATAGGAAGAGAGGCCAGCATGCGGGTACCGGGTCAGAGGAACAGGTGGGCCAGAGGTCGAGAGGGAAGAAGGACTGCTGCCCAGAGGGCCCAGGTTGACAGGACTGACCGCGTTAGGTGAGAGGGTAAGGGATGCAGGGCACAGGCCAGATGCCTCCGGCTCTGCTGGGAGCTGCGTCCCTTCCAACCCTGGAGCAGGTGGCAATACTGCTGCGGCCATTGTGTGAACACCAAGTAAGTGGTGGCACCATCCGTTGCACCTGATGGCAGATGAGGCAGGCTCGCTGTGGGTGCGTTCTCTGTGGGCGACCTTCACGGCTATTTCAGGCGGATCTGCTAAGGCACAATGCGAGACTTTGGAAAACTCTGTGTGCCCCCCCCCATGGAGGTCAGTTTGATCTGTCAGTTATGCTGCGGCAACAAGCAACCCCCAAGCCTCATTAGCTTTGTGCTACCCGAGTCTTTCTCTCACTTAGGCTGCCTGGCCCCCGTCAGGCCATATGGAGGCTGTGCACCAGGAGCCGGTTTAGTCACTGGTGTCCCCAAGTACCGCCTCACATCTGCAGGGAGCCCGGTAAGCTTCGCACCAACTCTGCAAACCTCCGCCCAGGATACCTGCTGCTTCTGCTCCTGTGCCATCAGCCAAGGCAAGGCATGTTTTCACCCCTAACTTCAGAAAGGAAATAGATGGAAATTTTGTGAACAAAGATGAATACATTTCAACAGAGCTGCTCTGGAGCTGCCAGCCAACTCTGCCATCTCTGCTCTGGAGAGGAAAGTCACTCACACTTTAGTAAGAATTAGAGCACCTACCTTGTGGAAATAGATCTGCATGTCTTCGCTGTGACTCAGGCTCCTCAGGGGCAAGTACTTCCGTGTATTGTGATTATGAATGATGCTCACGCACCTAGAATGGTGACCAGCACATACTAGGGGCTCAATAAATATTTGTGACATAACCAACAAACCTCATAACCATCAAACCTCACAACAGCCTTGCTGAAGCAGTGATTGTCACGATCTCCGTTTTATAAATGAAGTAACTGAAGGTTCAGAAAAGCTGGATAAATTGTCCAGAGATGAATACCTGGACGCAGAAACCAGCATAGGGCGGGGCCACTGTAGAACTGGTTCGAAGCTCCTCTCCTGTGCTTCTTCCCTTTGTGCAAGGTGCTGTTGCCCCGTGCCTTCATCCAGGCCGGGGGGGGGGGTGTGCTGTCACCCCAGGAGGCAGGAACACTGGCTTTTGTGCTGTGTGCTGTGTGTTTTCTCCCTGGCAATTCCGCGGCACTTCCATTCCTCAGCCTGCTGGGTGTTGGGTGTCACATCCCTGCACATGTGTGGATGGCACAGCAGCCTCCCCTCACTGCCTGCAAGTGGCAAAGCATCTACAACAAATTGAGATGGAGATTACTGGCCTCAGCGCACAGGGCCACACGCCCTATTTCTTCTCTGGAGATTCCACTTCCTTGACCTCCCCCGTTCAGCTGGTGGCTGTCAGACTCACTGTGCGCCAGACACTGCGCTGGCGCTGGCCTTGATCATGCCCTCCGCCCCAGGAACTCACAGCCAGGTGGAATCCACCCTTCAAGACAGTGGTCTTTTGGAGATGCGGGGGGATTTGCCAGCACAAGCAGGGGCAGTGGGAAAAGATAGCGCGTCAAAGCTCTGGCCAGCAGGCGCGTGTGCTTGTGCCAGGTTGGATTATCCTCCTTGATAGAATCAGAGCCGTGGTTCTGCACTTGATCATGCCCCCCCAGGGTGCTGTTTTCTGCTGCCCTTACCCCTGCGGTGCCCAGAAGCAGCCTGGTGGGACTGCGTATCCTTCCTCTGCTGGCTGAGGGGCAAGGGCTCCAGAGGTTGGTATGGAGAGTGGCTCCTTCCTGGGACCTTATTCCCTGGAGAAGGTGAGCCATGGTATCGGCTGTCTGAGCCTGTCTCTTCTGTCCCTGTCCTCCCGCTATGCCTCTGTCTACTGAGCTTGGCAAGTCTGCAGTGACATGCAACTCAAAAACCTAACTGATGTGTGCGGGCTTCTAATTCCAGAGCCGGAGGGCACCTTAGAGACCATTTGATCCAACCCTTTCATCCTGTAGCTGAACAAATTGAGGCCTGGAGAGGGGACGCCATGCAGGCAGCAGCTGGGTGCTGCCTGTGAGTCAGCCGTTTATCGAGCACCCGACCACCTGACAGCCAGCGTGCAGACTCTTGCTCCTGTCAGGGAGAAGTCAGGGCACAAATGTGCGGAGACTCTTTCTCGGGCTGCACTGCTTCCAGGGCCAGGGCTGGGCTCAGAGCCCAGTCCCTCTAGTTCTTGAGCCCAAATTGCCTCTCCTTCTTCCTCCTATGGCTTGTCCAGGGTCAAACACAGCCAAGAAGATCGCCAGCAGGGCTCCTGGGGCCTGCTCAGGGTCTCACACCTCCTCACGGACTGTGACGTCAGGTTAGCGTCAGACTCCTCTGGGTACCTTCCCTTGCCCTCCTTTCCTGCCTCTTCCCTATGGGTCAGGCAGTGTCCCTACTTTTCTGTTTTTTTTTTTTTTCTGTCCTAGTGATAGAACCCAGGAC